>ML803920.1:3340-38966 GCA_009831015.1 Picea engelmannii
CCTTGCGCACCCAATGAAATATGAACACTAAGTCTAGTCATGCAATGAATATAACACATACCCAATAGGTCAAGACTCATGAAATCCATGGAAACTATAACACGATGCAAATTTAAACTGAACAAACTCCATGGAACACAAGCGTGACTCAACACAAATTCTCTAAACAGGGAAAACAAAGGGATGCTACCAAAAAGTGAACCAAGTGCCAAAAGTGCACAAGTCCCTCCTAGTATTTCCAAAGGGGTGCTAGGAGGGTAAAAGGGGTATAGGTAGGAGAAGCACAAATGCCTCTTGGTATTTCAAAAGGGTTACCAAGAGGATGTCCCCCTATTATTTCCAAACGGGTTCTAGGAGGATACAACAAATATAACCATTGTGTCAAGAGACATAGTATCAAAGAGGAATCTGAAGGGGGAAACCAAGTGTGGATAATAAGAGGTAACAAGGACATATATTCCCCTATAATCAAACAAATGGATGTAATTTTGAAGGTGAAAACTACAAATGGAAATGAACAAGGGTAGCGAAATTAATAGAACAAGGGTGGGTGAATGGTGGCATAAAATTGAAGTAATGTCATAGTATAGATGAATAAAAGGGATTGTAATATATGATAATTCAACAAATACCAAACATAAATTTCATATCCTAGAGGGTAAGGCTATCAACATGATGAGAAGAGGTGCATGAGGCTCAACTCTATGATGTAGACTAACTGGACACCAATCCTATAGAGGAGGAAATGGCATGAGTACCAAAATGCAACAAGGTTCATTATTCTAGGTTACCCATGGGGGGGAAGGATCTATCACTAGGTAGATATTAAATTAAAAATATGGATGGGCTAATCCAGATACCCAAGAGAGGGTGGACTTATATTAAACTCCAAGGGGAATGGAAGGAAATGAAAAAAAATGGCGGTAGTTAAGCTATGCTAAATTCAAATAAATAAAGTGATCCTTAAAGAATATCATGTTCCATAGAGACAAAAGGGTATCTGTTATAACCCTATAATTTATAGGATCATCTAGTGATGGAAAAATTTTCACTATTGATGTATGTTATCTTGCAAATAATATTTCATTCACGCAAATTATTTTCAAAAGAAAAGAAAGAAAAGGGAAAAAGAAAAGAAAGAGAATAAAAGAGGGCATAAAAGAAAATGGATAAAAGCCCCATGCAATAATAATGACTTGGTTCATACAGCTCAAACATGGCCAAGCCCTTGAATTTATGTTGATAGGTTTAGTGAATAAACCTGGTTGAACAGTTTAATCTTAACGAGGTAGTTAGGTTAGTTAGTGAATGAATTTGATCAAACTATCTAATCCTGATCAAATAGCCATAAGGCAGAGTAATTTCTTAGCTCAACAGTCTAATCTGAGCTAAATGTGTAGTTAGGTTGGATAAGACATAGGCCAACTAGTTATCCCTTGAATAAACATGCTTGATGCTCAAAGAAATTTCATGATGATAATGTTGAGTTGTGATTCCTAACCCCATGGTGTCAGAAAGAAAGAGAAAGAAACAAAAACCCACAAAAAGAGCACTATCCTAAGTTTCACTGCATACTTTTTATTCACGCCCGGAGAGTAAAGAGTGCCCAGAAAGAGACGGTTGATCTAACGGTGCGTAGATCAACGATGGACATCCGACCCCAGACCCCCCTGACCTTTCTACTTTTAACGAGAGGGGGGGGTCCGACGTGAATAGGTAAAGAATGTGCTTAGATAAACGGTTGAGTTATTGGCGCATAGATCAACGGCTCAGAGCAAATTACAGACCCCCCCCCCCCAACCGTTCTTCCTTTAACGGTGGGGGGGGGATCTGAAATGATGGTTAACAAGTGTGTATGGATCTACGATTGATCTGATGGCGGACATATGGACGGTCTACAAGATATTCCAGACCCCCTCAACTATTCTTCCTTTAACGGTGGGGGGGTCCGGAATGAGGAAGTTTTCCCCAGCGGGCCCCATCCCAACATGTCGTCCATCCATTGCATTGGATACACTCTGCTCCAAACTACTTACCGACATACCGTCCATGTCATAATGTCACCACCTCATGACGTCACATCCCACTATCTCATCTTACATGTCCCATCGCATTACTCTGTTAGAGTGTCCTTACCCCTTTTTAACCTGTCACATGTCTTATCCCTTTTACCTATCCTTCAATCATCAGCCTCCATGTCATCCTGGTACACCCATCACCCGTCCTTCACCTGCCACCTCATACCTTAGTTTATNCATTACTCTGTTAGAGTGTCCTTACCCCTTTTTAACCTGTCACATGTCTTATCCCTTTTACCTATCCTTCAATCATCAGCCTCCATGTCATCCTGGTACACCCATCACCCGTCCTTCACCTGCCACCTCATACCTTAGTTTATCTGTTGACCATTTATTATGGGATAACATATTCGTTAGCCTGTTGACCTGCCCTTCGCACCTAATGGATACACGTTCACTTAAAATAAGCCTCGTTTTTATCATTTTCCCACTGTTCATACTCTCCGCACACCAGAAAATCGATTTTCCTCGCTTCTGCAATCATTTTCCCAGCCATATCCATTTCCTACTAACGTTTTGTTTCACTGTGCAGGTACCGGTTAAATCAATGGCACCAAAATCCAAAAAATCAGTAGTCGATGAAAATCCTTTCCTCCCACCTTCTATCGATCTCAACTGGATTCCATTAGTTGATAAAGATAATCTTATCACAGAGACCAGGTGTGATTTCGACCTCACGGAATTGCAGACATGGTTCAAAGATACCTTCATAGACCAAAGCAATGAGATTGGGCTCTGGGAGTCAAATATCCCTCTGTATTTATTTCCCCAAGTCCACCATTTTCCCAAGTTTGCCATCAAAAGTCAGGCTCATTACCTCCCTGACCAGAGAGCCATAGTATCATCTTCTGGAGAAACTCTTTTCTCCATCACACCCAAGGCCATCGATCAAATTATGAAGATACCTAGAGCCGAATATCGTTCTCCCCTCACCATCAAATTTCTAACATAAATGTACCAGAGCCTGTCTTTTCCCCGAAGAGCACATATTTTTTAGTTGTTCCTCCCGCAGGATGCCCAATTCCCCAAGAAAATCCCCCTTAGCACTCTTCCATATTTTCAGAAAAGGGGCACCAATTTATTTCATCACTGTGTTGTCTTCTCAGTTATTTTTCATACGAATGGGTGGATGAACCCATCTTGGGTTTCCTATCCATTTTCTCTGCCAAAGAAAAGGCCACTATCCATTTTGATTATAGCACCTTTCTGGCCGAGAACATGCATGATCATATGTTCAAATTCACCATCGAGGGCATGTTCTGGTATTCTTCAATAAAGGTTTATATGTTCACTTTCTTCCAAGAAGACACTCGTTTTCCCTGTGCAGAAAATGGACCAAGACAACAAACCATAGGCGGTGACTTCTTGGACTTTGTTGCTCAGAAGAAACTCCACATAGTTCAATTTTAAATAGTTTATTGAGCAGTTTTACCATCCAGTGGTGAGCATGCTCAGTGGAAGACTAGAGTCGAGGGTAAATGAGGAGGTCTAGAGAATTTTACACCTTTTAGACCTCATCAAGACTGGAGATTGGTACCTCTATCAAAATCACATAGAAATCAGGGTATATGGGTGTGCGTTAGCTCCATACAAATTTCCCACATATTTGCCTGTCAGGATATTTTCCCTAGAGTTTATTAGACAAATGATAAATTCAAATGATATAGATTTTGTATCTCTGAAGAACAAAAAACATCGATGGAAGTCATCCCACTAAGTGCAGTTCCTCTCCCAGGAGTCAACACAACGACTGTCTCAACAACCACTACAGTAGAGCTTCCATCAGCCACTCCACTGACAGCTCTGGAAAATACTGTAGAGATAGAAAAATAAATGGAGGAGATGACCCTGCGATGAAAAGAGATCGACAGACTGAAAAAATAGGTTGATAATCTCTAGGAGCTTAAGACTTCCTACCAGACAAGCTACAACATTGAGAGACAAGCATCGGAAAACCTCAAGCAGGAAATGCAGCAGATTTAGAAACAAACTGTGGGAGGTAAAACACTAGTAGAGGCCAAGGAGAACATTTGGACAGATATATCAAAATCCATTAATGAAATATGGCCCATGGTGCAAATCATGTTTGAGCAACATGAACTAGTGTTGAGGAGTAGGCAGACCATCGACAAAATAAGAGGAGAGTTGGGTGAAATTCCCACAGAAGCTAATGAAATCATTAAGTTTCTAAATTCAAAGACTAAGGAAGAGCTAGAAGACCTAAAAGTTGAAGACAAAATGGAAACTATCCTCAAAGTCAAAAGAGTTTTGACCAAAAGAGGATTGATGTTACAGCAGGAGGAGAAAGCCCAGAACATAGAGGTTGGAGTTCAAAGGTTTTTCAGCAAGATTGAGGTTTTGCAGAAGAAAGGACTTCCTGGTTTACTGGTCCTAAATGACAAGTTGATGACCCTCCCTGACTACAAGCAGAATATCGTCACGATGGCCAAGGACAATTCCAAGTTTTCTGGTATACAGGGTAGCATCACAGGAAAGGCATTCCTAAAGACTTTGCAGCCGGACCTCAGTATTTAGCACGAGATCAAATATATTTTCATCATCAAGCCTATTTTTTCTAAAATTACAGAAATGGATGAAATCTACCGAAGACTGCACAAACTAACCATTCCCAGTCAGCAAAGATGGGAGGAGTTGTGCACTTTGATCGAATGAGGGATGAGGTGTACAGTCCAACTCATCATGCAGAGCAATCAATGTCACTTGAATGACTCACCAATGGCCTTCCCCAAAATTAGCATGATGGATACAACAGATCATTATCAACTCCTACATTTTTGCATCTTGTTATCTAGTTAGTTAGATTTAGAATCTACCACATCTTGATCAGTTAATGACAGGGTCATTTGTAATTTTTTTGATATATAATTCAAACTTTGAAGTAGTGAGGGTTGATTTTTACGCCCTAGAAAGTTGAAATCACTGTAATTTTTATCAAGAGATCTTCCAGTAATATAAAGAGACGTTTCACAGGATTCCTGCATGTCATCTGTTGGTGAAGTTTTCTATTCTCAGTTGAATATAACCATCCACACAAATACACACAATGTTTACCCTGGGAAACCCAATATGGGATAAAACCCATCTTGAAGGTGAGGCCTATGATCTTCTCTCTTTTCTTCTGTTAACAAAATGAAAATACAAAGGAATGGACACTCACTATGGAGTTTCCTATGATACTATGGCCTAAAGGCTGCTACAGAATCTTTCTCCTCCTCTATTATGCTCTCAAAATACCACTCCTATATTTTTTTCTCAACTATGGAACAAGTACAATACTAAATAATGGAACCCCTTCTCCCCCTAGAAACATGGTATTAAACATAGCTTGATATTTGTCTAGGGTTAATGTTTTGACTTCCTCAACCTTCAATTAGTGAGAAGGTTTGGACCTTCTATAATCTTCTTGAAATTCCACACATGGCTAGCCCCATACATTTTAGTAATGGGGGTTGACATGGCATCCAAGCATACCATGTTGTTAACGCAATGGGTCAACTTGTGGGAGGAATAACTTTCGCATATGAACTTTGATTGAGGCGATTATTGGATTGTTGGAAAGGTATCAACGTGTAGAATATGGCATATTTCACCAAATATCACCTTGTACCCAAAATTATTTCATTTAATTCCTCAAAATGGATCCATAAGATTTTGGACGATTTCGGACCCCAATTTTCCAAACTAGGACCTATTGCTAAAATGGCCCTACAAATTGATTCCTCTAATGTTTTCCATCCAAAAAGTGTCGATATACATGGAAAATTATATAATTATCAAATATGAAACATATCTCCCCATTTAGGAAGGCTCTTGGTCCCAAAAATATTAACTAAATGAGGTGAGGAAAATTTTCCTCTACCTTCTCACTAGAGTACCATTTTGCTTTGCCTTGAAGTTGTCCTTTCAACCCAATATACCAAAGGTAATGTTTCCCCTATATTGTAGTTGTGGAGTTCCTCTACAAAACTATATATTATGCCAACTCTTGATATTTTAGTGCTAATTCCTCTATGGTAGGTAGGAAATTCTCCTTAGTTTCTTGATCCAACATGGAAGGATCATAAATTTTTAGATTCTCCACATTCTCTACTAAGTAAATGTGTATGTATAGGGGTATATTGATTCTCTATGAATTGTCACCCACCTTCTCCAATACCTCAAAAGGTTTTTACCATAGATACTTAAGCTTCTTACTTGGACCATATAGTCTTTCCTTATTCAACTATAACCAAACTCTATCTCCCACTTTGAATGATTTCTCGGTTTTTTGTTGATCATGTTTGGCCTTATACTTTTCTTGTGACTTCTTCAGTGTCTCGTGTACCTGAAAATGGATCTATCTAATATTTTCAACAAATTTCTCTACTTTCAATGCTTCTCCTAGTATGTCTTCCCTCACTCCTCCTTGTTGTCCATATACAACATCCAAGGGTGAAGGATGAAAATACCTGAGCAAGTTTCAAAAGGGGACATACCAGTAGAAGTGTAGATTGTTGTATTATAAGAGTGATGGATAGAGATCATATTTTCATCCCAGGTCTTTTGATACTTCTAATTGTAACCCCTCAAAATAAATACCAAATCATGTTGACTACTTTTGTTTTTCCATATTTCTATGGATTGAAGGTTGTAGATCTATTCAACTTCATTCCCATCTTCTCCCAATGTGTATTCCAAAAGGAACTGATAAATATAGTATCCCTATCTAAGATGATTCCCCTTGGTATCCCAAAGTGAACCTATATCTATTCAAAGAACATGGTTTATGATTCTTGTCCTTTGATGGTATTTTTACAAGTCACAACAATGCACATTTTTATAAACCTATCAAACACCATGAACAAATAGTCATGTCCCTTCTTGGTTGTTGGAAAACCTCCCACAAAATCCATGGAAATTATTTCCCAAGGTCGAGTGGGTACAGGTAAGGGTCATTATAGACCTTCCTTACTATTATTAGGCTTTTTGGTACAACAAATCATGCATCCTATAATATATCAAGCTATATGTTCTTTCATTACAAGCCAATACCCATACCTTTGTAAGTTAGCAATTGTCTTCCCAACACAAAATGTCATGTAACCTTGGAGGTATGATCCTCTCTAATAAGCTACAATATTTCACCTTTATGAACATGGAGCTTGTCTATCCTGTTGAGAAATACATTCTAGAGATGATAGTCATCCTTATCGTCACTTTCTTATACATGAATTTGTCCCTATAGCTACTGAAATTGTTGCAAAAACCACATCTGTAAGACCCCTATTTCCCCAAGTTTGTAAATATAATTGTTATTGTGACCAAAAACTATGGATAGACCTATTATGGGTGAATTTTTAAAGACAAGAACCTTTGCTAAATTATGTGATGTAAACATTTCAGTTATTAATATAAAAGGAAAACATTGATCAATTGTCGAAAGGGATTTCCTATACATGTTAGGATTCCATGAGAGGGAATTTTGAGGGAAAACCATTACTAGTTGAGATGACCCCTACCAGGAATTACTTTACTAAATTAAAAAAATGTGCATACCCAAAACTGTCCTCTTTCCTAGAAAATTTAATTACCAGTCGATTTGGTAGTTGGGTGGTCTTCCTTAGAAATCAATGAGATAATGGGAAAAGTACCCATCTGAAAGTTTCTGACCTAACCCACGAATTGGGAATGTGACCCACGAAATATTTGGGTAGAAGAGAAGAAAAGGAGGAAGATTGTGGAGAGAGAGGAAGCACATAGTTGGGTCTTGAAAAACAAAAATATGAGTGAAGAGGAGTGGGGGAAACTCTTCTAGTTTGGAGAAACGAGAGAGAAGTGAAGGAGAGTATCCTTCATCTCTTTTTATTTGTTGAGTAAATAAAATTTCCCTCATGGCATTGTACTCTGGCTAGGGGGTGGATATATATAGAGATAAATAGTGTCATTGTGCCTATGGTTTGGTGGAAAGTGGCACACCCTTCGGCAGTTTCCAGCTCATCCTAGTTTTCAGATAATTATTTTTGTGCTAAATTTCTATGTATGATTGAGTTCAGTAATAATCAAAAAATGTATTATTAATAGTGTGAATTTGGTATTATGTTAAATGATAGTTGAGAGTCCATAGGTTTAGGATATTGTTACAGTTGGAAAGTAATTGTGTTGGTGTATTTACTTACTAACTATCTCTATCTTTAGAAAAGGTTGTTGTAAGTAATTTGTTTGTGAATTTGAAGAAAAACATAGAGTTGGATGGGTATTTACAGCCTATTTGTGTGAATATATTTATCTATATCTCATGTGTTAGAAGTAAAGATTGAATAGTTAAAGTCTTCACAAAACTCACTAAATGTTGGGACCTGAAATGGTGATTGTTGGGAACTAAAGAAAAGAGAAAGCTTTGTGCGTAGATCTATTGTTTTAATGCATAGTATTCTACTTGACTTGCGAAGCTCTATGCTAAGAAAAAAGTCTGATATGAAGAAAAGAGGTAATATCCTAAATCTTTGTGCTCTGATAAAGGTAAGATAAGTGAAAAACAATTCTTCGAAATAATGGATCTAGGTATGTTTAATAGATTTGTTCCTAGTCTGAAAACTAGGGCATAACTAGAAGAAAGAAAATATGATATGAATAGATCTGATAAAAATAGTGAAAGATATGTTATTCCTATGCATAGAAAGAATTGTTGGACTAACAAGTGGATGCATGATCCTAGAAATATTTTCTTGTAGATCCACCATTGCGACCCCAATGCGCAGTACAAGAAAGGTTGAGGAGTGTTTAACAGAAAGAGAGGATTGACTCTTTGTTATAGTTGTAGAAGATCGAGACATCTTGCTAAGGAATGCTCTAGTAAAGGTCCTATTTGTCTTTGTTGTAAAGCCATAGGCCATGAAGTTTTGGACTTCCCTAGAATGATTACTAAAGTTGAAAAGATGAACATGAGACAATAAAACCCTAAGGAAGGTCAAGAGACTAAGAATATGCTAAATAACCAGAAAGAATCAGAGGTTATATTATTGCATATGAAAGAAACATTGAATGATCACAGACACAACAATTTATTAGAGATTTTAAAATAGAAAGAGTGCATAGAAACAAGAATAGGAGACTTTGACATAGACTATGTATTGGATGCAGAAACACAGGTGAACATTATGACAGAAAGTACTTGGGAAATCTTAGGAAATCCTACTATGGTTCCTTCAGTGGGAGGAATATGATTGTTTAAAGGAAATTTGATAACTCTATGTGGAATACTTACCCATGTACCTATGATTTCTCATGGAGCATCGATAGAAGAAGAATTAGAGGTCATTAAGTTTGTTGATAACAACGCTACCTTTTATCTTTTGCTAGGAAAGACCTAGGTTGAGAAAGATCAGATCCGAAGGAAAGAAGAAGAGGAAGCTCTAGAACATAAAAAGAAAGAATTAAGGGATTTCATGGCTAGGAGAATAGGGTGCTTAATAGAAGAATAGGAGGACAAGTCAAAGAAAATGAGGGCCAAAGACCTAGCTGTCGAAGTTGAAAGAGTGAAAGAATACTTAGAGAACTTGTCCATATAGGAGAGTAGAGCATCTACTCTAGAAATAGTAAGAGAAGAAGTATTACCCTAAAACCCTGTGAAAGACCCTCAGTTGTGCGAAGTTACTATGCCAAGAGGAGATAAGAAAAAGAATGGAAAGAGGAATCCAGAGATGCAAATCACAGGAAAGAAATATAGAAAACTCAGTAAGAAGAAAGAAAAGCTAGAAAAATTGCAAGAGGTTCCAAAGAGGACTTCACAGAAGGAAGGCTTGAAGAACTTGAACCTCACCAGAATAGCAGAGAAGTACAGATTGGCACTTCACCATGGCGGAGCGATATGATCATTGGAGGCATCCCGACCATTAGAATGATGCTCCATATTGACTAGAAACACAATTATTGCCAGAACGTTCACCATTGGACCGTTGGGACCGCGCCATAACGGATGGAATTGTATTGATTGAGGCATTCCTTCCCATTGGAGGAATCCATTATGATGTTATCTATTTAACTCACTAAATTTCTTACCATGGAAACTTTTGCCAATTGTGATTATCCGAGCCTAGAGATAACTAGTTGCTTTCGTGCAGTGCTTATTGATACCTCACCATTAGTTCTGCTAGCTTGATTATTTGTTCACCGACCCAAGATATCAGATCTCGAGCATGTATGTCGGGTGATTTTAGCATAGTAGAGAAATATGTCGAAGAGATGCTTATAGACCTCATGGCTGAGAAGGTCATGTCCACAGGAGCACAAGATTTGTCTACAAGAGGAGTGCAAGCATCCCCATCAATTGCACGTCGATATGGGCCCTCCCGAATTGCGACAGAGAAATGAACCAAGCATCGTGATGACTTGCCGAATGAGAAGCTCATCCCATTGATCATGCCCAACTACATCCCACCTCTAGCTAACGTGGTGAGTCATGAAAGCATCCTGAGGTACTTTTACTACACAGTGATCACCGCGTACCTCCCGAAGGGGATACACGCAGTAGGACTATAGTTGGAGAGGATTATGACGCTTAAGATCAGTGACTTCAACTTGGGAGATCGCAAAAACTATGGAATGCTCACAACACACAAGTATTTTACTAAGACAACAGGGAAGAAGTCAAAGATAATCCCCCAGACATGGACTATGGACATTGCAAGGTCCACCATTCTTAATGTGATGAATATCCCACACTTCAGGAGACATAAAGAGGTTAACATGTGCATTAAACTATTGTTTCCATGCTTCCATGGATATTACCTATGGTTGGACAGGCGCATCACAATATATCCATCATTGATCCATCATATCACTAGATTAAGCATGAAAGGACCAAATCCCTGGGATTTTTACCAATGGAAGGCTACAGATCGCGCTCTGGAACAGACAATAAAAGACACCTATGGAAATGTAAAGAAGGGTAAGAGGGGCTATAAGGTAGCCTCCCTCCAGAATGGTGTAGTTCCCTTAGATTTCCAATTGATAGTAGGTAATCTTGTCAGGAAGAATAGGCAAATGAACGTCATGGGGTTTGTCGTCGACCTCGCAGGAATATGCGTTGAAGGGCTGCAATTGAACTGGGTGAGATACCTCTTCAACCAGTTAGAGAAAGACAGTCATGAAGCTTAGGATCAAGGCTATTAGTTTCATTTCAGTTGGTTGTTGATTCTCATTGCCTTCATTGCTTGGGAGATGCCAAAAGGAGCGACCTTCCCTAAAATTGAGTCATCTGAACCACTAGCTGTGAATTTCACTACGCTATGGTATTCGAGCGACATGGAAAAACAATGGAAGTCAAATGCGGTGTTCCACACCTATTATTTGCAGCTAAAGAGGGCCATTGAATATTTCCCTCACATGACCCCGAACACTCTGCACAGTTTCAGGCCACTCACAAAGTTCTCCGCAGACAGGAACTTCATCTATATCACTGTGCGCGGAGACGAACACAAAGAAGAGCTCCAGTCATATTATAAAATCACAGAGGAGGACATGGAAGAAATAACAAAGGAATGGCTTGCAGAGTTCCTTGTACCAGTTGACTAGGAAGAACTGTCTGACCCCGACCTCATCAAAATTCTTGTAGTCACTCACGAAGAATATGATGCACCCAGCAGCAGCAAGAAGAAAAAGAAGGAAGAGGTACAATAATTGAGAAGCGCATCAAAGGAAACTACACTAGATTCACCTGAAGGGGGAGGGGGTGACGAAGTAGAAAAAGAAGAGGATGAAGGGGGAGAAGACAAGCAGAATCAAGGTGAAGTAACACCGTTTAAAGATCCCCTTCCAGAAGCAGAAACATCCAAGAAAATAAAGGGTTCCTCGACGAAACCTTCATTGCGGAAGAAGTCAAAATCCAATAAACCTCCATTCCACACTGTGCTCACGGTGGATGATATTGACCTTATCATTGAAATTGTATCAGATACCTCAGAGGACATCTTGCAGTGAAGAGAATCCAAACAGGACACAATGTTTGACAGGATCGAGGTGGAGCTCAAAGGGGTACAACAGGCTCTTTATTCGAGCCACACAGTGTCTACCATGTCGTTTTCAGTAGGGGAGAAATAATTAAGATATGAGCCTGCCCAGATAAGAAAATTAGCAGACTCGACAGAGGCTCGCCTTCGTCACACCCAGGAAGAAAAAGAAAAGGCCACAGAGACCCGAAAGAAATAAAAGGAGGAAGCCATAGAGCAACTTTGGGTTGCGCAACAAGAAAAAGATGACCTCCAAGTGAAGTTTGAATAGGATAGAGAACATATCCAGAAGGAGAAATAAAATCTTCTCACAGAGAAGATGGGAGTCAAGGAGGAAGTCACCAGAGCACTTCGCTCTATGTCGTGCCTCGCATAGATAGAAGAAGACACAGTGGAGAGCCAAGTAGGGAAGCTCATCGAAGCCATTCAATAGCTCCAAGCATGAATAGYAGAACTGGAACTATAAGTTGTGCCRRGCACTCTGTAGAAAGTGTGATATCARAGAGAGGAAACTGCCAAGAGYAGAGTTGAAAGAATCAAGGCATTGGCCTTGGAATSCAAGAAACTCAACAGTYGAAGTGTKCACACCTACGATCACCTTGCAGATAACCTTGAACTAAGGACATTGGAGTCACAACTCCAGGAGGCAAAGAAATAGGCAGTGGCAGTGCAAGCATAGTTGAATCTATTGTCACTAGTCGAGAGGATGAAAAGGTCACATTAACARCACGTCATTCAGYAAYAGGTCCATGCCATCCAAAGTAAAGTCATGGAAGTGACCCAGAGGCTMTAGCTAGTGCAGGATGAATCTTGCACACTTTTTGAGGAGGTTTAAGGACATGGTACATAKATAGAAYAAGTAGTCACCATGGTAGAACAACACTTGGAAGGACTGGTGAATGAGAAAGTTATTCAAGAGTTCACCGAGCAGGAGGATCTGGCGAAGTAGYAGGTCAAGGCAACTTGAGCCAAGCTCGAGGCCTTTGAGGAAGAGTTACCTATATCAAAGTGACTCRAGACGAGTCACAGGTGAGTGTTGGGGTGCTATAGCGGGAAAACCCCCTACGGACTACAMCAGGGTTCTAAAGTGTAGGCAAAGCTAACCATCTAAAGTCTCCTACTTTAACAATTGTCTCGACATTACCCCATAATCATACACAAAAATAAAAGTATAGGGATCTGGTAGTCCTACCTTAAACTCTACGTCCAGTGTCGATCCCTTTGTGCTCAGTTGTTTCCCAACTGCGAGTCTCCTCCCAAGGATGACCTGCATTCATCAAAATAAAAACAAGAAACTACAAGCATGCATTCTACATATGGATTAGTGGGTTAGATATCATAACCAAAATGTAAACAAATCATAAAGATTTAAGACATCATTTGGAGGGACGGAAAAATTATTTCTTTATATTAATCTCACAAAATTCGTTTACAATATGAGACCAGCAACTGCTCCTCAAAATCGGTCCTTGGCTCCTCTTCACAATGCACCAAATGATTCCACGTATTCTTCTCCTCTTCAATTCTCTCTAGGGAAATGGCAAATGTTTGCAATGGAGGAAGAATGAATTATGGCTCAAACTCACAATGTGGTTGCAAAATATTGGGGAAAAGGGGGCATACTGAAATGGGCAGAGTTTCTATGCTCTAGTGCTTCTCTTTGGAATGGGACCCCAACACCTTCTTTTATAGGCCAAAAGAGATAGTAACAGTTGGGGTGACTGGCTATGGGCGTTCAAATCGTTATGTAACGGCCCGAAAACCCGTATCCCTTTGCAATTTTCATTTTTCATGCTTTTGTGAGTGTACGCTGGTTATAGTGGTGCAAAAAGTGTGTGTACACATGAAGTAGTGGTGCAAAGCGCGTACACCTTCAAAAAAATGGTTTTTTAGAAGAGTTGTTTAGTGATGGCTTCGAAAAGATAGAAAGTAAGATGGCATGATGCCAGGTATGCATGTATGGTGCAATTTAGGGTTATAACAGATGCCCCCTAATGTGTGAGGTCAGAAGAGCATCTGATGGCCGAAATACATTACAAATATTCACCAACATACGAAGCGAGTGAGCCTAGGGACTAGATTTCAAGAGGTGTCATCTTCAAAATAACAATTTGTCTCACTAAGGCAGGCATACCCATTCTTGGGATGAAATAAAATCATGGTTTCCAATCAATTACACTATAGATCCATGTCATATAACTATATAAAGTGTAGCCACGAGAAGTACACAATGGATCTACATCTAAAAAAAACAGATATACATGTATAGTATCCATCTTCAAGAAGCCAATGATGACTGATGGCTAGAGATGAGGTCTTCAGAGTTCGAGCAACATCTTCAAATATTCAAAACTTGGGTAGGAGTGTAATATTAGTGTACAACTTCACTACCCCGAGGTCTTCGACGGCTCATCGGGAATAGACAAGAGGATCTTGGTGATCATGTAGAGAACTTCATTGATTATGAGCAAGGACTTGATTGGAATTTCAGGGTGGTCAAGCATGAGGACAAGACATAAATTGCAGAAGGTTTGACTCAAGTTTAGTAAAACTTCCCTTAGACAAAACACGATAAAAGATGAGACTCAAGCAGCATGGAATTGACATAAGTTCACGATGCAGGAGGTAACGCGAACTCTCCATATGTTCAGAAGGATAACCAAATGGAGGAGGACACAACTCTATGTAGTAAGAATAGCTTCCTAAGGTCATATTGAATACTAGAGATTAAAGAACAAATGAAAGGATGTGATTTTTCCAAGGGCGACTCATTGTGCTTTCAACAAAAAGAAAATACTTTTCCCTTCCTCTTTTTGGGGTATATTTGATTTTTTTGTCTTTTTCAATAAGTTTAGAAAGCTTGAAAAAGAATAAAAGAATGTTACGTTACAAAAGAGGAATGAGTGTCACAGACATACTAGTTCCAAGCACAAGGAACACATTGATTCTTAGAGAAAGGGGACATATGCAGAAAAAGGACACTCGAGAAAAATCCTCCATGGGTCCAGGTGTCAAGACATAGAGGCAAAGTGCTACAAGGCTTACATATAAGGCATGTTGCAGATGGTTCAGTTAAGAGAAACATGGAGACAACATTAGGCCAAATACATAGGAATGAAAATGTGATCAATAAGACACAGTGATAACGTCCTTCGATGTAGTTTTAACGAGCCCAGAGAAGGTAAGCTCATCTTTTTTTCATTTTTAGAGAGTCTGAAAAAGCATAAAAGGAGACTCCACTAGTGTTATAACCCTAAATTGCACCATACATGCTTACCTGGCATCAAGCCATCTCATTAGCCTCCTTTTCCAAGCCACTATTGAACAGATTTTCTTAAAAACACCCTTTTTAAAGGCACATGCACCCTCCTTCACTACTGCACACGTGTACATGCTAGTTGACCCACTACAGCCCGCGTGTACCTACAAAAGAATAAAAAATGGAAAGTTGTAGATAAAACACATAGTTTTGGGTAAGTTAACTAAACCATTTGACTTCCCATAGTCGATCACTCGACCAAATACCTATCCCTTTCTAGCCTATAAAATAAGGGGTAGGGATCCCATTTGAAAGGGGGGAAATCATAGCAAAGAAACTATACCCGATTTAGCATTCTCCTTTCCCCAACCTTTTAAAACTATCGTGTGAAGAGAAGCATATACAGAAGTAGTTGGAGCACATTTGAAGAGGATCCCAGGACCAAACTCAAGGAGCAGTGTCCAATATCACCATTGTAAGGTTACTCTTGTGAGATTAATAAAAGAAGTACTTTTCCCATCCCGCCATATGAGATTGTCAATATTTAAATTTGATTATATTTTGGTAGAATCTCTAACCCATTAGTTTATATATTATATGCATGAGGATTTCTTTGTTTGTCTTTTATGAATGCAGGTAAACATTGGGAGGAGAGTTGCAGTCAAGGAGCGACCAAGCATTAAAGGGATCAACATTAAACACGGAAATTAAGGTACAGTAACTGGATCTCTTTAACCTTGTATTTTCATATGAATAATGGGGTTTATGATTGGGATGTTGGTAAAAATTAGGATACTTTAGGTCATTTATTCATGCATGATTAAAACCCTTAATGCTAGTCCGTAGGAGGGATTTCCCACCCACAAAATAATTGGCGACCATACTGGGGATATCTAAGGTTTTGGGGGGTACTTGTTGGGTATTTTTAATTGGTTTTACTACCTTTTTCTGGGTTTTTGCAAAAGTCTGAGCTAGTAGGGATTTTTTTCTTCCATACCAGTATTCCCTGCTTCCTTCGCTTGACTATTTTTTATTTTTCCAGGAAGCCATAGAGGCATACGCGTCCTACAGAAGGTCTGCCCGCGTGTACACGCGCCCTGACTTCATACAACCCGCATGCATACGCTGGTTGTTGAAAGATCAGTTGCATGTCTAAGTCCAGAGAATTTTTTTTTAAGAGAGGCAGTCATCCTCTTCCTTGTCAGAAGTGATCCTTCTCAGAGGTTTTCTAGATCTAATGTTGGTTTCTGTTGTTGCAGTCTGTTGCCTAGTTATAACCTCAAATTATTATTTTTTTCTCAATTTTGTTGCATATTTGTCTGTTAGAGTAAGTTTTTGTACCTTTAAGGGGTTCTGGTCTTCAATACCAGTAATCCCTTCCTGAGATTAACTACTTGTATTGCTTCTTTTAAGGAGAAATAGAGGCACGCACAGCTTGTATTAGTCCTGCATGCATGCATACACGTCCTGTCTTTGAGCAGCCCACGTCCATACATTGGTTGTTGAAGCTACAGTTGTGTGTCTCTCTAGAAAATTTTGAGGAGGCAGTCATCCTCTTCCCTGTCAAGTTTTTACTTCCCATGTTTTTCTAGTGTCTTTTCGGTCTCTGTCATAGCAGTTTCAGTCTAGGTTGTCTGCCATCATATCTTGCTTTTGCATTTAAAAGATTTCTTCCTTTGCTAGGTTTTTTGATGAGATAGTGAGTCAGTCTGATCTGCCCTTTTTGGTTGTCAATAACTCCCCATGGTCTGTGGTTGGATAGAAGTCCTTTTTGGCCTTGTCTTGTTTTTATTTTTTCACCTTTTCTACTTCTGAAAAGAAGAAGACATACAGTTTTAAATTTTCTTGTTTTTGAAGCATAATAAAAAAATAAAAATTTTACTTCTTGGTTTGGTTAAAGAGTTGGTTGTTTGCATTAATCAATAGGAAAAAGATTGTTTTCATAAGTTCGTGGCTGATTGATTTAGGACAATAAGTAGCTCGTAATCGAGTGAAATCTTGTTTTGATTTTTTCAATTAAAATATCTTAGAAAGAAAAATTTTGAAAAGTTGGTTTAAAAACTTTAGAAGAGCAAATCTGAATTTGTCAAGAAGAAGTTATTTTGCTTCCAGCTTTCTGTTTATCTTCTCTTTTGTCTCTCAAAACATCACTAGTTTCACTTTCATAACCTTTGACTTAAGACAAGCCCAAAAAATTAACGATTAATTAAACTCAACTAGACTTTATTCTTTGTAGGGTCCATCAACTAGTCTAGGCTAGAGCCTTGATTTAGGATTGGAGAGGAAACTCTTCAAGGATGAAAAACAAACATAAGAGTCTATGCTAGGGAGTGTCAAAAGTCCAGTATCGTAAAATTTATCTGATACCCCCCCTAACATAGGGCCTCAAAACAAGGTCGCGTAATGAAAGGTAGTGGAGATAACCCCTCCAAAGTCGGACCAAGCGTAGTGGGGAACGCATATAGAGGGCTTGTCTTGGGATTCTGTTGATTTCATTTGCCACAGAGCTTCATGGGTCTCGAATCTGTTTGTGGTCCTTAGTCATCTTCCGAAACACTTTCTTTCGATACCCTTGATAGGTTTCAAGCTTGATACCTTGCTTATTGCGATCCACCCGATTGTCAACTGTACCTGCCTAGTGACTGTTTGCGCGCTGGAAACCTAGTTGCCTTTATTTTAGGGACCTACATAGGTGATTGTGGGGGTATACCACGGTACCTAGGGCAGACATCAGGCCATGCTTTGCAGAGTATAACTAGAGGGTTCTTCCACATTCGAGTTGCACTTGCACCGATAAGTTTCTCTAGTGTTGGTTGGTGTAACTGTTCTTCCAACTAGTTAGTCATTTGTTTGATTTGCCTTTAGGAGTTTTTCTAGTGTGTACTCTGTGCTCCCTATTTTTCCATAGTGAATATGTCATTCATTTCTTTGGTTCTCTGACCTAGGGTTGTAGATTTCCCACTCCACTGGTCGTGAGGAATTTTCAGTATTCCTCTTAGAAATGTGGTGCCACCTTTTTTTAGGCGTTGTTTTGATAACACTGGTTCTTCAGAGTCAGTGTGAGACTTTTACGGATTTGAACGATCCCGCAAGGGGAGAACCTATGCATAATATCTTCATGGCTAAAGTTCTCGATGATACCAACCAAGGAACCCCTTTGCAAAGGGATTCTTGTTCTTTTCCCTTCTTGGGAAACGTTGGTGTCCCTTTGATGGCCAATTTGTACATTCCTCGATTGAATATGGGACTACCGGTTTGGTTGGGTACCATTCCAAATGTCCCAAATTCTCTAGACACTTCTCAGTTGTGAACCTTATGTCATGGGCACCATGTTGATGTTCCTTCGTCAACAAATTCTTCTCCTCCTCCTTCTCCCGTCCCTGGTGAAAGTACAGTTACTAGTAACCGAAAGCCTAAACGAAGTAGAAAGAGGAAGAATAAGAAGAACAAATCACCAACCTTTGTGAGTCATGTTGGAGATAGGTCCTCAATCTCTGCAAGTCATGTTGAAGACCAGCACCTAGCCTCTGCAAGTCATGCTAGGGAAGTCACCCAACCCCTTTCAGTCATGCTGGCAGAAAAAAGTCCAGTCCCTTCTAGTCATATTGGCAGAAAAAAGTCCAGTCCCTTCTAGTCATACTGGAAATAGGTGTGTAGCCTCTGCAAGTCATGATATCGACCCATCACCAACCTTTGCAAGTCATGTTGGAGATGTGCAACCATACACTACTATTCATGTTGGGGGCATTGATTCTATTGAGAAACCTAAATGGATAGGACGTAAGCATAAGTTCCCTTGTAAGCTTTGCAAGGGAGATCACCTTACTCATTTATTTCCTGGCATTCCAAAGGTACAAAGATTGTGGTCCCTGTCTACAAGATCTTTTGAGGTTTCCTCACAGCCTATTCAGCCATTGGTTGCGAAAGTGGTCATGTCAATGTAGTCATCGTATGATCCCACTCCTCTTCTGGGGGGTGAGGCACCTTTAGACCATGTAGTCTCATAGCCTATTCAGCCATTAGTTTCGAAAGTGGTCATGCCAATGCAGTCATCGACTAATCCTACTCCTCTTTTGTGGGGTGAGGTGCCTTTAGACCATTTAGTCTCACAGCCTATTCATCCATTGGTTGCAAAATTGGTCATGCTGATGCAGTCATCGGATGATCCCACTCTTCTTTTGGGGAGTGATGTGTCTACCGACTATGTTTTTAGCATTTTTGGTTTAGTATTTTCAGAACAAGGGGGCATTCCGCTCATTTCGAGCACACCCCCTCTAAGCCCTAAGATGGTTTCCTTTGATTGGAATGACCGTGTTGAGCCTCATCTTCCTTCCTCTACACCCTTTCAAATAAGGGTTGAAGTTAATTCAACAAACATTTATCGATGTATTGTGGATGAAGGAGCCTCGGCAAGTATTTTATCCTCCTCGCTTTGGAAAGTCTTGGGTTCTCCCGAGCTTGTGTCTGCTTCACATCAGTTGTTACCTTTTGATAGAAATCCTAGTGAATATTTGAGGGTTCTTCCTCAATTGGCTATCTCATTAGGTGGGAATATTGTCTGTGTCGATGTTATAGTGGTGCAAGGCCCATTAGATTTCAACATGCTTCTCAAGTGTGATTATGTATATGCTATGAACGTTGTGGTATCTATGCTCTTCCGGGTGATGCATTTCCCTTACAATGGAAGCATTGTCACTATTGACTAGCTGGCATCTAATAATCACCATCCTAATTCATCATTAGTTCAGGCTGCCCCTTTATATGTTCCTAGTGTTCGTGTAGACTCCACCCTACCACGGGTTAATTATGTGGCGTCTTATCCTCAATGTTCAATTGCTTCTAAGCAGGAACCTGTGAAATCATGTTTTCCCTCTCAAGACTTGGTCTCAACAATTGATCCATTGGTTTTTCCAATGGGGGCATGGGAACCCTTTCTTCCCTCTCTTGGTCCAAGTGGGCTTGAGTATCCTTCTGAGTTTGATCTCCTTGTTTATAGATCCTCAAGCCCTCGTGCTCGTCATTCTTCACTGATAGAATCTTCCAATCCTAGCCATACCCTCCATTGTCATATGGAGTATTGTCAGTTTACTTCACCCTTTGGGACTGTCGACCCTCGTTTTCATGATTTCTTGGATTTTGAATTGCCTTCATATGAGGCTATCCTTGAATCCATGACTACGGTTTCTATACTGCGAGAGGAATTACACCATGGTTTGTGTTTTCTTCCCTTTTGGGAGACTTTCCAAGTTGACTATCAAAGAGACTCTTGGTCCGAGCCTAGTAGTGGGCTCTACCTGAACCAGTTTCATACATGAGTTGTATCCCCCACGGGTCTTATTTTAAGCCCTTTTCAGACCCTCTAAAAATGAAAAGATTGTTGAGTGATCATGTTTCCCTTCACGCTCGTTAAACTAAAATTTGAAGGCATGTCTGTCCGATGGTAGTTTACCCCTTTTTGGGTCCGGATGGTCAACTACACGAACAAAGGTATACTCTAGGGGCCTTGGTTCTCTAGAAGAGTATTCTCAGGTACAATTTTAACCCTTTTTTAGGCCTGAGGGACTAAATTTACAAAAAAGGAACCCCCACGGAGTCCATAGTTAACATCTTTTCAGACTCCCTAAAATTGAAAATATCATCTAGTGACCTTATTCTTTCACACTCGTTAAAATGGTCCAGAAGAACATTCCTGAAAGAGTCCATAGTTAAGCTTTTTTCAGGCTCCTTAAAAATGAAAAAAATGTCGAGTGATCTTGTCTTTATCACACTCGTTAAAATGGTTTTGAATAGATGTCTTTTCAGTGCTAATTTACCCCTTTTGACTAGACTACCTTCAAAAAAGGTACCCCAATGGAGTCTCCTTTTACGCTTTTTCAGACTCTCTAAATATGAAAAACTGTCGAGCTTACCTTCTCTGGGCTCGTTAAAGTTACATCGAAGGATGTTACCATTGTGTGTCTTATTAATCGCTTGTGAATACCTGCGTCTTTGGCCTAATGTCGGCTCCATGTTGCTCTCAACTAAACCGTCTGAAGCATACCTTATACGCAAGCCCTGTAGCACTTTTCCTCTACGTCTTGACACCTTTGGCCCATGGAGGATTTTTCCTAAGTGTCCTTTTCCTGCATATGTCCCCTTGCCATGAGCATCCATATGTTCCGTTCTCTTGGAAATAGTATGTATGTGACACTCGATCCTCCTTTGTAATGTAGCATTCTTTTATTTATTTTCAAGCTTTCCAAAATTATTGAAAAAAGACAAAAAAATCAAATATACCCCAAAAAGAGTAAGGGAAAAGTATTTTCTTTTTATTGGTAGAACAATGAGTCGCCCTTGGAAAAAGAACATCCTTCCATTTGTTTGTCAAGCCTTGGGATTTAACATGAACTTAGGAATCTTTTCTCGCTACATAGAGTTGTGTCCTCCTCCATTTGGTTATTCTTCCAAGCATATGGAGAGTTTGCGGTGCCTCTTGCATCGAGAAATTATGTCAAAATATCATGTTGCCTAAGTCTCATCTTTTGTCGTGCTATTTTCCAAGGGAATTTATTACCAAGATTGAGTCAACCCCCTCTGCAGATTGTCTCTTTCCCTAATGCCCAGTCATCCCAAAATCCCGATCAAGTCTTTGTTCGAAATCCTTGAAGCCATTAACCTGATCATCAAAATCCTCTAGTTCATTCCTGACAAGCCATCGAAGACCTATGGGCAGTGAAGTCATGCACTCATATTACACTCCTACCCAAGTTGTGAAGATTTTGAAGTTGTTGTTGGAGCTCTAAAGGCCTCATATCTAGCCATCAGGCTGTATTCGCTTCTTAAAGATGGATACTATACATGTATATCTTTTTTATTTCGAGATGTAGATCCACTATGTATTGCTCGCGGCTACACTTTATATAGTTATATGACATGGATCTACAGTGTATTTGATTGGTAGACATGATTTTATTTCATCCTGAACATGGGTATTCCCGTCTCGGTATGACAATTGTTATTTTGTAGATGGCACCTCCCAAATTTTGGTTCCTGGGCTCACTGGTTTGGTAAATTGGTTTAGATTGATAATGTATTTCGGTCATCAGATGCTCTTCTAACCTCACACATTAGGGGGCATATGTTATAACCCTAAATTTCACCAGACATGCTTACCTGGCATCAAGCCATCTCATTAGCCTCCTTTTCCAAGCCACTACTAAACAACTCTTCTTAAAAACACTCTTTTTAAAGGCACAAGTGCCCTGCTCCACTATTGCACGCATGTACACACTAGCTGACCCACTACATCCCGCTATATTATTAGATAAGGCCCACTATGGTAGTTAGATATAATAAATGGGTATTTATATATAATAAATGTATGAGGACTTCTTAGAAGGTTCTACTTCTAGAAGATTCCTCCTCTAGAATGTTCTTAGGTGATGGTAGCACTATATAAAGGGGTTCAAGAAATGTAATGGGACATGAAGAGAAATATTGTGTTTGGAGTTGAAGCTCATTAGGAGGAAGCCCCCTCGAAGACGCAAGTGAATAGGAGAGGATCCCTTCCATAATAGGATCCATTGTATGGTGTTTCCCTACCTCAAGGGTTTGGTAATAATAAAGTGTGGTTTCTTCTATCTTTCTTTGTGGATCTATTGTTAAGAACCCAATACTGAATACAAAAGAACCACAATAGATATAGAAGAGAAATATAGAAGAAACCACACTTTATTAGTACCAAACCCTTGAGGTAGGGCAATACCATACAATGGATCCTATTATGGAAGGGATCCTCTCTTTTTCACTTGCCTCTTCGAGGGGGCATCCTCCTATTGAGCTACCACTACAAATACAATACTTCTCTTCATGTCGAATTACATTGCTTGAACCCCTTTATACAGTTCTACCATCACCTAAGAACATTATAAAGGAGGAATATTCTAGAAGTAGAACCTTCTAAGAAGTCCTCATACATTTATTATATCTAACTACCCATTTACCATATCTAACTACCATAGTGGTCCTTATTTAATAATATAGTGGACCTAGTCCACCTTACATTGAATGGCCTCCATTATTATCACTATGGGCCCTCTGCGCCCCCCCAATACCTCTCTAGATACCTTACAGAATATGAACCTTCATTGTTCCACAGTCCATCGACTTCTCCACTTCCCTTACAGGGCTTCAGCGACACGTCAGATCAGGAATTCTCAGAGCTCTGCAGCTGGTACTGGACTCCCTCAAAGAGAAATCACTTCCCAACAAACTCTCTCACCTGGAGAGAGTTTCTCATAGGCCTAACAACCTTCTTCTTCAACCATGGGCCTGACAACCCGCCTCTTCAATCCACAACCACCAAAAATCGGGTAAGGCAAGGGGATGACTCAACAATTTACAGAGGTTTACAAAGGCGGAAATGACTCTAGTTGCATACTTTTTCAGTGCGTGTGTGAACTGCAAAAGGGATGGCCAACATGTTGAGGATGAACTCGTGGGAAACTAAATGGTCATACTAGTCAGAATGTTGAGAATGAGCAAGGAAAATTGTGAGAATGGTTAGCTTGCAGAAACGTGAGAGAGTTGCAAATGGTGAGAGCGAACTCCTCTGGAAGGTGGCCAAAATGGTTCGTGAACCCCCAACAAAGGTCGAAATTCCCACATAAATTTTCATGCGTCCTCGGTGACACTTGGCTCTCCAGGAACATGCTCCTCTCCACTTGGAGTTTGTTCCTCTCCTCAAAGGAACATAGGATAATTGGGTTTATTTTCCCAACTTTAATAATTTTCAGGAATACATTATAATATTCCCTTGGGTTAAGCCCTCAATCTTAGCCCCTCTTTCCTAGCCTCTTAGCCCTATTCCTTTCCCTACCCAGTGGATCTTACTCCCCCATAACTCTTCCTTCATGGTTGGTCTACACGCAATCATGTATTTTATTAATAATTTGCATAATTACATATACAAAAATCAGGCCCACTGGCCTTAGCATATAGGCTCTTCGGATTAATAAACACATAATCCTACGAGCTTATAATTACTTGTCTCACCAGCCTATAAACATCATTACATTTCACAGGGGTTCATCCTTGGGGTATTACAATCCCCTCCCCTTATTTTTGTATTGTCCTCAGTGCAACTCATTTACATAATATCAGCAAGATTTTCAAAATCTTCAAAAAGATGTGGGTATTCTTCTCGCATAGAATCTTCATGCTCCCATGTTGCGTTCTCAGGACCGTACCAGGTCCATTGAACCTTTACAATATCTATGGCTCAATCCCGAGGCTGTTTGATTTTCCGGTCCAAAATGCATACTGGATGCACTTGAAACGAGTTTTCTTGCTCCATCTGAATCACATTCCAATCAATAACATGATTAGCATCAGGTATATATTTCTTAAGCAAAGACACATGAAATACATTATGTATAGACATAGACACTGGAAATTCAAGCATATAAGCTACTGGACCAATCCTCTCTAGGATTTCAAATGTCCCACAATATCGAGCTGCCAACTTTGAACAATTTCCCAACTTCGGGGATCGTTTGTTAGCCTTCAATCTCAGGAATACATGATCCCCTAATTTAAATTCCCTATGATTTATGTTATTGTCAGAATAAATTTTCTTCTTGTCTTGGGTAGCCTTCAAATTCTTCTTAATCTTCAGCATTTTCTCTTCCATTTCCTTGAGAAACTCTGGCCCAACCACTACCCTATCAGTTGGGTTGTCCCAACTTACTGGGGTGTTGCACTTTCTTCCATAAAGTGCTTCAAACAGGCTCATCATTAGTGATGCTTGATACCCATTTTTGTAGGCAAATTCTACCAAGTGTAGATAATCTTCCCATTTATATGGTTTTTCCATCACATACATCCTTATCATGTCCTCAATCACTTGGTTCACCCTTTACGTTTTCCCATCCGACTCAGGATGATATGATGTGATGAAGTTCAGATTTGTTCTGAACCCTTTGAATAACCCCTTCCAAAACTTTGATGTAAACTTTGGGTCTTTGTCAAACACAATTGTCTTGGGTATGCCATGCAAGCATGCTACTTCCCTCATATAAATATCAGCAACGTTAGTTGCCTTATGACTAGTCTTCATAGGAATGAAATGGGCAGCTTTAGTAAGATTGTCCACCACTACCATGATTTCATCATGTTGCTTGCTTGTTCTAGGAAATCCTATGATGAAATCCATTGTCACCACTTCCCATTTACACTCAGGAATGGGTAATGGTTGTAATAACCCAGTTGGGTGTCTATGCTCAGCCTTGATCCTTTGACATTCCAAGCATTTATCTATGTATTCAGCAATCTCCCTCTTCATGTCGGGCCAATAATATTGGCTCTTGACTGCTGAAGTTGTTTTTCGACATCCTGGGTGTCCTGCATAAGGCACATTATGCATCTCTTTTAAAATCGCACTCCTCAATTCCAGAGAATTTGGTACATAAACTTTGTTTTTGTACAAGAGAATTCCATCAATTCCCAATTCATAATCTTCAGTTTTCTGTTGCATTTTACCTTGCTGCAATTTTGTTAACAATTCCATGTACTGCAAATCTTCTTTTCCAGCTTTAGAAATTATGCATTTAAGATCTGTCTTATACATGCTAATGGTTGTATCATGCATTTCATGCACTCTCCTGCTGAGTGTGTCAGCCACTTTGTTATCCTTTCCTTTGATGTGCTTGATATAAAAGTCATAGTCACAAAGGAATTCCAACCATCTACTCTGCCTAGCATTCAAAGTAGGCTGATCAAACAAATATTTCAGATCGTTATGGTTTGTCCTTAGCTCAAAACTCTTTCCCATGAGGTAGTGCCTCCACTTCTTCAAAGCGTTCACTATGGCTGCCAATTCCAAATCATGAGTGGCATAGATCCTTTCATGCTCTTTCAATTTTCTGGACTCGAAACATATCACAAACCCATTCTAGCTTCCACCAAGTCCTTCTTTGCATGCATCTATGCAAACCACAAAATCTTCATTCGGATCTGTGATATTCAGAATTGGAGCATTTTTTAATAGTTGCTTCAATTACTGAAAACTCTTTTCACATTCTTCTGTCCATTGAAACTTCTTCCCCTTCATTTGCAAGGAAGTGATGGGGTGAGCTATTCTTGAAAACCCTGCAATGAAACTTTTGTAGTAGGCAGCTAGACCCATGAAGGATATGACATCTTTCACGTTCTTAGGTGTTTTCCACCCCTTTAATGGCCTCAATATTTTCAGGGTCCACTGTTATCCCATCCTTTGAAATGATATGCCCCAAGTAGTGAATTTTGTTTTGATAAAATCAACACTTTCTCAATTTGGCATACAGTTGATGCTTTCTTAGCACCTGTAAAACCATCCTCAAATGATGCTCATTCTCTTCCTCTGAATTGGAATATGAAAGGATGTCATCCAAAAATACAATGACAAACTTGTCTAAATATTCCTGGAAAACACCATTCATTAAGCACATAAAAACAGTTGGTGCATTTGATAACCCAAATGGCACCACTATGAACTCGTAATGATCGTACCTTGTCCTGAAGGAGGTATTGTTGATGTCTTCCTCTTTAATCCTTACCTGATGATATCTTGACCTAAGATATATCTTTGAAAATATCTTTTCATCCTTCAACTGATCAAAGAGATCATCGATCCTTGGCAAAGGATACTTGTTCTTTATAGTCACTTTGTGCAACTGTCTGAAATTGATGGACAATCTCAATGTCCCATATTTCTTCTTCAGGAACAAGACTGGGGCACCCCAAGGTGGCACACTTGCACGTATATACCCCTTCTTCAGAAGCTCTTCAAGTTGGATTTGAAATTCCTTCATCTCTGGTGTACTCATTATGTAAGGAGTCTTTGATAATGGAGTTGCTCCAAGCATCAAATTAATAGAGAAATCAATCTCTCTTTGGAGGTAGTCATGGTATCTCCTTGAACACATCTTCAAAATCTTCCAAGACTACATGATCCTCCAGATTTGGCACCTTATCCTTATATGCTTCCTCCATATGGGCTGCAAATATTTGACAGCACTTCCTGTAACACTTCTTCAGCTGCATTGCCGAGATTTCCCAGACGGTAACTACCCTGGGAATTCCTTGGACTATTTTTTTATTTCCTTCCTCATCCAAGCAAGTGAATTCCTTGTCATGGTAGTCTAATATGGTAGGGTGTTGGTACAACCAATCCATACCATTTAGGCAATCATATGATCCCAATGGAAATATTTTCAAATCTTCCTTGGTACATAGTCCATTCATGCCCACTGGACATGATTTAACCAACTCAACAAAGTTCCTCTTGGCTCCTATAGCCAGTTGTACCAGCCAAGATTTCCCATGCTTGCTTCTTGGAAAAATAAATATTTCCACTACCTTAGGGTCTATATAGCTATGACTAGCCCCTGAATCGATTAAAATATTAAAGGCGTGGTTATTGATCATACCTTCAACTTCAATCATATGTGATTGAAACTTATCTTGCTTATTGTCCAGGGCTGCATAGATCCTTGGTACTCTTTTTCCCATGTCCTCCACTATTTTTTCTTGTTGTGCATTGTGGATAGATCTTACCTTGTCAGTTTTGTAAGGAAAATATCTATACTTGTGGTCTCCTTTATAGCCCCAACATTGAATGGGTGCCTGCCTTGACCTTTGCCCTCCTACCTCAGCCATTCTATGCTCTCTAAAAGATGGTTGTCCTTGAGGACTATTTCTGAAAAATGGAAACGTGTTTCCCTTCTGCCTTTGTTCCTTATTGAACTTCTTCTTGTCCTCTCAAGCCTTCTAGAAAGTAGGATTTCCTTTTTGTTGATCATATAATCATTTTTCTCTCCTTATAGTTTCTTCCAAAGTCTTCAAATCATCATATTCGATTTCATCACTGATGAAAGATGGAATCCCACTCAGGTGCCTCTGAATATTCATCGTCTCATCCTTGATGAAGGATACATACTTCAAGAGCTCTAAGAATCTCCTTTCATATTCATTGATAGCCATACTTTCCATTTTAATTTCAAAGAACTCTTTCATCTTTCTGTCATAATACCTCTTGGTCAGGTATTTATTCTCAAAATTCCTCTTGAAATCCTTCCAAGTCACATTTTTCTCCCTGAGGTGTTGTACTTGCACCAGCTAATCCCACCACATGGATGCTTTACCTTTGAGTTGATAGATGGAAATTATTCCTTCTGTATGAGAAGAATAATTGTGCAATTGAAAATACTTTCTTATTCCCAGTAGCCATGTCTCTGCATCTTCATCCTTCTTGTTCTCCCCATCAAACATAGGAGGTTTGATTTTGTTCATTTCCCCTCGTATCTGATCCACCCCAGACCTCTTATGCTTCCTAACAGGGGATGGAATTGAGTTGTTGTGTGCTCTCTTATTGGAATGCCTCGAGGAGTGTTGTTGATGTCTGGTATCACTTTTTTTTTCTATGAATTCCTTATTTTCTTGAGCCACTCTCCTTATCTAATTTCTTTTATATTCTTTCCAGGCTCTGCATCAAATTTATGTTGAATTATCCCTATTTTTCCCTGGCTTTCATGAGATTTTTGTTATCTTCTCGGTGAGTTTGGACATATTTTTGCAACTTTTCAATGATTTTCATCCTATTTCCTTCTTTATCTATCTCTTCTCCATGTCCATTGGAGTTTGTTCCTTCAAATCCCAAATGGGCGTCCATTCCTCTTGCTTCATTATTTGAACTATAAGAATCATGTGCCTCCTCCATTCCTCTGCATTATGTGACAATTCGGTTCGATTCTATCAATTTTTAACTCTACAAAATGTGCAATCAACCGAGTTTTGTCAGGATATCAGACTTTAATACTTTTCCAGAATAAACCAATCTAATTAAAAAAATATATATCAGATTTCATTTTCTGTAGGTCTTGGTCAGTCAAGAACCCCTCAAGATTCTATCTCTAAGCCCATTTCTATTTTGCAACAAATTGCGGGCGCTAGCCCCTTTTTCTTCGACCCTTGGTTCGCATGTGACCACGGTTGTGACCCAGCATTTATGATTTGGGATCTAGAGCTTCAGAGGGTTTCCCTTTTTCGCACGTCGCAAACATCATAGAACAATGAACTGTCGAACGCACGAAGAATGGTGGATCTACGGTCCACATTCCTTGCACATATCTACAGTGGATAGGAGCTTCGAGGACTTCAGCTTCAATGGTTTCCAAAGAACATCACAACAAATCTCCTGGAGTGTCAAATTGACAAACTTGCAAAGTGGGGTGCATCAATGGTCCACGACTTCCCAGCATCTAACTGCTGATATTTACTACAAAAATTTGGGCTTCGAGGCTTCAGGGCTCTGAGACTTCAGAGCTTTGGGCCTTAGTGGATTTCACATCCGCACACCCCAAAACTCTCGAACCCCAAATCTCTGAATATTTCCATGTCATCCCGGTGACGTCATCACATCACTTTACTTCAGTGTTACGGAACTTCAGGGTTTCTTCCTCCCATTCCATTGCGAGTCATTTCTTTCAGAGTGTCAAGTTTTTGAACTTCATGATCTGGTGCCACGCGTCCACCGAGGCCCACATCTTTCATGCTTGAACTAATAAATACTGAAAATGTAACATCAAAATTTATACTTTTCAAATTGCATGGACATGGGTTGGCGATTTTGGAGTAACCCGTTGATCGTTCGGCAATTGTCCCCATGCTGACACGTACTCCTTCTGGGAAACCGTGGTTTGGATTGTGGGACTACCCTGTAGAATTATCTATCGTGCAACTTTGATCTCTGCGATGCCTCTCGGCCATCGATATTGATAGATCGTGATCAAAGTTAATGCGGCCCCGATCTAGCTAACTTCTTCGCCAAGTTTAACTACCTTGTGCCACCACCAGGAGCATCATGTGGCAGGACACATGAAGCCAACACATGGCCCAATCAGGTGGGTGACATATGTCACATTCTAAGTGAATTTCTATCTTAAAAATTTTATTAACTCATTGAAACGTGGCACACATCCCATGTGCCACATCATCCCTAGTGACGTTAGCAAGCCACATCACTTCGGGACTTCAGGCTTCGAGAGATTTCACCTTAGCATACCCCGTTTCTCTCGAACGTCGAACTCCCAAAATTTCTTACCTTCCTCTCTTGGCTTATCCCTACGGTTTTGATCCATCCTTGGTCAAATCCAACGGTAAACACTCCCCCTGCTAGATCTACAGTGTAGATCCTTTTCAAGACTTCAGAACTTTGGGCTTCGACCCTTTCTTCTCTATCACACATAAAATTCGCCAAAGTCATGAAGTTTGAAGTACTTAGGGGTTAATACTCATGCACCTTTCCCCATATCTGATGGTTGTGAAGGAACCTCCTTCTCCCAAATAGATCTTACGGCCCAATTTCAAACCTTGTGGTTCCAAACCCACAGTTACTGTAGTCTCTTTTCTCTTCCATATTGCTTGAACCGCTATACCTCTTGAGCTTCCAAAAACGACCAAGGTGTTCTCTTGGCACTCTTGAATGCTCTGAAATTCAAATTTTTTCCTTCTCAACAACAATTTGCTCTGAGATTTTGATTCCATAACCACTTGTACGGCCTAATTCAAGCTCAGTGTCGAAAACTGGGCTCTGAACTTCAATTTGTCCATCTCGACAACAATTCTTCTTCTGAAACCTTATCTTCAACTTCCACTTTCCTGGCCCATCCAGCATTAGTGTTGAAACCATGGCTATGATACCATTTTGTAACATCCCTGACCACTAGCCCCTGTGAGGTAACGCTACCTAAACCATTGTATCTTTGTTTTTGTTTCTCTGATATAAATTTGTATCTTCCCCAGCCTCCCAGGTCATGCCATTCTACTCCAAATAATGCTTTGATAGACATATATATATATTTATAATGAAATCTTAAATCGACACAACATTTTGTTCATACACATTTCATGTGGAAGCGACAATAATACATACATGCAATAAACACAGACAATTATGATAACATTATAACACATGTACATAATACACATCATACAGAGAACAAACATTTGGTACTTATATTTTAATAGATGACCCCGAACTATGTGCAGACCTTCCATGAACCTCCCAACCTTAGACCACATTTCTCATCACGCTCAGAAGTGGGTCACCCCTAAGCTAGGACTAAACTCCACCCAGGGAAAAGGAATCCTAGACCTAGATTGAGGCTCTGGAAAACTGCACTGTGCAACTGGAAGGATTCTCTCCAAGGAGCCTGCTTACGCCCACTACTCATGGACTCTCATTCCCCACATGCATGTCCCACCCCAGAAATATGCACCTTCGATATTCCACATTCCATTGGTTTCTCCATTTCCCTTCCAGGGCTTCAGCAACAGGCTGGATTAGGAATTCACAGAGCTCTATAGATGGTACTAGAATCCCTCCAGGAGAAATCACTTCCCAGCAAACTCTCTCACCTGGAGAGAGTTTCTCACAGGCCTGAAAACCTTCTTCTTCAACCACGGGCCTAACAACCCACCTCTTCAATCCACAACCACCAAAAATTGGGTAAGGCAAGGGGACGAATCAGCAATTTACATAGGTTCACAAAGGTGGAAATGACTCTGGCTACGTACTTGTTCATTGCATGTGTGAATTGCGCAAGGGATGGCCAGCATGTTGAGGATGAACTCGTAGGAAACTAAATGGTTAGAATGTTGAGAACGAGCAAGGAAAATGGTGAGAATGGTCAGCTTACATAATCATGAGAGAGTTTCAATGGTGAGAAAGAACTCCTCTGGAAGGTGGCTAGAATGGTTCGTGAACCCCCAACAAAGGTGGAACTTCCCACATAAATATGCATGTGTCTTGGGTGACACTTGTCTCTCTAGGAGCACACTTCTCTCCACTTGGAGTCTGTTCCTCTCCTCAAAGGAACTTAGGATAACTGGGTTTATTTTCCCATCTTTAGTACTTTTCAAGAATACATTATAATATTCCCTTGGGTTAAGCCCTCAAGCTTAGCCCCTCTTTCCTAGCCTCTTAGCCCCATTCCTTTCCCTACCTAGTGGATATTAGTCCCCCATAACTATTTCTTCATGGTCGATATACACGCAACGATGTATTTTATTAATAATTTGCATAATGACATATACAAAAATCAGGCCCATTGACCTTATCATCTAGGCTCTTCGGCCTAATAGACACATAATCCTACCATCTTATAATTACTTGGCTCACTAGCCTACAAACATCATTACATTTCACAAGGGATCGACCTTGGGGTATTACACTAATGTATGTGGACAAGTTCCCAAGAGGTGGGAGAGTAGATCCTTGAGTGCCACGTGTTGGAAAAGAGGCATGCATACTTAAGTTTTGGGACTTAGTATAAAATGGGTCATTCCTTACCATTCCAGTATCATTATTTCTAATTCAAGTGGGGTGGGAGTTATTGAGAGCCATGGAAACTGTACCAAACTATGAACATTGATAATTATAGGTGAATTATATTGGATTTTTTATGACAATTCTCTTTAGGTTGTCTTGGGGAAGGATAGAGCTCTAGATTGAGAATTTTATGGTTAGGTTTCCCATTGTGCGATGCCTGGAGGGTACCTAAATACTCCACTAGTGTAGTTGGAGTTCCTCGATCCACAACTTAGATACTTCATGTCTAGCCTTTATAGGGAAGAGGGACAACTTGAGGGACTAGAGATTATAGAAGGGGGTCCACTTCTCTAGGTTGTGCAAATTGAGGGGAATGTGAGTTTATTGATTAGCATTACAGCAGGAGTTTGGTACATTGGCCTATTTTACTACTTATACTAATTTTTAGACCATAATTGACCTTTAGGGAGTCTTTTCCCTAGTGGATTCATATCCCTGACTTGGGGGTGACCTACTGCTGAGAGAACTGGAGAAGTAGAGTCTATGGTTGGGTGGAAAGTCTGAGGTATGCAACTAGTTCGTGCTTTTACAAAAGATAAGTGTTACTTATTTTAGTTTTATATGATCTAATGTCACATTGACCTTGTGTATATATGTTGTTATGTCTTTCATGTGTTCATGCATATGCATTCATGTTTAATTTAGCTACTCACGTATATGTTATGAGTGCATTACATGGAATATTGCATATAAGCATGCATGATAGGTTAAAATGTGGGTATAAAAGCTATAGTGATAGAGAATTATACTCAGTAGGGTGACCAAGGTGCATAATTATGGTACTAGAGCATACCATGTGGTTATATCAACCTAAAAGAAGGCTAGATTGTGATAAATAAAGTATTAGAGATATTTTTCATGAGCCGAGATTATGGAAAATTTAAAAAATTATAGTAAGTATGTGTGGATTTGATAACTCTTATGGATAGATCCTGGATAAAGGTCTAGTTCTGCTACATGATTCGTATGCAAGGACTCGATATGTTGGTTGATGATTCAAGAAGCATAGAATTTACCACAGGAGTGGATGGGGTAGGTTCTAAATCATCATTGTTAAAAATTCCTTTTAGCATTAGGATAATAGGATATCTATGGGTTGTGTGGCCAATGAGGTCACATAAATCACATGCGGGTATTACTCTAGGTGTGATGATATGGGTGGCCATATACTATCCAGAGTCATTGGTTGATCTAGATTATTTTAGGAAAGATATGAAGGAATAAATAAAATAGAGATATAACAAATAATTGCACAGAGATATGGAAAGAAACACAGTAATACAGTAAATATTAGATTCTATTAATAACTATCTGAAATACAAAAGACTATAAAATTCAAAAGCACACAAGATAGCTAGAATGGTGGTAGCTTATCTCTGAAAAGAGATGTGTCCGCTATGCTCAATCGCAATAAGTTGGTTACAATGAGGCTCCAAATTCGTTTTTTACATAAATCATAAATGAGAAAACCCTAAACATCCAAAAACCTAACCCTAGGAGATAAAGCGCCAAAAGTCGCGTGGGCCCTAATGGGGTAAGTTGGTACATCAACTTCCTAGGGCCGTAACTTCTACAAACAACCTTTGTATTAGGCGCACGATAACCCATTGGAAAGGTCTATCCGAGGACTACACATTTTTCCATCACACTTTGACTCCATCAACAATGTGACTTTGGCGGGCCCAAAAAACTTTGTTTAGGGCCTCAAAATGGCCCCAGAAGTTTAGGACCCAAAAATCTAGAAAAAAAATACCAAAATGGAAATTGGGCTTTGAGCTAGTGGAATAGGTGGTGGCCACCGATATCCACCTAGATAATCCCCCCCCCCCCTTAGGAATAAATGGTCTCCATTATGTCAAGTGTATGTATCAGATGAGGAAACTTTTGTTGAACCTGACTCTTGGTGAGCCACTTTCACTGAAGAAGAAACTGCCCTGCATTGATGACCCGATATAGTTTGATAGTCTGTTGGAGGGTGTATTTTGTCTTCATATCCATGATCTGATAAACTATTTATTGTTATATGTGGTAAGGATTTACTTATATAGGGTCCAACTACTCGGCCACATATGAAATGTCCGGGAGAGGTGGAAAGTATGGTCGTATCAATTCCACATTAAATATAAGGTGCAATAAAAGGAAAGGAGGAATACTTAATTAAAAATCATTCTCACCCATAGCCTTAGTGATTATGTAAGGCCTGTATCAGAGTGGGTGAAACTTTTGATGGGGTCTTGTGAGGCACTCTTTCTGCAAATGCAACTAGACCTGATCTCCCACCTGAAATTTGTGTGGTACCCGATGTTGATCATGGCGTTGTTTTTACTTGGGATTGGCTTTCTTCACAATATCATGAAATTTTTGTTGGATGTGATAGATGTTGAAATAATGTAACTGCGAAGAGTATTCTTATTATAATTGTTATTTTATTCATATGATTAATCCCCATTGAGGATTAATCATGTCGATAATTGTATTAGGACCAAATCCCCTTTTGCGGATTGGTCAACAGACAATTATAATAGGCAGAATAATAAGTCGGCCCCAGCAGTTAATAAGAAGACCCAGAAATATAATAAAGATGGGTTTACCCACCCAGATTAAGAAGTCGGCCCTACCAGTGAAGAGACACTTCACACGTGCTAGAACTTGTATAAATAAGAGGGTAGTGCCTCACTTCAAACACAACTCACTTGCTCATTTCTCTTATAAGGCAAGCTGCAATTACCAGTTAGAGAGAGGAGAAGAAGAGTGGTGCATCTCTTGGGGAGGACTTTCTGTATTGGTTTGAGTTATCTCTTGAACATTGTATAAGCTATTTATGATAAGGAAGTTTTTGTTGGGTTTTCTTCCCCTAGAGGGTTTCCCAGGATAA
>ML803920.1:44850-61935 GCA_009831015.1 Picea engelmannii
CCCAGGATAAATGTTGTGTCTCTTGTGAATGTGTATTTCTCAGTGATCTTGTTCTTATGATGCTCTTATCTATTGAAATGAAAAGAACTATAATAATGGCATAAACATTAACAATAGATGCACTCAAAAAATTTGTCTACATGATCATTCTCTGTCTTAGTATTGGAGGACTCTTCCTTTGCGGCTACAATGGGAAGAGCTATGTTAATGGGGGCCAATGGTTGAAACCCAAAGCACACCTAAAAAGGGATGTGGCTAATAGAGTTGTGGAGGGATCTGTTGTACCTATGTTGAACATAAGGAAGGATTTCATCCCATGTGCATGGATGTTTGGAATTATACATTCGCGGGATATGGACAATCATCTTGTTGACTACCTTTGTTTTTCCATCAGTCTGTGGGTGGAAGGCAGTTGATATGGTCAGCTTGGTGTCCATCATCGACTATAGGATGGAACAAAAGGTGCTCAGGAACCTACTGTCTCAATCGGAGATAATATTCTATGGTATCTAAAAATGAACCCAAACATGTGTGAAGAAGATCTTGGTGGTGGCCTCGATTGTGATGCTCTTATTGTAGGGTATCCATCTTAGAGAATCGATCGACGACCACAAAGACATAGTCACTCCCATGATTGGTTGAAGATAGACAAAACATGTAGTCCATGGAGATGGACTCCCAAGACCTATCCAGAGTAGGAAGAGGGGTGTATAGCCCATGTTTCTTGATGGAGGGCTTGGAAATGGCACAAGCGATGCAATATCTGATGTACTTGAGAACATCTTGTCGAAGCTTCAGCCAATAAAAATGCTTCTGCAGTACTACCACTATATTTTGTACACCAAAATGTATCGATGCCCGATTGTAATGAGATTCCCATGTAAGTTTTTCATGCTCCCATGAAGGAACAAAAAGGTGGCTCAGATGGCATAATAACCCATACTGGAGATGAAAGTTGAGAATTGTTTTTCCTGCGCTCAATTTTTTATAGGAAGTAGAAAAGTCAGAGTCGTTATTGTATACTTCTATCCATCCAGATGTATCATGTCCACATGAGTTGATAAATTTGGTTATCAATTCCACCATGGGTCGACTGAGGAAATCTATGACATGGTTTTTGTTGGAAGCAGACCAAAGCAGAAAGAAATGTTATTTTGGGAAAGAAGGCAGGCACGAGGGAAGCGACAGCTGGAAGGAAGAGTAGCATGCACGCATGCATGGAATACCTAATGAGGTTAGGGTTAGGGTTTTTGTAATACATTGTAATGGTTAGTGAGCTAGAAATGTATAAATATAGATACCTAGGTCTCATAGAGAGAGAAGAGAACAAGAGAGAGAGCTAGAGATGGATATAGTGTATCAAGTTGCAATATTTTGATATACGACCTAATTTTGTAATTTGTTGAGCTGGGGAGGAGTCAAGAGGGTAGATATCAAGGGTTATATCATAGGCTAAGGGTCCTGGTGCGATCTAGTCCACCTCATAGTAGATCTCGACCCGACTGAGAATAGTTGTAAAGCGCGCGACATTGTAGTTTTGGAACTTCTATAATAAAAGAGTTGAGAGCCAGATCTTTGTGGACGTAGCCCAGGAGGGGGTGAACCACGGTAAAACCTGTGTTATGTGATCGAATGCATGTGTTTCATTACTGTTTTAAGTAGATGTTGATATGTTAAATGAATGAATTGGCTATATTCCATGCATAATCGTGAATGACTGTTTATTGCATTAATAAGTTAAAATAGAACTCCAGTGCACATTTCTCAGATCTCCACTCAATCCTATACTGCAGACACTTGAGTACTACAGTCACCCATTAAGACTATCTCGGGTGATACTACATAGTTCACTTTGTGCATTGCGTTGCCTTTTGGTTTACCAGGAGAGATGATAGTGTTAGAGGTTTTTTTGGAACCCTAGTAGACATGAACTCTAGGTGAAACAAGTTAAAGATACAAAATCAAACATATAAATAAATAAGAACCAACAAATGGTTTCGTTGTTGGGTGAAACATTTCACATTACATCGAGCATGTTGCGCATGGATGAGATCGTGGGGCAGACACCCCTAAAGGACTTAGCTCAATTACAGTTGGTATTGTCACAGATACCAACCAAGGCCCTATATAAACTACAGGTTAGTGTTACCCAGGAGGTACAGTCTCGTGCGCGCACAGACACAGTCGAATTACAACAGGTAAAGGATAAACAGGACAAGTTGTAATTGATATATGAGAAAGCCAAGATCCAGACCAAAGAGGAGAGGGAGCGCATGAATGGATTGGAACAAAAAGTGGTCGGAGCTTATGAGAAGATTCCAAAGACCACGCAGAGTGTAATGTCCCCAAGGTCGAGCCCTATTGTAAATCATGTCTATGAAGTATAGAGCTTGCATTATGAATTGTAATTATGTTTTATAGGCTGGTGAGCCAAGTTTATATAAGCAGGTGGGATTATGTGTTATTAGGCTGGAGAGCCTAAGTGTTAAGGGTGGAAGCCTAATTTTGTATATGTAATCATGCAAAACATTAATAAAAATATAAACATCATTGTGTGCAGACCGACCACGATGAATGAGTGATGGGGGACTAAGCTTCCACAAAGTGGTTAAGGGAAAGGGGCTAAAAGGTTGGAAATAGAGGCTAAGTGTTGAGCCTAGGGGATAAGCTTGGGGGATTAATTCCTTGGGAATAGTAATTTATTACTATTTCAAAAGCTATGTGATAAACATGTTTCTAAGTCCTGGGAGAGGCAATGCATGCAGCTCCAAGTGTGCAAAAGGGAACGCATGTAGCCACAGGAAGACAAGTGTCGACCTGGGTGCATGTGGTTAAAAGCTAAAGCATCAACTAAGTTGGGGGTTCATTCTCCATTATGTCATGCATTGTCTAAACTGTGTGACCTCTGCGTCTGAGCTCGGCATATCACACACAACACTGAAAACCGAAACCATGAGACCTCTGTGATTGTTTGGTGTATTCCCGTAAATTTCGTTTGGTCTCTGAGTTTGGCCTCCATCCTCGACCTCTGAACAATTTCTTGTCACGCATCCTGTAACCGGTAAAACGTGAGCCAATTTGTGTCTTCTGTAGAACCCGACACCTGGATAATCGCCTGAGCATGTTGTGTTTTAGCATCTAGTCATTGCCATTTGTGGGACTATGCTCATTTTTTGTTGTGGTCGTCATCCTGGTGTCAACTGAGTGCTTGATGTTGTTGCGGTTTCCCTCACCTGGTTGGAATTGAGTCGAAGGGTGTGCTGAAGAAGCAGGTTGTCAGGCCCGTGGTAGAAGAACCAGGTTGTCAGGTCTGTGAGCAACTCCCTCCAGGTGAGAGAGTCTGTTGGGAAGTGGTTTTCTCCCAGAGAGAGTCCAGCACCAGCTTCAGATCTCTGAGAATTCCTGATCCAGCCTGTTGTTGAGGCCTAGAGAGGGAGGTGAAGCACCGATGGACTGTGCTTGTGAAGGTGTATACTCCTGGGAGGAATAGGTATGTGGGGAATGAGAGTCTGTTAGTAGTGGGCGTAAGAAGGCATCCTGGAAAGAATCCTTCAGGTTATTCTGTGTAGTTTTCCCTGTAACCTCAGCCTAGACTAGGATTCCTTACCTTGGGTGGAGCTTAGTCCCAGCTCGGGGGTGACCCACTATTGAGCATGATGAGTAGCGTGGTCTAAGGCTAGGAGGTTCCTGGAAGGCCTGCACGTGGTTGGTGGAATTACCATGGTTTCAAAGATAAGTATCAGCTTATGCTTAATATTATGTTTTGCATGGCTGTGATGCTTATATGTATCATGTATTATGTTGTGCATATGAATTATTATTAATGACAGGAATTATTTATGTTAGCAGTAATCTTGTGCTTACTCTGAGTTAAATGTGTTCAATATGATTTAAATGCATGTTATTAATTAAGTATGAGAATGATGTTGTTCTGCACAGTAGCGTTTTCCCGGCCAGTGGGATGACGGTTGGGGGATGTTTACAGTATGGTATCAGAGCTTAGTTTCAACGCTAAGCCTAGATGGGCCAGATAAGTGGTCTTTGGACCGAGGTTTTGAGAATAAATTGTGTCTGGAGGACTAATTTCAGACCTCAAAATGTTTCTGAGTGTCAACAGACTACTTGACCATGTTACAAAGCTCAGGAGGTGTAACGGTATTATAAAACTGCAACTGGTGTGGTATATGGCCATAGGGAGAGAGAGAAATCCACACTAGAAGTGTTGGATCAAGTAGATGAAGGTTCAGAAGGAGGGTACCAATTCATTGGCCAAAAGTCCTTGAGAAGCAGAGTTGGATGGTCATAATTCTCTGTGGGGAACTCATGAAATCACGAGGGTCGTAAGATGGCCAAAAGTTGCAAGGTGGCTAGTGGATGGAGAAACTCGCCACCCTAGGATCTAGAATAAACGTGGGTCGTTGACCGTGGTTGGTTTGAACCGTTGGATCATTTCGTGAATCCAGGTATCGTGAACTTGGAGCACAGGCTAAATTCTTGGTCACTCCAAGTCTCGAATCGCGAAAGAGATTAACAAGGGTAGAATCGAACGATGGAGCTCTTCCAGGAAGAAGTGTCGAAATCCCATGAGTCGTCAGATCCAGCCAACTAGAGAGGAAGTTAGGGTTGAATATCTTTGATATGTGTAAGCATAGGAGAGATCTGGACCGTTAGATCCAAATCATCGAGGATCGTTGGATCTTGTACAAGAACTCGTGTATCGAAATTCGGGGATTGAAGCAACAAGATATTTGGAGTCGTTGCATCGTGAACTCTCGGTTACCAAAAACCTGAAACCCCAAAATCCCGAAACAATCTACACCATAGATCATAGGAGAGGAACTTGACCATTGGATCAAGTATATGAATAGACCGTAATTTCATAATTTCGGCAAACGAAGGTTCGAGATGTGTAGATGCACAAACTCATAATGCCCAAAACTAAGTAAAAGTAGTGGGGCCCCCTGACATCACTAGGAGTGAGGTGGACCTTTTTAAGGACACCATGTGTCACTACCTTGGTGGGTGACAGTTGTGCTGTGGGCCCGAAGGGTAAGGAAATCGAATTTTTGGAAGTCGGGAGTTGGAGAGGGAAGCGAGTGCAAGAACCTCCGGGACCAAAACCCCAAAACTCGAAACCCTGAAGCCCCGAAATCCCGAAACCCAAATTTTCATTTGGATAGCCTTGTAGCACCTAGCATTTTAGTGTTTGATCATGGCCCATGGACACATGGGTTGGGGACTAATAAAACGGGGGCTATCGTCAAAATTGGAGAGCCAAACAGAGCTCAGAAAATTCATGGAATCAAAAAATTTTCTTATTCGTGTTGGTTTATGAATGTTGTAGTTTTATTAAGGGTTTAAGGCCTGACAAACTTCGGTTGACAGCACATTATGTGTGCAGAGTTCAACGAGTGTCAGGATAGTTGTGAATCGACGCTGAGTATAGAAATGGAAGAGCTGTGGATTCCCTCCAATTCAGAGAACGAAAGAGAAGGAAAAGGATGTCAACTTGGGAGTTGAAGGGTCAAACTCTAATGGGCAAGGAAAAGAGATGGATAAGGAAGGAAATATGATGAAAATCATTGAAATATTACATAAAGATGCCCAGGCTTGCTGAGTTGATAGCCAAAATCTCATGAGGGTCAGGGATCGGTAGGGTGGATTCAACTTAAAAATGTTGAAGAACCTGGAAAGAATAGAAAGGAAATTGGAAAAGGAGAGTGACACAAGAAAAACATGGAATCGCAGGACCCCTAAGAGAAAAGTAGATCGAGGAGTGGTAGCAGACATCGTCGTCTCTCCCCAAAGCATTCCGATAAGGAAGCACATTGTAGTTCAAGCCCATCCCCTACCAGAAAACACCGAAGATCTGGAGTGGATGAATTGAAAGGGGAGATGAACAAGATTAAGCCTCCTACGTTTGATGGAGAACATAAGAAGCAGGAAGATGTCGAAACATGGTTTCTTGGCATGAGGAAATATTTCCAACTGCAAAAGTATTCCTCTCATGCAGAAGGAATAATTTTGAAGTATCAACTAAAAGGAAAATCATCCATGTGGTGGGATCAACTTGTGCAGGTGAAACACGTTAGAGAGAAAGATATCACATGGAAGGAATTCAAGAGGTATTTCGAGAGGAAATACCTAACTAAAAGATATTATTATAGAAAGATGAAGGATTTCTTCGAACTCAAGTTGGGCAGCATGACCATTGATGAATACGAACGAAGGCTTTTGGAATTACTGAAGTATGTTCCATTCATCAAAGATGATGTTGTCAAGTTTCAGAGGTATATGAGTGGACTGCCACCTCCCATTGGTGACAAGATTCAGTATGATGATCCTAAGACTATGGAAGAAACAATAAGAAGAGTGAAATGCTTATATGAATAGCAAAGAGAAAAGCCTACCTTTCGGAAGGGTTGGGTTGACCAGAATAAGTTTAAGAAAGAACAGAGGCAAAAGGGAAAAAAACCTCCCTTTTTCAGAAATAGTCCTCAAGGACATCCATCATTTAGAGAGACGAGAATGGCTGAAGTGGGGGAACAAAGGCTGAGTCAGACGCCCATTCAATGTTGGGGATGTAAAGAGAACCACAAGTACAGAGATTGTCCCCATAAAAATGGCAAAGTAAGAGTTTTCCATAATGTTCAACAAGCTGAAACAGTGGAGGGCATGGGCAGTAGAACGCTAAGGATCTATGTGGCCCTGGACAACAAGCAAGATGAATTTCAGTCACACATGATTGAAGTGGAAGGTATAATTAACAACCAACCATTTATTATTTTAATTGATTCAGGGGCTAGCCATAGTTATATAGACCCTAGAGTGGTGGAAAGTTTGCATTTATCAAGAAGAAAACATGAAAAGTATTTGTTAGTGCAGTTGGCCACAGGAACCAAGAGGAAAGTCATTGAGTTGGTTAAGTCATGTCTAGTGGACATGAAGGGATTGAGCATGAAGGCTGAATTGAATATTCTTCCTTTAGGCTCTTATGATTGTTTAATTGGGATGGACTGGTTGGACCAGCACCATGCCCTCCTGGACTATCGTAACAAGGAATTTGCATGCCTGGATGAGGAGGGGAATCAGAAAACAGTCCAAGGAATTCCCAAAGTTGTGGTTGTTAGAGAAATCTCAGCAGTGCAGTTGAAAAAGTGCTACATGAAAGGTTGTCAATTGTTTGCAGCCCGTATGGAGGAAGCATCCAGAGATGAAGTCTCAAATATTGGAGACCATGCGGTACTAACAGAGTTTGAAGACGTATTTCAAGAGGTACCCAGACTACCTCCGAAGAGAGATATTGATTTCTCTATAAATTTGATGCCTGGAGCAGCTCTAGTTTCAAAAGCTCCTTATAGAATGAGTACGCCAGAGCTGAAAGAGTTGCAATTGCAGCTTGAAGAGCTTCTAAATAAGGGGTACATTTTCCTAAGCGTGTCACCTTGGGGTGCCCTGGTCATGTTCGTGAATAAGAAGGATGGGACGTTGAGGTTGTGCATTGATTTCAGACAATTAAACAATGTAAGTGTCAAGAACAAGTATCCTCTGTCGAGGATCGATGATCTTTTTGATCAATTGAAAGGTGAAAAAATATTTTCGAAGATAGATCTCAGATCGAGATATCACCAGGTAATAATAAAGGATGAAGACATCAGCAAGACCGCCTTTAGAACAAGGTATGTTCATTACAAGTTCACAGTGGTATTGTTTGGGCTGTCGAACGCACCTGTTGTTTTTATGTGCTTGATGAATGGTGTATTCAGGGATTATCTAGACAAGTTTTTCATAGTCTTCCTGGATGACATTTTGGTGTATTCGAAGTCAGAGGAAGAGCATGAACAACAACTGAGGATGGTGTTGCAAGTGTTGAGAGAACACCAGATGTATGCGAAGTTGAGCAAATGCTCGTTTTATCAAAGGCAGACCCATTACTTGGGGCACATTATTTCAGAAGAAGGGATCATTGTGGATCCTGAGAAGGTTGATTCCATCAAAGAATGGTCAGTGCTAAGGAATGTGGTAGAAATTAGATCCTTTATGGGTCTAGCGGGATATTATAGAAGGTTTATCACAGGGTTCTCAAAGATAGCTCACCCTATCACTTCCTTGCAAAGGAAGGAGGAAAAGTTTCAGTAGACTAAAGAGTGTGAGAAAAGTTTCCAACGATTGAAGTAGTTGTTAACCAGCGCTCCAATCTTGAGGATTGCAAATCCAAATGTGGATTTTGTGGTGTGCACAAATGCGTGTAAAGAAGGGTTGGGAGCAGTTCTTAGTCATAATGGATTTGTAATCTCTTATGAGTCCAGGAAGTTGAAAGAGCACGAAAATAACTATGCCACTCACGATTTGGATTTGGCAGCAATCGTTCACGCTCTGAGTAAATGGAGGCATTACCTCATGGGAAGGAGGTTTGAACTCAGAACAGACCATAACGGTCTGAAATATTTGTTTGATCATCCAACCTTAAATGCTAGACAAAGTAGGTGGTTAGAATTTCTGTGTGAGTACGACTTTGAGATCAAGCATATCAAAGGAAAGGAGAATAAAGTGGTTGATGCACTCAGCAGGAGGGTGCATGAATTACATGCTACAGCCATTAGCATGTATCGAACTGATATTAAAAGCATAATTCAGGAGGCTGCAAATGTAGATCTACAGTACAGAGAATTGGTAGCCAAGCTACAACAAGGTAAGATGCCACAAAAGATGGAAATTTATAAATTGGAAATCGATGGAATATTGTTGTACAAGAATAGAATTTTTGTACCCAATGTCCAGTGCTTGAAACAGATGATTTTGTAGGAGATGCATAATGTGCCTTATGCAGGGCACCCTGGATATCAGAAAACAGTAGTAGCGGTCAAGAGCCATTACTTTTGGCTTGGTATGAAGAGAGAGATCGTTGAATACATCGCCAGATGTATGGAGTGCCAGAAATTTAAAGTTGAGCATAGGCACCCAGCAGGGTTGCTGCAACATTTACCCATTTCTGAGTGGAAGTGGGAAGTGGTGACAACGGATTTTATTACAGGATTGCCCAGAACAAGCAAGCTGCATGATTCGATCATGGTGGTGGTGGAAAATCTTACAAAAGCTTCCCATTTTATTCCACTGAAAACTACTCACAAGGCATCAGATGTTGTTCATATTTTCATAAAGGAAGTGGCATGATTGCACGGAATTCCTAAAGAGATTGTGTCTGACAGAGACCTGAAATTCACCTCGAATTTCTGGAAAGGATTTCTCAAAGGATTTGGAACGAATCTGAACTTTAGTACAGCTTATCATCCTAACTCTGATGGACAGACAGAGAGGGTGAACAGAGTAATAGAAGACATACTGAGAATGTATGTGATGGACAAACCATCAAGGTGGGAAGACTACCTGGACTTGGTAGAATTCGCCTACAACAATGGGTATCATGCATCGTTGAAGATGAGCCCATTTGAAGCACTTTATGGAAGAAAGTGAAATACTCCAATGAGTTGGGATAATCCAGTTGATAGAGTAGTAGTTGGGCCAGAGTTTCTCAAGGAGATGGAGTACCAAATGATAAAAATTAAGCAGAATTTGAAAGTTGCCCAAGACAGGCAGAAAAGTTATACTGATAAGAATAAAACCCACAGAGAGTTCAAAGTAGGTGATCACGTTTTCCTGAAAGTGAAAGCTAACAGGAGTTCCCTCAAGCTAGGAAGTTGTGCCAAGTTGGCAGCTAGATTTTGTGGGCCATTTGAAATCCTAGAAAGGATTGGGCCAGTTCCATATATGCTTGCATTACCTGCATCTATGACTATACATAATGTGTTTCAAGTCTCATTGCTTAAGAAATATATAGCAGATGCTAATCATGTTATCGATTGGAATGTGATTCAGGTGGAACAAGAAGGTGTCCTGCAAGTGCATCATGTGCGCATATTGGACAGGAAAAACAAACAGCTCTAGAATCGAGCTATAGGTCTTGTAAAGGTCTAGTGGACTTGGTACGGTTCTGAGGATGTGACATGGGAGCATGAATATGTTATGCAGGCAGAGTACCCACATCTTTTTGAAAAATTTGAAAAGCTTGCAGCTGCAGTGTAAAGTTGCACTGAGGACAGTGAAAAATAAGGGGAGGGGATTGTAATGTCCCCAAGGCCGAGCCCTGTTGTAAATCATGTCTATGAAGTATAGAGCTTGCATTATGAATTGTAATTATGTTTTATAGGCTGGTGAGACAAGTTTATATAAGCTGGTTGGATTATGTGTTATTAGGCTGGAGAGCCTAAGTGTTAAGGGCAGGAGCCTGATTTTGTATATGTAATCATGCAGAACATTAATAAAAATATAAACACCACTGCGTGCAGACCGACCACGATGAATGAGTGATGGGGGACTAAGCTTCCACGGAGTGGGTAAGGGAAAGGGGCTGAAAGGTTGGAAATAGAGGCTAAGTGTTGAGCCTAGGGGATAAGATTGGGGGCTTAAGTCCTTGGGAATAGTAATTTATTATTATTCCAAAAGCTATGTGATAAACATGTTTCTAAATCCTGGGAGAGGCAACGCATGCAGATCCAAGTGTAAAAAAGGGAATGCATGTAGCCTCGGTAAGACAAGTGTCGACCTGGGTGCATGTGGTTAAAAGCTGAAGCGTCAACTGAGTTGGGGGTTCGTTCTTCATTATGTCGTTCATTGTCTAAACTGTGTGACCTCTGCGTCTGATCTCGTCATATCACACCCAACACTGAAAACTGAAAACATGAGACCTCTGTGATTGTCTGGTGTATTCCCGTAAATTATGTTTGGTATTTGCGTTTGGCCTTCATCCTCGACCTCTGCATAATTTCTTGTCACACATCCTGTAACTGGTAAACCATGAGACGATTTGTGTCTTATGTAGAACCCGATACCTGGATAATTGCCTGAGCGTGCCGTGTTTTAGCGTCTAGTCATTGTCATTTGCGGGACTATGCCCATTTTCTGTTCTGGTCGTCATCCTGGTGTCAACTGAGTGCTTGATGCTGTTGCGGTTTCCCTCACCTGGTTGGAATTGAGTCGAAGGGTGTGTTGAAGAAGTAGGTTTCCAGGCCTGTGAGAAACTCCCTCTAGGTGAGAGAGTCTATTGGGAAGTGGTTTTCTCCCAGAGAGAGTCCAGCACCAACTTCAAAGCTCTGAGAATTCTCGATCTGGCATGTTGTCGAGGCCCAGAGAGGGAGTTGAAGCATCGATGGACTGTGCTTGTGAAGGTGTATACTCCTGGGAGGAACAGGCATGTGGGGAATGAGAGTCTGTTAGTAGTGGGCGTAAGAAGGCATCTTGGGAAGAATCATTATGGTTATTCTATGTATTTTTCCCTGTAACCTTAGCCTAGACTAGGATTCCTTGCCTTGGGTGGAGCCTAGTCCCAGATCAGGGGTGACCCACTACTAAGCATGATGAGTAGCGTGGTCTAAGGCTGGGAGGTTCATGGAAGGCCTTCACTTGGTTGGTGGAATTACCACGGTTTCAAAGATAAGTATCAACTTATGCTTAATATTATGTTTTGCATGCCTGTGATGCTTATATGTATCATGTATTATGTTGTGCATATGAATTATTGTTAATGACAGGTATTATTTATGTTAGCAATAATCTTGTGCTTACTCTGAGTTAAATGTGTTTAATATGACTTAAATGCATGTTGTTAATTAAGTATGAGAATGATGTCATTTTGCACAGTAGCGTTTGCCCGACCAGTGGGATGACGGTCGGGGGACGTTTACACAGAGGGTCAAGCTTAAAGAAACATATAAGATTGATTATATTGTGCAGAAAATCGATCAATAACAGCAGGATATCAAGAATCTTCGTGAGAAGATCACACCTACCAGCCCACCAACGGTAAGGGAGCAAAGGAGGCAGGAGGAAACAGAGCAGATACAGGACATAGAACGATAGTTCCAATCAGTGGATGAATTGTTCGAGGAAGTAGCACAGCTCTAGAAAAAGTTGGAAGAATGTTAGCAGGTCCATAAGTGGGACCAGGAGGAAGACAGGATAAGCGCAGCTATCCAAGACCTAAATAAGAAGCAAAATACAATGCCAATCACAGAGCGCGTCAATGGGGCGCAAGACATGAAGAAACTTCATGCACAACTTACCACTGCACGGATGCAGAAACAGGAGCACCATGCTCAAATGGAACCGCTCCAGGTGCAAATAGCATAAGTCATTACACGTGAAGAGGAAGCCAAGACATATGTGGCACAAACCCAAGCAGAGTGTGGAAGGTTGATCAGTGGCGATATTGAAGTGCAAGCATTGGACTCACTCAAGGAGAAGACTGTGCAGGCTCAAACACAAGCAACAGAGCTCAGGGAGAAGTTCCAAGCGATCTCCAGAGAGATCGATGACGCACACAAAGAATAGGTGGCTCGGGATGAGCCACATGTCAATGTTGGGGGGCTATTGGAATCATACCAATGCAGAAAGAAAGGCTATTTTGGGAAAGAAGGCAGGCACGAGGGAAGCGATAGCTAGAAGGAAGATCATCACGCACGCATGCATGGAAGACCTAACGATGCTAGAGCTAGGATTTTTGTAATATACCTAGGTCTCATAGAGAGAGAAGAGAACAAGAGAGAGAGCTAGAGATGGATATAGTGTATCAAGTTGTAATATTTTGATATACGACATAATTTTGTAAGTTGTTGAGTTGGGGAGGAGTCAAGAGGGTAGATCTCGAGGGTTATATTGTAGGTTGAGGAGCCTGGGGCAATCTAGTCCACCTCATAATAGATCTCAACCCAACTGAGAAGAGTTGTAAAGTGCGTGGCGTTGTAGTTTTGGAACTACTATAATAAAAGAGTTGAGAGCTAGATCTTTGTGGACGTATCCCAGGAGGGGGTGAACCACAGTAAAACCTGTGTTATGTGATCGAATTCGTGTGTTTCCTTATTGTTTTCAATAGATTTTGATATGTTAAATGAATGAATTGACTATATTCCATGCATAATCGTGAATGATAGTTTATTGTGTTAATAAGTTAAAATAGAACTCTCAACGCACATTTCTCAGATCTCCACTCAATCCTGGACTACAGACACTTGAGTACTACAATCACCCATTAAGACTATCTCGGGTGAGACTACGCAGTGCACTATGTGCACTACATTTCCTCCTGGTTTACCAGGAAGTTCGATAGTTTTAGAGGTTTTGTTGGAACCCTAGTAGACATGAACCCTGGTTCAAATAAGTTAAAGATACAAACTCAGACATATAAATAAATAAGAACCAATAGTTGGTTCTACCCTTCTTGTACTTAATATTCAAGTGGAATTGATGCAAGTATGTGGACCACTTATGATAGTGGTAATTTTGTAACTTTCCTTGTGTTTTCATGAATTACAGAGGGTTGTGATCAGTGTGGATGATCGTTTCCTTCCCCATAATGTAATTCTTCCACTTTCAACATGCCTACAAAATGGAGTACATCTCTTTGTCATAGGTGGGGTATCTTCAAACAACATCAGATAGAGTTTCACTATATAGGATACCGGATTCCCATGTTGAGTGAGGATTGCACCGATAGCATAATCTGAAGCATCTGTCTCAATCTCAAATGGTCATTGCAAGTATGGCATAATGAGGATTTGTGCTTAGCAGAGGCGGGATTTCAGATCCTCAAATGCTTTATGTTGGGGTGTAGACCACACAAACTTGGCCTTTGTGCCACCCTTGGTAACTTGTCTTAGGGCCCAAGAGATATGAGAGAACCCCAACACAAACCATCGGTAGAATTTAGCAAGGCCTAAGAAGTTGTGGAGCTCGGTCATTAATTTTGGGGCCGACCAATCGCGGATGACTTGGATCTTGGTTTGATCCACATGTACACCCTGCGCATCCATGATGTATCCCAAATATTGGATTCTATGCATGCCAAAGGAACACTTCTCCAAGTTGGTATATATTTTGTGTTGTCTGAAGGTGCCCAATACCTATTGAATATGCTCCAAATGTTCCTCCCAAGTTTTGTTGAAGATGAGGATGTCATCCAAATATACAACCACAAAGGAGTTTGTGAATGGTAGTAATATATCGTCCATCATCTTCATGAATGTGATCAGAGCATTATTCAGGCCAAAAGGAATGACCAACCACTAAAAGAGGCCTTCTTTGGACTTGAATGTTGTCTTCCACTTATCAGTTTTCTCAATCGGCACCCGGTGGTAACCTCACTTCAGATCAATTTTACAAAAGCAATTATCTCCCTTGATTTGATTAAGAAGATCATCAATATGGTGAATTGGGTATCGGTTCTTGACTGTGATCTTGTTCAGGGATTCTTGATCAATACAAAGTCGACATGTCCCGTCCTTCTTTTGAACTAGAACAATTGGGCTCCCGCAAGGTGAGGAGTTGGGTCTGATGTGTCCCTTCAGAATTAGCTCTTGGATCTAGCATTTGATTTTTTCATTCTCCATAATAGAACGCATGTATACAAGGATGTTAGGAAAAGGGGTATTGGGTGTCAAATCAATTGGATTCTTTACATGATAGTGCAAAGGCACCTCAGTAAATGAGGCGAATATGTCTTTGTACTCCTCGACTATTCCATCCACCTATTGTTGTTGAGCAGAGGGAGCTCCATGCAAAGGTTTTGGTAGTTGCAGTGACCTTTTGATCACCTTTTGATCGAACCATACAAAGGAAAAATATCTCGATCTAAGAAACCACCTTTATGCACTGCTTCGTAGATAACAACGAGACCGCAATATTTGGGACTTCCTACGGCACCTTGTAGAGTTGATCTGCCAAAGTAATAATGACACTACGGGGCCTAGATTCATAAAAACCGTGAATTTTCCACATATATGGTTGTCCTACAAAAGCATCACAAACTTCAAGTGTGGAAACATCACACAATATTTATTCTTTGAAGGGTTTGATTTCATAGTGCGGGTGACATTGTTGGCTGACACAGATGTCACGTCCCTGGTTGAACCAATCGATGGTCTATGGTTGAGGATGTTGTGTCGTTGTCAAGTTCAACCTCTTGAAAACCCATGTTGAGATCAAGTTCTTCTGGCTACCATTGTCAACATTTAAATGGAGTGGGGTTCCCTTCACCCACATTTGTGAGTGGAAAAGACGCTCCCCTTCTTGAGGCTCCTCTGGTTCCTCTATCTAGACTTTTGTGGTAGTGATGGTGACACTAGGTTCTACATCAATGATATATCTTCCCTTTTTTGGCTTGAAATCATAGTCTGAGTCATAATTTGACCCTAGGGATTTCATATTAGCCAACAATGACTGTTTGGAGTGGCATTCATCAGTATTGTGCCAAGGGATTTTTTGGAACTCTCACCATTTTCTAGTGTCCTTTTTTGACTTACCATTACCCTTCTTTGTTGGTGGCTTGGGTTGGTTATCCTATGGTTGACCATCCTTGATTTGTCCTTTGGCTTGGGGGTTAGGGCCACCCTTACCATACTTTGGTTGTGGATTTTGATATCCAAACTCCCGCTTGTTCTATTACTTGAATTCCTACTCAATTTTGATAGCATATCGATAAGTGGCTCCCAATGATGAGATTTCCAGAAACTCCATTTCGGTTTGGATGTACCGGTGCAGAGCCCCACGGTATTTTATAACCATATGTCACTTGGATTATTTGATACCTAGTTTGGTGTGCAAGGTATGGAAAGTATTTTTGAACTCCAACACCATTTGGCCCCTTTCTTGGCGCAATGTGGTCCATCTCGTGTACTAGTCATCATAACTTCCAACCGGAAAATATTGTTCCTTAAGGGAATCAACAAAATATTCCCAAGTGAGACTTGGCCCAAAAATTATAGACTCATCCTCGGCATGTTTCCCATAGTAAGTCTCCCACCAATCTCTGACATGGGGAAGGGCCTGAAGGAGCATGAAGGTAATCTTTTCACTGTTGGAAAAATTGTGGATGGAGAAATAACCCTCTAGGAGATTTAACCATTTTTCCAAAGCGTTGGCATCTATATGGAATTCAAATAAAGGAATATCAAAGTTAACGTGTACCTTGAAGGGCATCGCACTCTGAAGTGATTTGTAGTTGTAGGTGCCTTTGTTGTTTCTAGGAGTCGTCAACGGATCTGGGCGAAACTATCCATCATCTCGTTCCTCTGTCGTGCGAGGGATTCCTCGAAAAACAACTTGAAAGGATATTGTGTCCTGTCATCCCTCTTTTATTATACCATGGAAGTTCGCTTGGGTATGCGATAGTTTTTTTCCTCAAGAGATACAAGCTAGAGACCCAACTCTTTATACCCTGACCTCATCGGGGACATGCACTTAGGACGACATGGAGAAGACCGCTCTGATACCATTGATCCAGATTATTTTAAGAAGGATATGAAAGCATAAATAAAACATAGATATAACAAAGAATTACACAGAGATATGGCAAGGAACACAATAATACACTAAATCTTGGATTCTATTAATAATTGTCTAAAATGCAAAACATTGTAAAATGCAAAAGCACACAAGCTAGCTAAAATGGTGGTAGCCTATCTCTGATAAAAGATGTGTTGGCTATGCTCATTCGCAATAATTTGGTTACAATGAGGCTCCAAAGGCCTTTTTTACATAAAGCATAAAGGAGAAAACCATAAACATCCAAAAACCTAACCCTAGGAGATGAAGCACCAAAATTCATGTGGGCCCCGATGGGGTAATTTGGTATATCAACTTCCTGGGGTCATAACTTATACATATGATCTTTGTTTTAAGTGCATGATATCCCATTGGAAATTTCTATCCAAGGACTACACATTTTTCCATCACACTCTAATTGTGTCTACAGTGTGATTGTGGCGGTCCCAAAAAAACGTTGTTTAGGGCCTCAAAATGGCCCTCGAAGTTTATGACCCAGAAAGCTAGAAAAAAATTGCCAAAATGGAAATTGGGCTTTGAGCCAGTGGAATAGGTGGGTGGCCACCGATATCCACCTAGATCATTGACACCCCCTTTCATTTTAAATTTCCACCCCATGGAAACTCATTTACCATCTTTGGCAGGGGCCAACTGAGCTTATGTATATCCCATAGAAGGAATAGGGGTAGAACTTGTAGGTTGGACAAGGTT
>ML803920.1:77425-104217 GCA_009831015.1 Picea engelmannii
GGTTTCCAGGTGAAAAATCTTTGTGTAATGTTTGTATTTGCCATTGTATATTTTTTGTTCTTTTCTGAATATCAGTTTGCAGTAGGTATTGTACAAGGTTAGAATTTACACCTTGCACATGCTCTCATTAGCGAGGACAAAAGGTATTGAACACTTTGGTTTAATTCATCATAAACAAGGTGGGACAATGGAAAAATGGAACTTTGTTCGATGAGAGGAAGGCAAGCAACCCTACTCCTCAAAACGTTGTTTGGCTCCAACATTGAATTTCAAGTTGGTTGGCTCTTTCTTCATTATTTTTGTAAGTCTTTGTTGAGTTCGGATGCACAGGAATATGTAGTCAACATTATATTTCTCTTTGGTGATGGTTATTTTAGTCTTAACTTTGAATTCTTGAGGAAAGTCATTCTGGGTCTAAAGCTTGTATCCTCACTCACGAGCTATGGGAATTCATGGTTATTTGGAAATTCCAAGAATTCAACCTTGGTCTTCAAGTCGATGGTGGTTATACTTTAATATGTCCTTTGTTGGATGAATTTGGCCATCAGATTGGTGGTGGATGTTATCAATGCAATCTTCTTTGGTTATAGGAAGTATAGTTTTGTCTTTGAGTTTTCTAGAAGGTGTGTATGGATTGCACTATGTACCCCTTCACTCTCAAGATGTGAAGTAGAGTTTTTCCTTCTCATTAATAGGGGGATTTGCATTCTATACTATGTCAAACCTCTTCAGGTATATCTTTTTCCAGGTTTATAGGTTTGCTACTTAGAAAATAGGCAACACTCTATCTTGTATATAGAAGATTGAACATTCATCACGAATCATTGTGACCTACAAGAGCTAAGGAGGATCTTAAGAACTCATGAAAAAATGGTTCAACAAAATAGAGCAAGGTGATTAGAAATCTTTGTATTTTGATCTTGATATGTGGAAGCAATATGAAGCATGGAGACATTATGTAAGTTTAAAGAGTGTTGGTAGCCTAGCTACAACAAGTTTTGCTAATACAAATTATCTAGTTTCTCTTAAAAAAATAATTATGTCAAAACTAATTATAGCCTAGCTACAAAGAGTTTTTCTAATATAAATTACCTAGTTTCTCTTAAAAAATAATTATGTCAAAACTAATTATATGGTAGGATGAAATAGAATTTAAGTAGAAAGTTGAACTATTTAAATTTTTTACTTTTTCTAGTTTGTCATCACCAAACTCAAAATTGCAATTTTGGATTGCTGTAATTGTTATTTTCAATTCAGAAATAGATTCAATACCCTAAAATACCTTATTGCAATGAGGATTGTATAATGTTAACTTCTAATACTTACATTTTCATCAATTCAAAAATATTCTTACTAGATTTTAGGTAAAAAAATGTCATTTTTGAGTGGTAAAAAAAATGTCAAGTCATAACACTTTTACACTATAAATTTGATAAAAATTTGAATTAGAAAGACACTTTTTGTTTTTTTTTTATGATTCAAATTATTTAATAGTTATAAAGAGAAAAGTTTCTAGTAAGTTTAAATAAAGAGAAAAGATTCTTACTCTATTTTAGATAATAATAAAAAAAATGATAATTTCTCTTTTTATTATATTTTGAATGGTCTTAAAAAAAACAATTAATAACACTTTTAGAATGAAAACATAAAAATCTAAATTAAAAATAAAGAAAATGTTTTTTCATGATTGAAAATATTTTTTATAAAAATCTATATTGTAAAGAAAATGTTTTTTTCATGATTGGAAATATTTTTTATAAAAATCTATATTCAAACAATATGAAAAACATGTTTAGAAAATTACACCAACACACTTGAATAAAAAGATTATAGACAAAATGACTCAAAATATCTAAACAGGAACTTCCAACAAACCAACACATGAAGAGCATTCTCTAAAACCAATTATCATGAAAGATAAACCAGAAGTTGAGTGGTTATCATCAAGTTTAACCAATTACTCAAATTTAAGTCATGGCACTCTTGTTCCAATTTGAAAATGAGGAACTCAATATTTTCTTAAGAGCACTATGATTCACCTTGATAAAAAGCTTGAGAGCGAATAAAAGTACAATGATTAGTACCATTATAGATTTCCCTGCCGACATGTGTTAGTCTGGAGGGGAAGAGGTTCTTATCCATTAGTGTTATGATACTTTTTCAATTTGGTTAATCCTCTCTTATATTTAATTATATTTGTTGGTTTTAATGAGTGATTATGTAATATTTATGTTAATTGGGATTTTTATTTTGGAAATCTAATGAAGAGTACAAGATTGAATAATGGAAATATTAGTTATGTATTTTTTTAATTTTTAATTTTTTAATAATTTAATCATTTAATTGATGATGATGATTAATGTCTATTAAGATTGAATTGGTTTATCCAACTTTAAGAGGGTAAGTGATTACTTGGGATTCTTTAGAAGTTTGTTTAAGTGCTCGAAAAGCATTAAGAGAAGCTTTCCAATATCACCATACTTTTGTTGAGTTAAGAGGTTAGGAAGGTTGGTAATGTAACAAATATTTTGAAAATGAGATCTAATATAGGTACAATCTAAGAAAAAATGTTTTTCATCTTCAACCTTCTTAGTGTCACAAAAGTAACACCTCTTTTATCAAAACTTTGTTAATATTCCTATCAAAATTCACCAATAACTATTAATATAAATATATTAATTATTTTATATTCATATTTAATAAATAATAATTATAATAATTATAATTAAGATGATGTAACATGTTTTTTTAATTGGTGAATTTAAATTATTATTTTATAACATGTTTCTTTGTTGATTCGTCACTTTATTTTAAATAATTTGTTATGTTGTTTACAGGTTAAACCCGTTTTATTCCATAATTTAGTGTTTTATTTTATCCTATGCAACTATAACAGGTTAATACTATTTTAGTCTCTGCTTTGTTTATATTACAATGATAAATCACGAGATTTATATTTTATTGTGCGTTATATAATTATGAAAATAGTATATTCATTTTCCAGATTCAATTATTGTTAAGAAGATTCATAAGTTACTTGTAGATTATAATAATAATATATATATATATATATATAAACTATTGCTATGCTAAGAAGATTCATAGGTCACCTCCACATTATCATAATTATCATAATGTATAATATTACAATTTATTAAGATTCATAAGTCACCTCCACATTATCATATTATATAATTTATATATAATAAATTGTTGTTAAATAAAAATGATGTTTGATTTAATGGTTTGTAATATATATATATATATATGAATGAGTTGAATTTAACATCTCTTTGAATTAAAATTATTGAGTTTTTCGAAATAAAGAAAAAAAAAATCTTTTTATTATTAAATGTCTGAATTTCAACTAACTTATTGTTTATGCAAAGTAAAACTGTTATCATGGCTTGTTAATCCAAAACATGAACCCGTCTAGTATGATTTAAGGCTTACCCTTCATGATTATTTAATATCTTGGTTACAAGCTAAGTATAAGTATATTGTATTGTGGAGAAAAAAGTATATTGTATTGTGGAGAAAAAATTTATGATAGGTTTTTTTTTTTTTTTTTTAATAAATAAGAAGAGTGATTATGAAATGGGAATCATGTTGAAAATTTTTAGTTATGATGTGTAAATTTTAAAATGCCATTATATTATTTATTTTGTTAATTTTAATATTTTTTTAGAAATTATATTAATTAAATTATTAAATTTAAAAAAATAATAATAATAAATATTGCTTATGAAAACCAGTATTAAATATTCTATTAAATTAATTCCATCACATCTTGAATTTGTTTTATGTTCGATCATTTCCGTTTTTGTAAATAGAAAATAATGGATCGTTAGTTGAGGATATGGGGTTGTCACAATAATACAATTACCCATAAAAAAAAAACGCCACATATAAAGTCTATAATTATTCATGTTAGGATAAACACGAATATACATCCCCTCTTACACATAACCGTTTTCGTTTCTTGTGAGCCATGTTATGCAATAGATATACTTGTCAAGTGAGCTCCATTATACTATGTAAATAATTGAATTGTAATTCGAAAAAAGATACATTTCATTTTAACCATTCAAAATAACAAAACATTTTATGCAGTTGAGATTGGTTGAATTGACTTGAGTATTTTCATTTGATGTAGTTGGATTATGATTTAACGATAAATTGATGGGAGTTAACTTTACTTTTAAAGTTTTGATGTTTGCCCCTTTGTCATTTATATGTAAATTCCTAGAATGACATGTTATAAAAATTCCATACCCACTTTAATCAAATATTCAGTGGTTTTCAATTAAATGTTCAGTGGTTTTGATAAAACAAAAAATTATATAATATAGAATAGTTTTTCTAAGACAAACTCTTGAGACTTTTAGGTATAATTATCTTATGCTTGTTAGAAATGATTCGGGGCAAATATAAAAGGTAGCACATGAACCATTTTGGTGCCCTCAATTATGTGTGTCAATCTTTGTGCCTTAACGTTCGAGCACACCAAGTATACCTATTAGGGTTAATGCCCCAAAACCTTTATAGCATTTAGAGCATAGAATTTCACACATGTCTAGCTTCATAGCTTGCATACCAAGTTCCATCTCTATACATGCACATTTTAGCATTTTAGGCACGCATCTACAACTAAGAATGTCAACTATCACCCAAGACCGTTATGGAATGCCAACTATTTTTGTCACTAAGTCTCAACACATTTATATAACTACCTACAACATATATCTTGTTAAAGCACTTGAATCATCTCTTTTAATAGTCACCTAGCAAACATAAGTCTACCTCATAGTGCTCCTAAAAACTTCGACATACGAGATGTTTCAATCTCTCAATTCTTTAAGCATAGAGGGGCTTTCGTAGTGCAACATATTAGATATTATTTTTGGGATTAACTGTGTAGAGTGAGTCATTAATCTATGACTCATATCCATGAGTATTAGTCGTAACTGACCAATAATTCTCATGATTTGAAAAGTCTACTTAGCACTCATTGCATCGGGTGATGTTATGCGATTCATTTCGTGGATTTCAATCCCACTTGTTCACCCCTGTGAAAATCACCTAATACAATGAGTGCTAAGTGGAATATTCAAATCATGAGAATTATTGATCACTCTCAATTCTTATTAGTTGTACTATCATGTATATTCCTTATTTTAATTATCAATGAAAAAACTTTAATACTATCTTTACTAAAATTATAGATATAGCTAAATATAAATATGTGTTATAGAATGCACCTTGATGCATACCCCTTTTACTCCAGAATATACAAATGTTGTTTATGAAACATACATCAACACCAAATACATACATGGTGATATCTACCTTTAAACTACGATGCATGCAATACCATCACATAAAAGAGTAGATAAGAACAACTTCAAACTTGTATCCAAAAATACTTATCTTTTCCAACTAAATTTCTATATATTCATGATTATTTTTATAACATTAAAATTGCTTTATAATTGAAATATCTTCATGCCAACACATCTTAAACTCTTTGGAACAAATAAATAAAATAATAAAAAATAAAATCATGAAAATCAAACCGACCAACATATTGCTCAAACGCATCCGAACCAACTTATCTTATCTTTAGAGATATTTATTCCCAAAAAAATTATTTATACAGATCCAGGGATCAAATAAAACAAACAGTACAAATAAAAACAATATGTACCTGATAGGTACAGAAGGAGGAGGGCATTTTTGCATGGCCCATGAGTGTATAGGCAAGGACAATCCACTTTATACCTTTTAACCCGAGATGACTAGGTCAAGAGTTCAAACATTTATCCTGTACCCATCTTCTAAGGTCCCATGTCATGCTAGGAGCAAGACAACTTATTGTAGTTGGTGGAAGAGATTAAGTCTTGACACATAATAAACCCCAGAAGACTTTAAAAATCATAAAAGCTATAAATTGAGAGGGACTAACTACATGAATACAGATTAAAACGTCCATGTCCTGCCCTTGGCCCACAGGTACAAGTTATGGCATTTTCCCTATACTTTTCTTATGATAGTTAGTAAGGTTTTGAAAGGCATTGTCTGTTGCCCATTGATGGACTCTTGATAGATTTACAACCATACAAAATCTAAAGAAGAGTCATTGACTCTCCTTGGGTCAACCACTGCCCCATCTTCAATTAATTGCTTTGGTGTGTTTCTAGAAAGATGTTCCCTAACAACCCCTCTCGAAGTATATAAAAGGACATCATGTCCCTCCTAGAACTCATTGAGTTCCAAGGTCCACAACTTTTACATGTAGTCCCACAACTTAATTCCCTTGCAACTACCATAGAAGACCCACTAATATGATTTGATGTGATCGAAATTTAATATTAAATTATTAAATTAACTTTTTTTTAATGTGTAAACATGTTTAATTGATTTGATATGATCGAAATTTAATATTAAATTATTAAATTCACTTTTTTAATGAGTAAACATGTTTTTAGATTTATGAAAAGGTGTACCCATGTCCACACTGACGCAGATAGTCATTATCACCATGATATATAAAATGCTAAAGCCGTTTGAGAAATATATTTCAACCTTACAATGAACAAAATAAGAGAAATATCTTCTTGAAAAAACTACCTTAGTGGGATATGTTCCACCGACATTTCTAGTGCCAGAAAACCACCGATTCGTGTAGATAAAACTGCCCTGGTATCCTGACAGACGTGGACTCGTTACAATCTCCGCCTTCGACAACCGTACGTTGGTTTCCCGGGCATTTAAAAAGCCGATCACCGGTACAGTCACGTCCCATTCATCATTCCGATTTCCAATAGTTTCCCGACAGCTGTCATTCTCGGTACGGCGTTTGCGAAAAACGACAGGGTGACCGAAACCGCTTTTTACGGAAGCCAGATCACCACATCAGCACTTAGAGTACCGCTGTCCAAAAGCACTTGAGCCAGTCATTTTGGCAACCAACAATAGCGGTACCGTATAACTGCTGCCAAATTTAGCAGAAAACTCCCGCTATAATAGCGAATTCTCTGAGTTTCCCGTACTCTTCCGGCCTCGTGAAATTCAGAAAAATTTGGCCTAGTGGGCGCTCTGAGCCGCTAAATTTGAGTACGCTTTGGAGGCTTCGGGCAAGCATAAGGACCGAAAAGACCAATAATTCCCCTTTGGGTACACTTGAAAGATTCCTGACAACTTGGACGGCTTGCAGATATCGCTTTCTCTCTGGGGCCTCAAATTCCAGGTTGGGTACACTGTTGGAATGGCCAAATTTGTCTGCTGACAGATGTAGAGCATCCGAAGCCTGAAATTATTTACTATCTTTGTCTTCGGATAAAATAGTCTCCCACACGTCAGTTGGGGATTCCCGAAGTTAGATTAATTTAGTAAATGATCAAATATTTTGCTAAATTTGGCTTAAAGTACTTCTCAGGCCATCGCGGGACTTGACAGGGCAGAATGCCACTGACTCATGAGGGTCAATTGGGTTTTTAATTTCTTATTTTTACTCTGCATAATTTGTCTAGAAGTGAAACTAAATTGTTTTGATATGCACTTTTGAGGTTGAAAGAGCTGGAAGTGTCGATCAATTTGGTATATACCTTAGAGGTTGTTAAGCTTGATTTGTCAATCATTTTGATATACATTTCGAGATTGCAAAATATAAAATAACAAGTCATTTTATCGTTATATTTTTAAATATATAAGCTAATATTCATAGATTCAATGGATTGTGATATATATATATATATATATATATATATATATATATATTACTTAAAATGTGCAATTATTCTCTGAATGCAACAAATTATTCTCTCAATTCAATGAATCTTACAGCGAATCTGATTTCAAGAGTAACTTCTTTTATCACAACCATTATAAATAACTAATGTGTGACTATTAAAAATCTGTAAGCCACCTTTTACAAATCCTTCTCAGATTCGGTGAAGGTTTACTTAATATAGAGTTAGGTTTGAGTTGAGTTTTTTATTTCAAAATCATAAATTATAGGTATTAGGTATCAGTGTAAATGTTGTATATGTTGATATATATATTTTTGGATTTATTAATTTTATAGGTTAGTTCTAGTGGATAAGTGTTATGATTATGAAGTCAGAGGTTTTAGGGTCAAATCCTCAACCAAATATATTGTAGAGATTATTGTGCCTCACTCGATGTCCCCACTGCTGCTAGATGCCAAATGCATATTGAAATAGTGAATGAGTGTTATGATTATGAAGTCAGAGGTCTTAGGGTCAAATCCTCAACCAAATATATTGTAGAGATTATTGTGACTCACTCGATGTCCCCACTGCTGCGAGATGCAAAATGCATATTGAAAAAAACAGAGAAATAATTTTGACAAAAACTTGGTTAACAAACAATTGTGTAAAATGAGATAAAAAAATTAGGTTCCAAGTGTATCTTGAACGAAATATTAATCTTATTGAAGTTGGACAAACAACAGGACAAAACTGTACTGTTTCCAAATGCAGATTATATGGCCCAGGATTGAAGCTATCACGATCAGGGACCAGAACCTGCTAAGGGAAAAGAAGCTTGACAAACTTAGTTTATTTTGTGTGGACAAAGCTGAAGAGCTTAAATGTAACTCAATATGTTATTAGGCATTCACATTTTCTCGGTGGTTGGGAAGATTTGCACTAATCCTTCACAGTTTAAGTGTTTGAGGTAGACAAAACTACTCAGGAAAGATGAATGGTCTAAAACAGTTCATTAATCCATGATACATATAGTTAATAAAAGAAGAAAACCTTCAGGTTTTCATAGTCCAGGATGGTGGCTTTACAGAGGAGTTAGAATTTTTCACACAGGATGGTCCCCTCCCATGCTCACCATCATCTTTTATTTTCTCGGAAGGTTGTTGGAACTTGGGATTAAGAAAAGGGAAGACGCGCTGTTTCAGTAAACAATAGGTGGAACATGGTTGTAATCAGATCTGATATCCAATGGCAGTGAGGATCAAGGTTAAATTGATAAAAAAAAATGGGCAAGACCAGACAAGGGATCACAGTGACAGAATAGAAATATTGTGTTGTCTCCCTCAGAGTTTCAATTATTTAATGCGTCACATGGGAGACAAGGCATCATTGTTGTTATTTGACAGCAAGGAGTTATTGATCAAACAGATGGCATTAGGCAGGGATTAACAAATAAATTTACATTAAAAAAGGATTGCAGAACAAAACTTCTAGGTGGGCTTGGTGGGAACGGGCCAATGATTATAGCTGTTGTGATGGAGCTTGCTCAGTTCATTGTCCTGCTGGCAAAAAGGTTGTGGTATACATTACAGACTCTACAAGAGAGAATCTAATATTTGGTCGTCAGCTCTCCGCCACATGGGATACTGTACAGAACAAGATGAGCTCATCAGCAAAGTCTTTTTTTTCCAGCTATACACGAAATCAAGCAAAAAATTGTGGGACCATCCCATGCTGCAAAAACTTGAACGGAATCCTCAGACCTCCCAAACAAACACAGTCCCAATTAATTGTTTTCTAGCGCACATCAATAAAGATTTATTTTATTCCTTTCCTTGCCCAAACAACAGTGAGAACATGTTTACCTCTACTAAGCATGGAGTTACATTTGAGCCCTGAAGTTTGTCAGCTCGAAAAAATTACAAACTGAAAGCAACAAACATTTTGGTTTCCTAGCTAGGGCAAAAATAGGAAAGAAGTCAACTCTGTGACAGGTTGAAGACATTTCTCCTTCTGTGTTCACATTTTTTTCATCAAGTAATTCTTCAACTCTATGGTGCTACTCACACAGTGCCACCTCCACTAGAGAAAAAGATGAGAAATGAATAGAAAAACAAGACTAAAATTATTACCCTTCATTTCTTATCATTTTTCCATTAACAAATCCTCAACTCTACATATCATTTTTCCATTAACAAATCCTCAACTCTACATGCAATCATAGAATGAACAGTGGAAAACAACTAGTCATCTACACAATTTCCAATTCCATCATAGATGCAATTCACAGCAACAAGAAATTACCAGGTCATTAAATGCAATTTTCCATCACTTAATTCATCAACATCCCATTCAATCATATATGCAACCCACACCAACAAGAATAAACAAGGGAAAGCAACATATTATTTACTCATTTTCCACTTCATCTAATTTCTTGACCCCACATCCCATCACAGACAACTACTACAGAAACAATAATGAATGGTAGAGAATCACAGAAGGCCATCTAAGTAACATTGATCTTGAAAGGTTTTACTGACCACAAGAGAGAGAGGTAGCAGTAAAATTAAAAGCACATAATTCTACCCTACTTTAATCAAAAGAACCATAGCAAGTGAATACAGTCAATTCATTCCTTAATCATTCCATTCCAAAAACATAGATAGCAGATTCCCCTAGTTGCAATGCATTCAACAAACATGTTATCAGCATATTACTGTGAACTTCAATTAAGTGTAAAAGGAAAAATGTAGCTAAAACATGCAATCAGAACCCATTTTATTAGAGTGTGAAAGTTTTGAAACGTCCAACATTTCAAGTAGACACTCCACCCATCATCAGAGATGAGAGGAGTGTCCACTCGAAACGTTGGACGTTTCGAATCTTTTTACCCATTTTATTGATTAGTCTTTTCTTTTCTAAAATTCTGCTGCACACACTGCAATTCTCAATAAATCCAAAAAAGAATAACAGTCTAAAGATTCCAAGGCTGCCCCTACCAAAGCACACAATATATAACTAGTTATCTATGGCATTTCCAATAAAAACCCTATCACTGAACTCTGTCAAGCCCTTGCCCGTGATCTCTTTGCATGCTAACTAAAACAATCTTCATAGCATTATTTCAATACAAGTGGGCTGACCACTTGACGAAGCACACAAATGCATGACCAATAATAATAATTCCCACAAAGATTTAATTGCTCTGATTCCTCCTAGGGCCATAATGCCATGATCCCTACTTAAGAAACATTACTATTTCAATGAGCACAATTAACATGTTTTCAACAGAAATTATAGACACAAATGGCATCCAGACATCTCTTTTCAGAAAAAACGGCATTGGTTATGTAAAAACATTGAAAGCTATACAATAATATATATAGTCACACTTCAAGCTGCATACTGATATATCGAGTTTTATCAAACTCATAGTTCAGTCAAATAAAACTACCAAGTCTTTAGAGTTCACCCAGCCTAAACGGCAATGTAGCAATAAGTTCCACAAAACGTGACAGATGCCGTTTGGTGGATGAAAATAGATTCATCTCAAACCATAATACTAAAGAAGCCAATATAAGCACTGCAAGGACATCGAGAGCAAATGTCTTTCTCGTAATATTGAAAAGGATTTTACACTTCATCCCTCCAGATTTCAAATATAAATAGCTCCTGAATTGGTAAACTGGAATTTTGATGACTTTGACCTTCAATAAGTCCAATCCCCTTGCTGAAAGAGCTAGATCTACATGCTCCAGAGATATTCAGTGATAGATTTCAGTCTACATAATGTCTCATCAAACCATAAGCCTATGTTTGATCCCAAGCACTTCAACTCCTAATAAAACAACACAACAGACACTGTCCTAATTTTAATTATCTCCTTGTTAATTTCCTTCCAGATATACATGACCTGCTTCTTGACCTGTGCATACCATGTCACAATATCCATGTCCCTCCCCCTTTAGTCCACAAAAGACGTAGTAACAATACTATGAAGTTCCAAGCCCACTTAAGAAGAAGATATATGATAAGCTGAGGAACATTGTTGCTGACTGGCTGGGCAAGCCTTAATGCCCAAGATAAATAAGGAAGTCTAAGAACGAAAAAGGAAATATAATCTACTTCATTCGTTGGCTATTCCACATCTCTCCATCTGGACCTATGTCAAACCCCCACAGTGACTTGGGAGCAGGTCATGCTCCACATCTAGTTCCTGTTTTTACATTTCTCCATGGCCCTGGGAGCTGCAAGCCATTAAAAGTAAGTCAGATTGAAGTTTTTTGATCCAGAACTTTCAGTTCACTACACGGATGAAATTGACCAAGAGAAAGATTACCTAGGCCAATTGCTTCGGAACCCTTCATGATACGCAACCTCTTGCAAGAATCAATGAACATCCTGCAGTGAGTATTCCTTATTAGCAATTTGTTTTGTTGAAAACACTCTCTGAGCCACAAAGAATGCGCTGACATTATAATGGAAAAAAATGACAACATTTAGACTAATTGGAGAGGAAAGAGTGAGAATGGCCCGGAGATTCTTTTGACATGGTATTGATGATATGTAACACGAACTTGGGCGGAGCATATATTAAAGTTCTCCTTGGGTTCCAAATTTATACCGGGGAAAACACATGTATAGCATAAAAGTACTAATTAGAAATAAAGAATGGAAGATGAAGAAACTTGGGTACTTACTCCCATGGAACGTCTCCAACAAGCATCCAATCTCCATCCTTGTCTTCATATGTAAGCACATATTCTGAACCATGCAGGAGATCCATCAACTTGCTCTCACTCAAACCATCCCTGCCTGGTACTCCATGAGATCCACACTGACCTGAGACTCATCAAATAAGCCCTATTTATTCAGATCCAAGCTTATCAAAATTCATAATAAAACAGAAACACAATTGAATGCATACAGAGTAGGAACTCACCAATAGTAAAGCAACTGAACATTTTCTCTAATGCAGACGATAAATCAAGGTAACAGTTGTATAATTTCAAGTCTACTTTCCGCAGATAAGGAGCCCCATCCATGCTGACTTTAACATACAAAGCACTTGATCCAGACTTTCCATCATCCTCATCATTTGTCTTTGGGTAAGCAGCCAAACTGTTCTTCCTGAAAGAACGAATTGGTGGCCAACCTACCACCTGAGCCCTGCCAGTTAAAATCAAGCCAACTATTTAGTCACTGAGGTTAATGGAGAACTTTCAATAAGCAGACCATCTAACTTTATACAGAATTCGTTGTGCAAACAGATATCATGAAATTTAACTTGGATCATGGTCTTGTAAAAATATTCTCATTTGGAACTTCATTCCAAATAGCAACAGATATCATGTCATTTAAACTGGACCATAGCCTGGCAAAAACCGTTCTCAAAAGTATCTTTGTCAAGGATATACACTTAGGAATTGAATACTTACTTGGCAGCAGGAGCCATTCCAGGGTTATTTGCAGAAGGAATTTGGTTATGATTAGTTCCATGCTGTGATTCAGTACGAGGCCTCTCCTGCGGCATCTTAGACTGTGTAATATCTTTGACACCAGTTGAAGCAGCTCCATCCTTGACGGATTTTCCATTGAGGTTTGTCCCGTTGGGAGTCCTAGAAGACATGAAAGAGCTCCCTGAGTGATCCAGGCCCCCTGTATGCCAGGATGTAGGCCCTTGCATTATGGTCGACGTTCCAGGAGCAGATGCTAGTCCTTGTGGCAAAAACTTTCCCGGTGTGTTTGTCTTGGGCAATTCAACCTCGGATCCAGCCACAATAACTCCTCCAACCTGTGTGGGAAACACCCACTTACCCTCTGCTGAAAATCCATTACTTCTAGCATCGGGGAAACAGTTCCTGGACTCCATTGCTTCTGAAAAACCTCTCTTTGCACCAGTTACAATAGTCTTGGGCGATACAGTCATCATGTTCCTTCCCATTCCAGATGGCTGAATATTATACTTGTCTTGCCCATTCTTCTCTTCTGCCACCCCATCCTTCGTTGAATGTTGCTGTTTCTCAACTGGGAACAGTTTCTTCTCTTCCACTTCAGTCCTAATGTTCAGAGGGCTTAACAAACTCAGCTCAGATGAGTCTCTGGCGGGAGAAAGTGAGCCAGGAAGGCCCAGTCTCAACTCAGTTTCCTTGAGGTTCATATTGTTCTCTTCACCATCTTGAGAAGAGACCACAGAACTTTCCATCGACGAAGACACTTCCGACAGACCGATGTAGTCGTGCGCCTTCAGGTCCACTGAGCTATTCTGACTGTCGTTCTCTGATATACTGGATGAAGCTGGAGGGGAGACTTTGCTCAAGCCCTCCTCCATATAAGCATTAATATTAGACGACATTAATGTGTTCCGACACCTCTCTTCCTTCACAAAATCAGGATACTGAGCACTGTAAACTGCACTAACTGGGTGGCTACATGCATAAGAATGAGAATCTCCAGAGGAATGCTGGTATTCAATCAAGTCTCCTCCACCGCTGTTATCCTCGAATCCTACTTGGGTCATCACAGAACAACAAACCAAAACAAAAAGGAAACAAATCAATCCTTCCACACTGCTGCTTACTTTTCCCTGCAAATCATACACAGCCCAAAGGAATGTATGGGACAACGATACAAAGGTAAAGACAAAAGCAACAACTGCAACAAGCAGGAAGTATCCTGGTGAGAAAGAAGCTTCAATGAATAATTTCTGTAAACTACCAAAAAAAAAGCACACTCATCTTTGTCATGAAGACATCAAATGCATTACTAACACTAATAATTCATCTGATAGTTTGATGCCTAGCATGATTCCATTATTGCAGTCAAACAAAACCAATAATTCCTATAGTAGCATTAGCCTCTAATTTTAGAATGACACTTTATTTCAGAATCAAGTTCGATGTTCCCTGTGACAGGAATCCTACAACATGTGCGGTAGGCTCGAACCTTTGTATTAAAAAGCAATACCAATGACTTCATCTATGCCAGGTCCAGGTCTCATCAAATAATGTGAAACATAATTCCTGATCAAAAGCATGGACAGCCTAAACCAGACCACTCCCCACATACACACACATTGCATGACAGCCATACCCAGTACCCACCCATGATAATTAGCAGCAAACAATGGCAGAATCACAGGTCCCAACAACCATCAAACACTCAAAACCCACATGAAAGCATTGATGCATACCTTTGGAAGGAAAAAGAAATTAAAAACATAAAAAAAAAAATCCTCTTTTGTTTGTTGTGATAAGGTTCTTCCTCTGTATCAAACAGACCATTTGATGATTGATTCTCTCCAAAAACTCAGCAATAAACCCACAAACTGGACCAGAAGCAATTATCCTTGATACCCAACAAATATATCAAGTAAAGAAAAACAAGCAAGCTGAGGAGTTGGGCTTTGTGCATAACCACCAACCAACTGTATGAGCAATATTATTACTAGGGGCCCTCCATAGCCACCGCTACAGTAAATCTCGCAAGGCCTTTCTTTTTTTTTTCCTTCCTTACCCAATACATCAAAATCCAACATTCATCTTGCACAGCTCGCTCGCAATCCGCCTCGCAGAATGGCCATTTTCAAAGCCCCTCTGACCTGCAATAATTTTCGCCGTGGGTCTCGTAAGCCGGCGTGCTTGATCCACGCCATTGGACGGCCACAGAGCTAAGGAGTTTCTCATGCGGGAATCGGACGGTGGAAACAAGGGTGGTGTCGCTGGGTCGTTACGCGATATCGCAATTAGTAAATTTTTGAGGGGGTGGGGGACAGCGGGAGACACGCCGGCCCATCCAGGGGACATCCGGGCCGCCGGCTGAGTTGGACTGCCGGAGCCCGACGGAGACGACTAACCGACCGCCGGGCCGCCCGGCGGCCACCCTTCCTGCCGGGAAACCCAATGCCTGGCCCGCATGATCCTTCGCGATCATCGGGCGGATTGTCTGCAGGGAATCCCTACTCCTGCCGGTCATGCTTCCCTCATGTCTCTCTATAATTTCACCATCCCCCATTTTACTAGGCCCTATCTTTTATATAAAATTTCTTATCCAAATATTAGTGGTCCAAAGTGATAGGTGATTAAAAATGTCATCCACTTTTGTGGGTGAAATTATAAGGTTAGCAATTGTGACGAATAAAATTGAGTTGTGATAATTAAAAAATTATAAAAAATTGGTATCAAATATTTTAAATGATTATAAAATATTTTATCAAATGTTAGTGGTCCAAATGTGAAATGTGATTAAAAAATGTCACTGCATTTTTATGAGTAAAATTATAAGTCCAAATATGCTATAAATAAAAGTGAATTGTGATAATTAAAAATTTATAAAAATTTGGTATCGACATTTACAATGATGATAAAATTGTATCACTTTAAATTCTTAGAGTCGTAGCAAAAATATGTTTAATGTAAAATTTCAAAGCGATAACTAGAAAATGTTCAACTTAAATTTTTTAAGTAACAATAAAATTGATTTTCCAAGTCACAAGGGGAATGCTTCGCATATCACTGTAAACTTTACAAGTCGTAGTGAGATCATATAAACCTTCCAAGTCATAACAAGAATATTTCCAATGTAAATTTTCTAAGTGATAATAAAATCGACCTCCCAAATCACAATGAGAACAATTTGCATATCACATGAAGAAATGTGTCATTGTTAACCTACCAAGTCACGGTGAGCATGTGTCATAGTGAACCACCATGTCACAGTGAGAGCATGTGAGTGGGAACACCCCAAATAACAGTGAGAACGTGCTAGTATGAACCTCTCAAGTCATAGTGAAATTGTGTTAACTAAGACCTCCCAAGTCACAAGTCATGGTGAGATCATGCCATTGGAGACCTCCTTAGTCAAGCATGTTAATACAAGCCTCTCAAGCCATAGTGGGAACGTGTCAATGTAGGCCTCCCAAGTCACAAGTCATGATAAGAATGTGCCATATGTATCTCCCAAGTCGCAATGAAATCAAGGTAATGCAAAGCTCCTTAGTCATAACAAGAACGTGTTGGTGCATACCTCCCAAGTCAATGTGAGAAGATATTAATGAGAATAAACACAAAATTATGTCTAAGCACTAAGCTTTTCATATTCAAATCTAAGTTGTCCATATGTGTTTTTAGATTTTTGCTATGTTAGAGGAAGTCCAATGAATCTCTAACATGACTAAAATACAAAAATACATATGGACAATTTAGCACACAATGAAAGTCTGCATGCTCTTATCAAAACCTAAGTTCAATGATCTCTCCAACAAGTGGGGGGGGGTAGGGTGGTTAAGGGTGACTTATTTGTTTCATAGTGATTGGCTATGCCTTGTCAACAATACCATAGGCTTAAAAATCTTGCTTCCATTGAATGTGATTGAATGCTTCGCCACACCTTGTCATCTATACCCTATGCTTAAAAACCTACTTCTTGATCTCTTTACAAAGTGCATTAGACATAAGGTTCAATTTCATAATAGGCAATGCCTATGTAATTTCATTGCCAACATCCTACTTGTTATAATTAAATTGCCATTGTTAACATCCTACTTGTTATAATTAAGTTGTCATTGTTATTACAACTTAATTGTTATTAGCATTGAAGGGGTCAGAGGTTCAATCTTCCATGAGCCTACTTTTTTACTTTTCTAGAAGACATAATTAATGATAGAAAAAAAATATTACTTTCTAGAAGACATAATTAAAATTGAAATGATAAAAAAAAAATATTACTTTAAACTTTAGACTTTTAATTTTACTCTTACATTATCAAATCATGTTAGAAAATGGAAACCAAAATCATGTTAGAAAATGGAAACCATTTACAATGGGTAAGTTTTGTTACCCTATATGCATTTAGACACTATGTTTTGGTTCAACTTAGAAATGTTGTAGGTTGTTTGCTTAAGTGCCCTTCCAATGAAAGGAAAATAGAACTTTCTTAGAGCTATAAAATAAAGGACAATTATGAATGCAGGCTTCAGCGAAATTGTAAAATATTGTGGCCCCTCATTTCATTCATGTAATGTGGGAATCTGTCCTTTTTAAATAACAAGGATGAGAATCTTACCCAATATAATATTAGGCACAATCCAAACCATTACCATAAGGTGTAGGAGGGGTAAATCCCTACCATCATGGGCAAAAACAATGGTACCTTCCACCTCCATGGCATGAAGAACCCAGTGTGGATATTTTTCTTTTTATAAAAGATATTGAAGTGGACTTTTAGCCTATTTCATGGAAAAAAAAAAATTATGACAAGTAGATTTTTTCAAAACATATACCAAACTTTTGGAGTAGAATTCAAGGTCTACCTTAAACATAGCTCTCTAATCTTCTTTTCAAAAAGAAAAATACGTTTTTCATTAATTTTATATTTTGCATTTATAATTGCATAAACGTTGTTGAGTGTGATGGATGGTTAGTGTCTAGGTACAAAGAAAGCTTGAATTATAAGATTGGCTTGGCCAGCGAGCTATGTACTTGCTTGTGTTTAAGAGAAAAGATGAAACCTTATAGGTGTTTGGTTAATTTTCAAAGTTATGTTGTTATCATAACCACTTATTTGTCTCCTTGCTTCTTTTTAATTTTAATTTGCTCTAAGAGAGTATAGAATATGGAGTTTATTAAATTTGAATTGGAGTATGAATCAATGCTTTACTTAAGAGAGTATAGAATATGGAGTTTATTAAATTTGAATTGGAGTATGAAATAATGTCTTAGTCAAGGTTTTGGTTTTAATAGAAATTTTCTTGGTATTTTTTTATAAGAAAACTTAATTATTAATAAAAAGATGGAAAAGATTAGATATTATACCTAAACAAAAGACAATAAGATGTGATATATATGAAGATTTTATTAATCATCATTAATCCTTAAAGATTTGATATTTTTAACAATATACCTAGAGAATTAGGTAATTTATTAAATAGTTGAAGCTTAATACTAATAGAGTAGCCTTTCCTCCATTGTGTAACAACCAACCATCTCGAAAGAAAGTATTGATGAGTTCAAAAAACTTACCGACATATCAAAGTGTTACAAGATCCAACAACTTCATCTAACGTTTACATCAATTATCATAATGACAACGTCTCAATGACTTCTCCTCAGCTTATAATGGATAGAGATCTTAATCTCCCAACAAAATCTAACCGATGAACACAATTTAAACATTATGAAAAATATCAATCTCCATTTTTTAAAACTCATTCACATCGAAACTAAAGACAAAATTTTGAAATGAAACAAAGTAAACATTTAATATTAAATTTAATTATATATAGACACACCACCCTTCACCATTTTGAAATGAAACGAAACAAAGAAAATATTTAAAAGTAAAATTATATAGAGAGAGAGACCACCCTTCACAATTAGGACTATGCAACCAAAATGGATCTTCTACTTGGGGTGGTAGCGAATATCTCAAATAATATTTTTTTTCATAGGTTCCCACTATCAACTATGTGTTGAATTGTTATCGGAACAAAATGATGCCATGGAATATGGTCTGCTCACATCATGGGTGCTTTGCACTGTAAAGGAATGAATGTAAATGAATGGATATATATAACTGATATATATATATATATATATATATAGATATATATATATATATATATATATATATATATATATATATATATATATATATATATATATATATATATATATATATATATATATATATATATATAATGTTGGAGTTTATTATGTTTATTTTTTCAATTATTTAATAAAGTGATATATAATTTTTTGATTGATTAAAAAGTAATTATGAATTTGTTTCTTGTACAAGAGGTTAAATTGTAATTTGGGTAGTATCTATCTCATGTATGGGATTAAGGTTAAAAATTATTTGAAAGTACATGACCCCGCTGTTAGCCTCAATAATGATAGTAGTAGTGACAATACGAGATATTAGCTTTCTTGCAAATACTATCTAGGCTAAGACCACCTTTCGGTCTTGGAGTAAGACCTAAAACTATTTATGATTAGCTAAGAGATTGTCTTCCTCGGATGTAAGAAAATAGGTTAACAACCCGAGACCTAAAGGCATCTAGAAGAAGTGGAAGTATGCCCCTTTACGGACCACCAACAGGTCATTTTAGGTGGTGTGGGCTTCCTTGGATAACAATGATGAATTCACTCGCACTTGTGGATAGTATCCAATAATGGTTGTCCTCACTGCTAGTTGACAATTGAGGTATAATAGGTTTTTCCACCTTCAGAGAAAAATTAATTGTGAACTCAAAATTTTATTTAAATGCAAGCTAAATATCCACTTCAATGTGAAAATAAATAATATGTAATCAATCTACATTCACATTCACATATTACTAGGATTTTAAGTTTTACTCAAATCTTCAATCACTTTTTTGGTTGATAAAGTGGTGCATATGATATGATATATGTTGAGTGGGTTTAATGGTCAAGAACATGTATTTCCTCCTTGGAAATCACAAGTTTGGATCCAGAGGGAGTATGATATGTACATCTTTATAAACGAAGTACTCAAATTGTTGTGCAAAGGAGGTCCCTTACTTAAGGAAATCTCAAACATCAATTTGATATCTTACTAAACCATGACCTTAAATAATAATAATAATAATTGTTGTTGTTATTGTTATTACTACTTATGTTATTAAGTTATTTAATTTTAGAAATTAATAATGTTCAGTGTTTAATTGTTTAAATATTTTGAGTAAAAAACCATTATAACTATCACTTAAAAATATTAGAAAATGAAATTATATATATATGATTAAAAATTAAAATAAGCAAACAAATTTTATCACCATTATAATTAATCTATATTATTTTTCATCTTAAATAATTTATAAAAAAAAATCTCACTAATTAATATTTAATATTTTAATATGTAAAAACTAAATTGAGGATTGAATATTTTATATTCAATTCTTCATTTGCTTTTAAAAGAGTGACACTATAATGTTGAAAATTTGGATATTCTATGTTCAATTCTTCATTTGAGATTGAAAATATAGGATTGGATATTCTATGTTCAATTCTTCATTTGAGATTGAAAATATAGGATTGGATATTCTATGTTCAATTCTTTATTTGATTTTAAAATATTGATATATGTTTTGTTTGTTAAAGATTACATATTAATTAGTTGTTTTGTATAATTGGTTTAAGAGTTGGTTATAATTCTTATAACTAAAGATAATATAGAGTGATAAGATAATGCACAATGATGAGATGTTTTAGGTTTTTTTTATTTCTAATATATGAATTTAATATGGTAGGATTTTCTAATAATTTTATTTGTAATATATTTTTTAGTCGATAAAAAATTGAATTTTTTTTAATATAAATGGTTACACTTACAGTTCTCCATTACAATGTAACAATCAAACAAAAACTCTTCCAATGACAATATTAATGATAATATTAACTCTTTGTTCATTTATATATCAATATCTACATCTCTCACCTCATTGGATGGACAAAATCACTTACTAAATTTTCAAGTACATTTTCCTTTCATTATATAGTTACAGTCACATAGTGTTGATTCAACTCCCAATTCTTTCAACATATAGGTTTATGGTTCAATAATTTTTTAACATTAAACACCCTTGCCTTTAAGAAAAAAGATGCAAGATACCCAAATTCAAAGTAAACCCTATACCAAAACACTATGTTCAAAGTAAAACCTATACCAAAACACTATATTTTTATAATCCTTATAAAGATAAACATAAAGATATCTAATAGTAATTGGATATACTTTATCTAATTCCTTGGACGTAAACTTATAAATCACTAATATTGTTTGAATGTAATCTTGTGAAAATTGTTGATTAATTATTGTTTGAATGTAATCTTGTGAAAATTGTTGATTAATTATTGTTTGAATGTAATCTTGTGAAAATTGTTGATTAATTGGAATTTGGCTTGAAATGAGCTACTAATGTATATTTTGTTAAAAAGTGATGAGTGTAAAAAGTGATTGATTGAATTTTTGGGTTTATTTTGTTATAATTTATTTTATTTTTATTACTCTAAATTAACATAAAAAGTTTTATTGGAGAATTTTTGATGTGGTGTTCTTTAATCCATGAAAATTGGTATACAATCAAGTATATAGAGAATAAAATTAAAGATTAACCATAAACAAGAGACAATAAGATAAAATCTATAAAAATAATTGTGTGCATTGATATTATGAAGAAGAATACAATGTTATCTTGCCTCTTCAGGTGGGGCGACCTTCCACTCAGCAAAGTTCCAAATATAAAATAAAAGACAAAACATTTCATAGTCTCATATCTCTTTAAATAGATTTTACATTGAGAAACCCTAATTACTTGAAGTCATGTCATTAATGGGTACTAAATACCTAGTGGGCCTTATAAAGTGGACCCTTTTTACATTGAATAACTTTGCACTACTATCCAATGGGCCTTATTCAAATAGGATGATCACATACAATAATTGAATAACTCCCATGTAGCCTAAAGTAGGGAGTGTTGTGGTTCCCCACAACAACCCATTTTTTAAAAAATGGGTTCCCCCTATTCTAAATTTTTACAAGGTACTATATTTTTACTTTATTGAAAAGGTGTTGATATGGAGAAGTTGTTCCTATTGCTTATATGGTCTATGAGTCTTTCCTTCCATTACTATCTACAGATCACAGTCAAACAATGGCCTCCCTGTTATGTCAATCAACCCTCCTTCTCGGAAATATATCATTTCCTCCACTTGATGCAGGAACATGAACGATGTCATCAACTTAATCCGCTCAAAAAACCTCACATGTGCACCTTTTTCCACCTAAGCCTGATTCAGGATCAAAATAACTCTTACCCTAATCATGTTCCGACAGAAGCCTTTCCTATTACCAAATTGGAAAGGATTTTGTCAGAATCATCTGTCAGAGTATTTCCCCTCACGAACAAGTTTCAACTCCGACTCATATACTCTGATATCCTAGGTGTAGAATGTATTCCTTAGTGTTCTACATGGCAACTAATTGTTGGTCAGGGATAAACATTCAAGTTCTAAAGTTGGCAAGTCGAACTAACTCATGCGATAATAATATTATGACTTGGCATCTTGGGATTAGTCGTCAACCCACTCAATGACGCTTGCATGACTATTTATCTCTTTGTCTTTTGGGATAGCACATTTTTCGAGAAAGAGAACATACCTTCGATGCCATCTTCGTCAGGGTCCTAACATTTATGGGCTCTGTCTACTTCAATCAACCTCTGTGCCTAAAAATTCTTCTCTTTGGGTAGAGGTTCTGGTAACAGACACTACCCATCACACCGGTGAAGACCAAAGCCTCATATACGATGAGATTTACAGGATTTTCAACATTGGATATTTTTCTCCGGAGGACGAAAAATTGGAAATATACCAGAACATACAGAAAAGCGACATTCACCTAGTGGTTGCTCGGTCGACCATGTTTCCCTACAACAAAGTAGCCCAGTGGTGCTTTAATAAGTTCAACCTAAACACTGCAACCATCACAAGTAAGAACGCAAGGTGAGTAACATCTCTAAGGCCTGAGGATATTAGCGCGAGGTACCACCTACCCATACTTGCATGTGCTCTCAACGAGCCATTCTTAAAAGGTTCACTCAAAGTAATAAAGGTTCAGTTAAATTAATAAAACATTGGTGGATAGATGAGAACAAGACTCTCAAGCAAGGACAAAATCTAGTCGCCACATAGGAATTTGAAGCACCATACACAATGCTAGTCGCTATGTTGAACCAATTATATGGCGAAGAAAAAAGAACGCATTTTCAGACAAATTGGCTACCCTTGGCCCATACCATCGTTAAAATGGGACAAGTATTCAATTGGGCAGATATATTGGCTTTCAACATATGTCTCCACGTGAAAAAATATTCCAGGTATGAGGAAGCCCTACTTTTATATGGCATCCTACCTTATGGATGCCATTTTTTCTTTTGTGCAATTTATTGATCTTGGGTGGAATTGGGACCAGGATCGACCCCCTGTACATGTGGATTGCTCTAAATTATGGAACATAAAATTATAAAAGGTATTTTTATGATATATGCAACTACTTCCTCGCCCCTCTTTATATCGTAATTTATGAGTTCCCAAGGCACAAAATCTCTATTGAAACTAGGACTGGAATGAAAGGGGTAGCAGACTGGTATCTGGGAAAACACTACTCATACATCAGGGTGTATGGTTCCACTAGGCCCCCACATATTTTACCTTACTTTGTCCCAAACCGCCTCCTAATGAGAGAAATTTCTTACCAAACCATGAGAACATGGGTCACATCTCTTCTCATGACCAGTAGCAAAAAACTGTGGCCTTTGTTTCCCATCCACAAAGGAAATTACACCCTATCTAATGGCCCCCAAGCTAGAAAAGAAGCAAAATCCCTACAAGATGTATGTTTTTGCCTTGGAGAGACAAAAGGTCATGTCCCACATGAAATTGTAGTTGGCCACACTAGATATGTAGGCCTCACCCATCCTAACATACATTTGGTTGATTTTTAGGAAGATAGGCTCAAAGGAGTTCTTTTCTATGAAGAAGTTTTACAAAAACTACCTAATGATGATGGCAAACAAGAGCTGGAATCTGAGAAAGAAAAATGAAGAAGATTACACTGGACCAGTTTCAAATACCGTTGCAAGAAGAGCAGAATAAATTGAAAACCAAAGAACAAGAAAAGATCAAAAGGGAAGAAGAGTTAGAGCAAAAGAGACTACGAGTTGAGGAAGAGTATCAAACAAAATAGGTTGAAGAAGAAACAGTAAACAGGGAAAATTATGTCAAATCTTAGTAGTAAGCCCTTCAATAGAAGAAATTTGAAGAAGAGGCTAAAATATTCGTTGATGAGGAAAAAGTTAGAAGACTATTGATGAAGTAGAGGCCAAATGATTAATTGAAGAAACTGAGGCTAGAAGAAAAGTAAAGGAGCAACTGAAACAACAAAAATCACATGAACTGAGTAAGACCCTAAGTATCCCATCAACTTCTAATTTGGGCACGATGAACATTTCACCCCTGGAATACACTCCCCTCAATGCCATCCCAAGTGATTCCACCTCCTCTTCACAAATTATGAGTTTTGAAGGAACTGTAGTGGCCATTGGAGACTACTACTATGATGACAGAACAAAGAGCATTGAGAAGAGATCAAACAAAAGGAAGAGGGGATAATCCACCAACTCTAGATCATCTATAGCGAGAGTTGTGGAATGGAAAGTTGGGCCTAACCCATAAGAGAATGTTGTTCAAGTAGCTTCTGCCCTCCATGCCTTTGCGGGATTGAATGCCTCATTTGTTCTTGAGGTGACTAATTCTTTAGGCACAAATTGAAATAGAATCACAGAACTGGAGGCAGAATTGAAGAGTTTGAAGGATGAGCTCACTTCATATTTTGAAGAAGCCACCAGGGTGGTTGAAACCCCCAACAAAGAAAATTTGAATAAAGCATTGCAAAGGAAAACAAATGAGATGAATGAAGAATTTGAGATAAGGGAATAGACCCAATGGGATACCCATACCAGAGAATTAGAATGTATAAAGATGAAACAAGTGATGAGATAGAATAACACAAAAGGGAACACATTGAAGAAACTACCAAGTTGCAGACATAATCAACTAAATCTAAAAGATTCATGGAATAACAAAATTTTTAGATCCTAGGGTTAAGACAAGAAAAACAAAATCTTGAAAAACATCTGGAAGAGAGAAGGGCATCAAATATCGTTGTAGAAACTATCAAGGCCCAAGCATTAGAGTTAAATGAGAAACTAAAATTTGAGCAGAAAGAATTCGTATGTTTTCTCAGTGATATGCACATTGATCGAGATGATCAACTAAGGTTGCAAGTCAGAATAACTGAAATTCAAGGACAATATTAGGATGAAAACGATTCCTTTGATAAAATTCTCAATTGGAAAGAAATATATTAAGCTCCCCCGACTACAATTCCCATGTATGCTAAGAAGGAAAAACTTAGGTATCAGGTTTTCTTTGATACTTGGAAACTTTTATTGAACGACCTTCAAGTCATCCAAGAAGCAGCAACTAACACCTAAAATAAGTTGTGGAGTAGCTCATATGGTCTCATGGAAAATTTTGGAATGCAATTGATGGCCCCCATCGATGAGGAAACACCTACCATGATAAGAATAGTTGAGGTGGAGGAATGTACGTAGGGAAATTAGCAAAGTAAACATTGAAAATTTAACTCGAGTGAAAAAATAATCTCTAGAAGAACACCTATTGAAGCATGTCAGGCTCATCGACATGACCCAACACTTTGTGAAACATACAACACAAAAGTTAAAGCAAGAAGTTTCTATGAACGTTTGCGATGGGAAATTAGTCATGGAAAAAATGCAATCAGGAAAACTAGAGGATATAATGAAAGATTATTCCCTCTGGGAAGAATATCAAGACTAGATGCAGGGGAAAAACAACTCGTAATGAAAGAAAAATTGTAACTACTCTAGATGTCTCATTCCCTCTGTTCTGTAATTTTATTTTGACTAGGAATATGAAGAGTCATTTTTCAAAACTTCCCTATGCTCATGATTGAGCCAGAAGAATGTAAGCAATCGCTCCAAAATTATAAAAGAGGAGGACTTCCCATGAAAAGGGGATTTTGGTTTTCAGATTGTAGCTGAACATTACTATTATTGTAAGTTTAATTTGAACCAAAGACATTATGGAGATCTTGGCGCTGATGTGTATGAATGAGATTTTTCGATTTATTCATATTCATTTTTATGATACACTGACGGCTACCCTGCCCCTCGCGAGCACGGTCGCCCCACCAGGACCTTCACAAATCCGCGGCCCGAAGAGTTGACACTCTTCCTCCCCCTTTCGAGGTTTCACAACCCACAGTCTCTCTCTCACCCGCGCTTTCCCTATTATAACTTGCCTGGGGAAAGAATCGGAGTCTCGCCTCTCTCGAGTCCCGACGTCGAATGTCTTTTCCCCAAGTTCCCGAGACCGAGGAAAGTCAACGTTGACTCTTCTCTCGCTTCTCGCAACTCGAGGGATGTGTCCTCCC
>ML803920.1:110254-136409 GCA_009831015.1 Picea engelmannii
ATACATAAGTACGCCTAAATATAGATTCTTTTATTCAATCGGCGGCGCTTCTCAAAATAGTCACGACCGTGACCCTGACGTCTCCCTTCGAAGTCTTTTCCAGCTTCCCGTGCAGGCGCGCACGACGAGGTGCGGATGCTCCTGCATCATACACGAATGTTGGTTTTATGAATTACTTCTAGACTAATTTTCATATGTTTACAGTTACCATGATTTTCATTCTAAGTGCAGCGACAATATGATTAGTTGGGGAATCAATTAGTTGTTTCTAACTTATTATATTGTTAATTCTTCATATTTCTTTCCCTTACGAATTATTTTTGTGCAAGTGATACACAAATTTAACTGCACTTATCATTTAGTTTGCTCTTGATCAGGATATGATAGAATAAAATAGAGTAGAAGTGCATCTTAGGACTGTAGTTAATCATTTTATTTTAGAATTAGTTCTTTAGTTTTTTAATTCATATAATAACCTCTGGTCCTCATATTCATATTTAGATAGTAAATTAGTTAAATTGGTAACCATGCCAAAATCTAGTTGGAAATGCTATCCCAAACAAGAGTGGGTCTAATTGGGACCTGCCATTGAGCATTCTCCCTTACCTATTTGAATGGTTCATTCTATCTCATCAATAGAAATGGCGCTAGAAGGAGGGACATAGAACTGAATGGCTACAAACAAAAGTACAAACCCTTCCCGTTCTATTTCACAAGTAAACACTTCCTTGTCCAGTGATTCCCATCAATTTCTCTCTAAGCACACTTCCCTTCCCATGTCTTATATTGTGAACACATTGACTCAGGCTAGTATTTAGCGTGTTTCCACTCATTCTGAATCCACATTTTCCTCCCCACAACCTCACATATTAACCCTTCTCAGGCAGTCCCAAGAGTGAGTGAATTGTGCCCTAACTAGACAATTGAGAAGACAGATAAGACAACTCCCCATTGACTATTCGGTACCTCAAGGTCGGGGTAATCCTTGAAGCCAAGATCCACTCTTTATCGACCCTTTTGAATATCAAGAAAATTCTACTGTGGAAACCCCTGAATATCACATACCTCAAGATACATCAGATTTTGAAGAGACTTTTGATTTTGACCTTGAACGTTCCATAAGTCTAGTTGGTGGTGTCGGTGGTATACCTCCCTCTCCTCATGAATCCCCACCTTATACACCAAGAAATGAGTTGAAAGAAGACTCTCAGGAGGAAAAAGAACAAAACAATGAACATGAAAACAACCCACTTCAGATAATATTGTATCAACCTCCAAGTATGGTCAGGCGACGGGTCTAATGCGAATCAAAATCCCCCTCCCTATCAGCTTTGGTTGGTTCTTGATGCAATCACCGTACCTGGGGTTCTACATGACATGTCACACATCCAGAGAAGTTTTTGCCAAAGTTTGATCCTAATAGAAAAAATTCGGCTGAAGACCACGTTAAGAAATTATTGCTTTCTGTAAGACTCCAAAGCATTCAAAATGAGGATGTTGTTTGTCGATTGTTCCCTCTTACTTTTGAAAATAGAGCTTTTACTTGGTTCTTCTCTCTATAGGAAGCCTCCATTACTTATTGGAGGATGTTTGAAACTATCTTTCTTAGGAAATTTGGTGAAAATAATACACCAACAACTTTGGTCCTGGTGCTACAGGGAAAATCCCCCTATACTGGGTCTAAGGTAAATACAGAGTGCTAACTCCCTTAAAATACTGTTCTACCCTTAAGCTACCCTAAAACCAACTAAACTAAGTGATGATAAATAAAGGAAAGAGGGTTAATGAGTGCACCTTTAGTCCTTTCGGTTGGTGTTGACCTCTTTCACTTGTTGTCGCCTCCTAGATCATGGGTCTCCTCCCAAAGATGACCTGCAAAAGGTTAGGAATACAATGCAACAACATATGTTATCTCTACTGATCACTTTAAAAGTTTAGACATATATATAAATGCTTAAATTAACAAAATCATGTAAACATAGGGTTTTGGGACAAGAATGAACTCTTTTATTCAATTTCAAGACAAAAAGGATTACAAACTTTGTTGGTAATCACTCCACGAACCAAGTCTGAGCTTCTCTATCATGGCTCTAAGTGCATCAATCCCACATTATCTTCTCACAACCAACATATCACCAAGGGAAGGAGGAAGGGTTGCATAAGGAGAAAGGCTAGAGGGGAAGGTTGAGGCTAAAACTTAGAATGGAATGCAAATCTTGGGCTAAGAAAGGGAAGGGATTTTGGAAGAGTTTTCTTATTCTCTTTCTCATGTTACTAAATGACTTCCCAAGACTTCTTTTTATATGAGAAAAATATGGTTATTCAGTTTGGGGACATGTCACAAGGGGTAAAATGGTTAGGAAACCCTCCATAGCCCATAAACTTCGTTGAATTCTGCGCAATTTTATATTTTTTGCAACTTTTGGAGGTAAACGTGGGATAACTAGAATGCAACAAACATGTGTACGTGGGATAAATAGCATGCAACACACATGTGTATGCGGGCTATTAGTGCAACAGGACGCGTACACTATCCAAAAAATGGTTTTTTAAAAGGAAGCCTCAACAGTATTTTGGCAAAGTATGCAACTGGAAGGGCCAATGTATTATATGCACAATAAGGCATTTTTGGACTATAACTGATGCCCCCTAATGTGTGAGGTTAGAATAGCAACTAATGGCCGAAATACGTTACAATATCTTTACACAGTGGGAGGGAACAGAGTTAAGTGAGACCAAGACGAGTGTTCATAAGCATGCCATCTGCAAAACAATGATAATCTCTTCGAGGCGAGCATACCCATGCTCAAGATGAAATAAGCATGGTTGTCAATCAAGTACATTGCATATCCATGTCATATATGACTACTATAAAAAATATAAATTTCCATATAAATTGCATCTGCGAACAATACACAATGGATCTACATCTCAAGATCATTTGAAGATATACAAGTACAATATGATATGCATCTTCAAGAAGCATCGACGCCTATGGCTAGAGATGAGGACTTCATAGCTCGAGAAACAACTTTAAGATCTTCAAAACTCAGGTAGGAGTACAATAGGAGTGTAAGACTCATTACCCTGAGGTCTTTGACATCTCGTCGGGGAAAGACTGGAGGATATTGATCATCAAGCACATAACTTCATTGATTCCAAACTTGACTGGAATCTCGGGATGGCCGACTCATGAAAGTCAAGAGATCAACTGCAGAATGGTCGACTCAGGTTGGATAAAACTTCCCTTGGACAAAATCACGACAAAATGATGATACTTAGGAAGCATAGCATTGACATAAGTCTGTGATACACGAGGCACCACAAAATCTCCATATGTTTGGAAGAGTAACGAAATGGAGGAGGGCACAACTCTATGTAACAAGAACAAATTCCTAAGGTCATACTAGAACCCAATGCTTGGCGAACAAACAAAAGGATGTGCTTTGTCCAAGGGAGACTATCTTGCTTCTGATAAAAGAGAATGTATATCCCGTCCCCTCTTTTTGGAATATTTTTTTTTCTTTTTCAAATTTTTAACGAGATTGAAAAAGAATAAATGAATGTTATGTTACAAAGGAGGAACGAGTGTCATGGGCAAGCAAACTAGTTCCAATCGCATGGAACATACTGATTCTCAGTTCAAGGAGACACGTGCAGGATAACGACACTCAGGAAAATTCCTCCATGGGTCAAGGTGTCAAATCGCGAGGGAAAAAGTGATACAAGGCTTGCATTTAAGGAATGGTTTGAAAGTTTAGTTAATAGAAACATGAAGCCGACATTAGGCCAAAGATGCAAGGATGAGACATGTGATGTGATTAAGTATGACACAACAAGACTCCTTCCATGTGAAGTTTTATGAGCCCAAAGAAGGTAAGCTCAGTGGTTTTTCACATTTAGAGAGTCTGAAAAACACTAAAAGAAGACTCCAAAGTGTTCCTTTTTTGTAATTAGTCTAGTCGGTTCAAAAAAGGGTTAAAATTAGACCGAAATGATGTCTCTTCAAAACCATTTTAATGAGTGTGAGTGAGACAAGATCACTTGTCTATCTTTTCAATTTTAAGGAGTCTGAAAAGAGCTTAACTATGGACTCACAACCTTTTTCTAAGTTTAGTCCCCTTAGCCTGAAAAAGTATAAAATATAAATTAGGACAACTCTCCTGGTGAGACATGTCTCCCGAGGTGTACCTTTTACCTGGATAATCTATTGGCCGAAAAAAGGGTTAAACTTATTTCAAATAGATATTCTTTCTGGACCAATTAACGAGTGTGAAAGGAACAAGGTCACTCGATGATCTTTTCATATTTAGGGATTTTGAAAAGAGATTAACTATGGACTCTGAGGGAGGTTCCTTTTTCATGGATAATCTCCAAGGCCCGAAAAAGAGATAAACCAAAACCAAGGAGAATGTCCCTTTTTCGAAAATTTAGTCCCTCATGCCCGAAAAAGGGTTAAAATTACACCTGAGAATACTCTCCCAGTGAACCAAATCTCCTAGGGAATACCTTTATTCATAAATTAACCATCCGTATCGAAAAAGAGGTAAACTACCGCCGGAAAAATGTGCCTTCAAATTTTAGTTTGATGAGTGTAAAGGGAAACAAGATCACTCAGTAATCTTTTCAATTTTAGAGAGTCTGGAAAGGGCTTAAAAAAGACTCCATGGGGGATTTTTTTCTTAAGTAATCCAAACGAGACTGGAAATAATAAATGAGCTCTCATTATATGTTGCTTTCAAAGTTTAAGCGAGCCTGAAAGACAACAAACCATGCTCTAAGGGAGTCCCATGGGTATAGGCCAAAAAAAAAGAAGAAGAATGAGGCTTCGACAAACAGTCATGGTGGGACTAAAAGGACTCATGTGCCTATGAAATACTTCATCATGGACACCAAATGGAAAGCGAGTCTCTAACTAGGATGCCCATGGAAGGAAGGCTCTACCACATAAAGTATGACACACTTATCAACAAGAAAGGTTAGTTTCCCAATTTAGTGGGGTCGATCCTAAGGCCAAATGAACCAGGAAATAGATAATGCAAAAATGCAAGTAGGGAAAAATCTAACCTATATGCAAATTTCGAGGTCAATACCTGTCGGAACAGATCGATACGATGAACAAAAGTCAAAGAAAACTGTCTCCAAGATCCTACATATAATGCCAATAAAACTCATCCAAAAGTTAATAGATCCAATATAGATAGAAACTTCTGAAAATAAGAGGTGCTATTGAATACAAAACTTGAAAACAACAAACTTGGACTGTAAAATATGGTACAAATCACCACACAACCTTATGGATCATGCATGGTAGTAGTTCAAGTAGATCCCATTATTAGGCTCTAACCTAGAGTCCCTTCGATAGTCAACCTGGAAAGTCTTACAAAAGGGAAGAAAACACAAACCATGGTGTAAGTCTTTCCACGGTATAGAAACTATAGTCATGGATTCAAGGATAGCTTCATCTGAAGGCAATTCAATATTCGAGAAATCACGCGAATGAGGAGGGTCGACAGTCCCAAAGGGCGAATAAAACTAACCATATTCCATATGACGATGGAGGTTCTAGCCAGGACTGGCAGAGTCTATCAATGAAGAATCATAAGAATGATGGTTTGAGGATATACAAACAGTGAGATCATACTCAAAACGAAACTTAAGACCACTCCGACCAAATGGTGGAAGCAAGGGCTCCCATGCCCCCATTAGATAAAAATATTGATAAATTGTTGAGACCATGTCTCGAGAAGGAAAACATGATTGCACAAGTTCTTGCTCAGAAGCAATTGAACATCAAGGATAAGAGGCCACATAATTAACTTGTGGCAGGGTAGAGTCTACACGAACACTTGGAACATATAAAGGGGCAGCTTGAACTAACACTGAATTAGGATGGTGATTATAAAATGCCAGTTGGTCGATAGTGACAATGTTTCCATTGTGAGGGAAATGCATCACCCAGAAGAGCATAGACACCACATCATTCATAACATATACATAATCATGCTCGTGAATCATATTGAAATCTAACGGGCCTTGCACCACTATAACATCGACAAGGACAGTCTTCCCACCTAATGAGATAGGAAACTAAGGAAGAATCCCCAAATATTCTCTAGGATGTCTATCAAAATACAACAACTCATGAGAAGTAGACACAAGCTCGGTATAATCCAAATCTTTCCAAGCCGAGGAGGATAAAATGCTTCCAGAGGCTCCTTCATCCACAATACATTGGTAAATTTGTTTTGAATTAACTTCAACCCTTATTTGAAAGGGTGTAGAAGAAGGAAGGCAGGGATCAACAAGGTCATTCCAATCAAAGGAAACCATCCTAGGACTTGGAGGGGGTGTGCTAAAAGTGAGTAGAATTCCCCCTTGTTTTGAAGGTATTGAAATGGAAATGCTAAAAACATAGTCAATATACACATCACTCCTCATCAGAAGAGTGGGATCATCCAAATATTTCATCGTCATGACCACTTTGGTAGAATCGACACTCTCCAAGAGAAGAGTGGGATCAGCTGAATATTGCATTGGCGTGACCACTTTGGTAGACTTGACACTCTCCAAGAGAAGAGTGGGATCAACCAAATATTGCATCGGCATGACCACTTTGGTAGACTCGACACTGTCCAATATAAGAGTGGGATCAGTCAAAGATTGTATCGGCTTGACCACTTTGGTAGACTCGACACTCTCCAAGAGAAGAGTGGGATTGATCGAAGATTGCATTGACACGACCACTTCCTCAACCATTGGTTGAATAGGCCGCGAGACAACATGGTCTGAAGGCACATCACCCCCCAAAAGAGGAGTGGGATTGACCGAAGATTGCATCAGAACAATCACTTCATCAACCAAAGGATGAATAGGCTGTGAGGAAACCTCATAAGTCTTAGAATCAGAAGAGCTTGCAGACGTGGACCACAATCTTCGTGCTTATGGAAGGTGTTGAGTGCTCAAAACACCCTAAAAGATTTTTGAAATTTTTTCTCTTTTAGGTACCACTTGTTTTATTTTTTTTATTCTTTCTGAATTGATTCTGTTGTGTAGGGATCATTAAGTTTTGTTTCCATGTCTCATCATCGATCACATTTGGATTTATTTGGACATGTTGAATTGGAACTTTTTCTCTAAAAAGAACTTGGCATTTTAACTAAGAATTCATAGCTAAAATTGTGACCCACGCACCTATTTTCGGCATCGGAGAAATCCGAGCAGTAAACTGACCACATAGAAATGATAATCATTGATCGTCGATGTATCATCCACATTGGGAAAAAATTAAGGAGGAGTGCGCCAATTGCTAACTATGTTCGGGAAGAAGTTTTCAGAAAGTTGTCGATATCCCATCGGCGTCGACGAAATATGAAAGGGAAAAACACTAACATGGGCCATAACGAACCTTCGATCACCGATTACTGATGCATTGTCTGGATTTGGTGAAACCCCAAATATTTAAATTGTGGAAATTTTCACGTTGACACATCGCCAATCACTTATCACTGATGCATTTTCGGCGTCGGCAAGTTTCAAGGGGGGGTAATACGGGAACATTTATTTCAACATCTTGTTAATCGTTGATCCTCAATACTTATTCGACATCGATAGGATAGGAACTATTTGTCAAAGCTCATATCTAACGAAAATCCTCGATATCGAATAAACTCTTAGGAAAAGGAGCCAAATTCAAACGTTGTGTGTCTTTGTCGCGTAGGCAATTCGTACACCCTAGTTTCATCCCGAGTCACCTTAGATTTCCCCATGTCCTAGTCACGCTTCCAGGTCAGAATTTCCACATTAGCATTGTATGACCAGATGGATCGACATCAGATGTTTTTCCAAAATATATCAACGAACATTGTCTAAGAAAAACATCGACCCCCGATCCACTTGTTCAAATAGTATAATAATGGGACATTTTCGGCACAAAATAAGATTTGATTCTATCATTTAATAGGCCAATTAATGTCTCACTCCACATACAATATTGTCCTGTGCATCAATCAAATAAGGATAATTTGAAATTTTTGATGAACCACAACGTAGCCCACTCTTGCGCTGCCAACCTACGACCGCATTTAATCCCGAACATAATGCAGATCTTGGTGACAGATTGTGTAAAACCACATTTATACCTCGAATTGAAGAAACGATGTGACAAGGTTAGTATTCTTTGTGTTTAAATTACTAAGACAGTTTCAAACCCCAACATTCTGTACATAAGTTTCTCATTCTCAGAGCTGTCAAAGGAGCGAAAAGAGCATCTTAAGAGTTGCACTCGATTCTCAGAATTTCAAAACCAAGTTAAGCTAGTGCAAAGAAGAGGTATGTATTGATTTTATCATTTAGATGGTCACATTTTATTTATATGTCAGTATCATCTCTACAAGATGATGTCTAAATATGCTCTTTTTGCAGGAAAATTCCTCCAATAAGCCAATGACCAGACGCTTGCCAAGGGAACCAAAATTGAAAGAAGCTGAGGTCAGTGAAGGATCTTCTCCTGGTGTTGTGAGGCAATTGGAGTTTTCTACTAAAGCGAAGTCGGTCATCAAAACTTCTACTAAGAAGGAATTTTCCCAACCCCCTGCATTGGGCGACACAGAGGCGAACACTGGGTCAAAGATAATGCTCCCGTAGTGGGGATATTTGTTCAACAGGATTAACTGGGAAGATTACTTAGAATTTATCCCCCGCAACGACCTGTATGTAAGGATGCTCGATGACCAAGTTTTTATGAACATCCGACAGTCATGCCTACATACGGTAGTATGTCGAACCGTGATCTTGCCCTGTATTGAGACCCTGGGGTGGATAATCGACCATACATACACAATGAAGTGCCTGGTCAATGATGAGAATGGTGGATTCGTCGGTGTTTTTCTCCCAATGGAGGTCCATAAATACTACAAGCTCAGGGACTCGAAGGATTGATTAAACACTGATTTCGTAGTAAAATTCTATGAGTTCCATGACACCAGCAGATTGATGGCCTCATGGTGGAAGGAAGACAAAAAATTCACAAACCGGAGCAACGACTGGTATGGAACAAAAAACCTAAAGGAGCCATACATTTATTTAATGGCTCTAATTTTCCAATTGTATGGGGAGAAGGATTGCGCCAAGTTTTCAGAGGCATGGATTCCCCTGGCACACATTATGGCCATCTCCGCGAGTAGCTTCATCTAGGGAGAAATCATTTCAAAACAGTTGAGAACCAATATATTGCAGGTCCAGACACCAAAGGATGGAGAAACACCTGCTTTTCACATGGCATCGTACCTAATAGACGTAATCTGTGCAAGGAACATCTTCACAGGCATGAATCTGAGCTAACATGTCACCGAGCTACCTGTACATGTCTACTTCAACATTCTGTGGGAAAACAGGTACAAAAAATCCTATGCTCTCATATGCTATGAATTTATAGCTCGAGTCTATTTTATTATTTTTAAGAAAGAATGCCCAAGACTTTCAGCAACGACCAAGAAAATGATCTCAAAAGTAGGCCATTGGTACCTAGAGGAAACCACGACTTATATCAGGGTGTTTGGGCCCACCGATGCACCACATTTACTCCCCGCTCATGTTGTAAATTGGCTCGTCGTGGGAGAAATCTATTACCAAACCATCTTGTAGGGCTATAATGCCACTCTGGTTAAATACAAGAAGCGAGCGTTCATACCCTATGGTTTCCATATAGGGTTTTACATGGTGAAGGATATTGCGCAAGATAAATAAGAGGGTTTGAGCCAGCTGGAATACAGATTCCCCACAGGCCAATTTCACAAACATGACCTCAGAGGCCTAGTACTTCAACATGCATCACAAGTCTCCTCCTGCTGGCCATACGCACATGATAAGTTTGAAGACCAAATCTTCAAAAAAATTGCTCAAGACTGGGAGGAGGTTGTACAAAGAAAAGCTAACCCAAGTATGACTAGATTTAAAGCGATGAGTATGGATGAGCAAGTTGAAACAATAGAACATACTTCTCAAGAAGCCCTCATGGTTAGGGAAGAGAACATAGTAGTAGATGCCTCAAAGGCACATAGGAGGGGAATGTTGTTGTTAGAAGAAGCCCAAAAAGTCATCCATAGGTTAGAAAATGATCCCCAACTATTAGAACCTATAAGGATCACCTCGACTGACACAATCAACATCGGAGAGGAGCTAAATGGCTCAGAATCAACCCCACTGGAGGGAAATTCCGATCCAGGAAACCCCAGAGTTCCTTCACCACAAGCCAGATCACCGATGATTATTCCATCCCCACAAGAGATTCCAAGAACATTAGGTGAAATAGGTGTGCCTAACATTCTCTTTGATCTGATTACCATTTATGATGATGAAGAGAGCTTAGAGGTCTCGCTTATAACTTCAGTACCAATCACATAGGAGAAATAACTGGGGGGAACATCTTCTCCAACTCATGATGCTTCGATTCTAAACCCTCTGCAGGGCGACCATGAGGTCAAGAGTATCCTAGACACTGAATTTCTCGACCTATCAGGGACTTCGAAAGACAACTCCAAGGATGAGCTAGGCTCTGGTGAACGAGAAGAGGAATTGCAACAACTAGATATCGATAGCTCAACAACCGATCACCAAGTTAGTTTTGAGCCTGTGATCGTCTCCCCATCTAAGTCCGACACTCCACTAGCCAACGAGCACCAACAGGAGGTCCAATCACTAGAACATACATAAGTTTCCCCTATCAAAGAAGTACAAGAGCCAGTCCTAGAACAAATATACACTGCAGGAATCCTAGGAAACACTTTGACCTGGGGAGACCAACAGATCCCTGAGCCCGTGGATGAGGTCTTCAATATACAGGTGATTTCTTATGACAGAAAGAGGGAATCTATAATGATAAGGACAACCAAGAAAAGGAGGCTCACGTTGGATAGTACACTTCTCATCACCATAGAAGAAACGTTGCCCATCACAAAAAATGCGAAGAAAACTGAGCTAATCGGCGTGGGAATGGCTATAACTGATTCCATGCTAGATCGAGAAAGACAAGATGAAAAGGAACTGGCCACTGCAAAGAAGGAGCTAGACCATCTATGCCATTTGGAAAAATATTACCAAGACTCAACGCAACCAATAGTTTTCCTGAAGAGTGAATTTTGAGAAGCATACACACAATTCACGAGCGAAAGACATCTCTTCACCCCGTGCGTAGATGATTTTCAAGAAGACACTCTCATTTCACTGGCAACCTGTAAAGACGTGGAGAGATGGTACGAGAAGACATATCAGAATGTGGAGCAAATCGATTATATCAGTGCGGTACAGAAGGACCGAGACACATATGAGCATGGGATCCGAGTGTTGATGGATAACAACATCTTCTGAATCAAGAAGGGAGCTGAATACTGGGTAAGTATGGCCCATGAAACTCAACGAAAGATATAGGAAAGGTGGGCCGAGTGTGATAAAGTTGGGAGAACATCAATCGGGATATGAAAGACATTGGTCTTCCAGATTTTGGCTCACCCGAAGACTTTGTCGATTTGCATGACATATTCAAACAACATGCATAAAAGGACTCAACATGGGAAGCAGAGATCGCATAAGTGATGAGCATGACACCAAGTCAGGTAAAGAATTTTATGGAACACCCATTCAAGGTTCGCGCAGTACTGCAACGTTTAAGCACCAAGATGATAAGACATAGAGAACGGGAAATAGAGATAAAGGAAACCCTTTCAGCCCCGATGGAACAACATGGATTCCCATATGCTAACACATGCGAGGATATCTTTGTCAAGTGGTCAGAGTACGAGAAGAATTACCCACTCTAGTAGAACCACTAGACGATCTTAAGAGAACAAAGAGATTGAGTGCCATGTGTCATTCTTTTGTTTTACTTAACAAAAAAATTTAGTAGTTATTTTAAGTTAATGATTCCTTATAAATAAGGGGATCGACCTCGTGGGAAGAGGTCAATGGTTTTGGGGAAAGACCCTCTTTTTTGAGAATTGTAAAGAATTATTTCTGAGCAACTTTAATTAAGAAGTTTTGTTTACAACCAGAGACAAATTTTATTTTCATCAAAAGCGTTATGTGATTGGATTTGATGAGGAACTACTTCCATCTTTGAATTCAGTAGTTGATGCTATAATGAGTAAGAGTTTATGAATCTATTGATAAGCTATCTTTTCAATACTTTAAATAGTTCTTTTGTTCTAAATGATGAAACGTGAATCGTTGTGTTAATATGTGATTGATGGTAGAGCTAAGGAAACTATTTTTCTTGCACTTATCTTTATTGCATGCGTATTTTCTTTCCATAATTGTTATCTCAGTTAGTGTTGAAATACCAGCAAGTTAACGTATTATTACTAGACTTGTAATAGGTGTGAATATCGTTTTGTGCACGCTAGAGCATGAGGGTTATCCCAAGATCAACATTCTTTAGTAGTTAATATTTTCCTCTATCAATTGGTTTATACCATCATCTCTTATTTTATCGCACTCATCTAATAATAAAAAAGACAAAAAAGAGAATCATTTAAACTGAAGGAGGAACTTTAGCAGAAAGATACCTTGTCAATCAGTAGTAAATCCCATTGGTACATTGGCTAGATCGAAAGATCTGGAGAACCATTCCACTCATCAAACATTGCAGAGTCTAATTGGGACTCTAAGGTGGGTTTGGTTCCTACTGTTGGTTCCTTCCCGTACCATAAGAAACAACCATGTTGTTATGGGATCTTGACCTGTCGATGCCTCTCAACGATGTATTTGAGGTCCAGGAACTACCCGCTGAGGTTTTTGTTGTACAAAGGTGAAGTAGGGGTCAACCAGTCCAAAATAATCCCACCATTGTCCAATCCTCGAGAGGGAAACAAATATTCGATCACTCGAAAGCACCAGTTGTCTCCCAAAGAAACCCTATAAACATACACACATGGGAAACACCTAAGATGGACTACAACATAGTAGAAGACTTAAATAAGTTGAAGTCTAATGTCTCGGTCATGGACATGTGCATGATCCCCCAACAAAAGGATTTTCTGTTACAAGCCTTGAAGTTAATAGATACCTCTGTGAAAGGAACTGATCAAGGGAATGTGTAGTCCCCTGCAGATTCAATGAATAAACCAAATGTGAATGCATGTTCCCTAGATAAAAAGGAGACACCTTTTGTCCCTCCTTTCCTTCTAACCTTTGAGGTTTTCAACAAAAATTTACATAATTTCCTAGTTGATTCAGGGGCATATTCAAATGTCATGCCATTATAAATTTGCAAGAAATTGAATGCTACCCTGCTCAAAAGTGATAAACATGTTATAAAATTGGACAAAACCCAAGTAAAGGTCATTGGGGAGTTGAAAGATGTCATGATCAAGATTGCTACTCACCCAAATTTTTTCCAAGTAATTGACATAATCATAGTAGACATCCCAGAGGCTTATGGCCTATTTTTTAGCCGGGACTGGTCTGAGAAATTAAACGTATATTTTAGTACCGACTAGGCTCACCTCTGGTTTCCATTAAAGGGACATCCAAACATGATCAGGATTGACAGAGAGAGATATCTTAAACGTACTGTCACCGATTTAGAGATGCCTAACGAACCCTCAACAACATATTTTCCTGTGTTAGGTAATTATTCATGCGATTTTGATTTCGGTAATCTTTCTCCTTACCAATCCAATAAATTGTCCAAGCAAAAGTCCGAAATGGTGTTTCAGATAGATTCGCTAGTGGCCTCGGAGGAAAGTATGACCCATCAAGAACTCCCAACGAAATTAGTGGTCCAGGAGGTTAAATTGAAGAAACAATCAACCATGTTGAAATAGGAAACCCATCACCTCTGATGTGGACCATGTGCTTTGATGGATCTAAATTGCAGGAAGGATCAGGAGTAGGGTGCATCCTTATCGACCCGAAAGGGAATTTTTCTTTTGTATCCTCCAAGTTAGAATTCGAATGCACCAACAATACTATTGAATATGAATCCCTAGTCTAGGGACTAAAGAAATCCATTGACTTGGACATCAAGGAACTGAAGGTCTTTGGATATTCTGAAATCGTTGTCATGCAAGTAAAGAATACTATACATTGCAATTAACCTCACTTAAAGAGTTATCAGTAGATGGTACACAACCTGATAGACATTTTTGAAGCTTTCAACATTACCTCTATTCCTAGGGCAAAAAAAAAACTTGTTGATTCCCTAGCCAACGCAACCTCAAGTTTATCTCCTTTAGAAGACTATGAAGCCTCTAGGTTCACTGTGGAACTACTCTACAAACCATGAGTACCCAACAATATTTCTAATTGGAAGGTTTTTGAAGGAGATGAATAGATTGTATATTTTCTAACTAATCAAGAGAATTTTAAATATTTGGTTATTGATGATGAGGTATTCCAAGAGAAACTGGATGAAACAAAGTCCCACCAATAGAACAGGGAACAATACCATGCTGATGATCATTCCAAGTTTCACACGATAACTAAAGGGGTGGCTAGTTTGGAAGATCTATTAGACTTGAGAGAAAGGTTTAAGGGGCCGAATAATGAAAAAAAGGGAGCTCATGCCCTTTACATGAAACTATAAACTTAGGCACCCTTGAGAACCGCAAGAACGTGAACATTGGTAAGACAATATCCAAAGCAGATAGGAAATAATAAATCAAACTGTTTAAGGAATACCAGGATATCTTTTCTTGGTCTTACAAGGAACTAAAAACATATGATACTCACATTATACAACACACAATCCCATTGAAACCCAGGATAAAACATTTCCAACAAAAAATATGAAAGTATCATCCATCTCTGGAACTCTTGATGTATCGAGACATGAAGAAATTGTTAGATGCTAAGATTATCTTTCAGGTCAGGGACTCTTCCTGGGTAGCCAATTTGGTTCCTGTAAAAAAAAAGTCTGGGGAGATCTGTCTGTGTGTAGATTTCATAAACATTAACAGAGCATTGGAAAAGGATAACTACCCAGTCCCACCCATGGAACAACTCTTGCAGACCATGTCTGGATCTAAAATATTTTCCCTTTTAGATTGTTTTGGTTACAACTAGGTCCTAGTTTCAGAGGAAGACCGATTGAAGACTACCTTCTGAACCAAGTGGGGAACTTTTTCTTATAAACTCATGCCCTTTGGGATGATTAATCCAGGAGAAACCTTCCAAAGGGCCATGGATGTAGCCTTTCAGGGATTAATTAACAAGTGTATAGTAGTATATTTGGACGACGTGACTGTGTATTCAAAGAATAGCGAATACTGCATCCAACATCTAACCCAGATTTTTGAAAGGTGTAGGAAATACAAAATATATTTGAATCCTAAGAAAACTATATTTGGTGTAGAGGACGGGAAACTACTAGGTCATATTATATCTCAAGCAAGAATTCATATAAACCCATAATGGATAAAGGAAATAGCTCAGCTCCCTTTACCCCATAACAAAAGGGCTATGCAATCCTTCTTTGATAAAATTAACTTTGTGAGGAAGTTCATGCCCGATTTTTCTGAAACTGTCAAACCCTTACAAAAAATGATTCGAAAGGATGCATAGTTTAAATGGGATGATGAGTGAAAATATGCCTTCAAGAATATCAATATTGCAATCTCTCAAGCTCTGATGCTACGAAGTCCCAATTTTAGTAAATATTTTTTTCTCTATACTTTCGCCTCCGACCACTCCTTGGATGCAATATTGACCCAAAAATATGATGACAACAATGAGGCACCGATATCATTTATGAGCACTAATCTCCAAGGAGTCAAACTGAACTACCCGTCTATAGACAAACATGCTTATGTGGTATACAAAGCAGTGAAATATTTCAAATCTTACATCCTAAAAAATCACACCAAATTCATCATGCCTCATCCCGCAGTTCGATCCCTGTTCACTCAATAGGAGATGGGAGAGAGAAGGGGAAATTGGATGGAATTTGTCCAAGAATTTGATCTAGATATAAAACCTGCCAAATTAGTTAAGGGACAAGGATTTTGTAAACTAGCCACAGAAGCCCAAGATCTAATAACTGAATACCTTAGGTGGGAGAATGAATTAGCATTATGGTGCAGTGAAGATTTATACATTCCCCTAGGGAAACAATATCGATATGGAAACTTTATTTACCTCCTACATCATGGGAATTTCCTAGAAAACCTAAGCCCTAAGGAAAAGAGAGCTCTCAGGCTAAAATCTGCACAATATCACCTCATAAATTCAGTACTTTTTTGCATGAATTATGATGGATTACTCATAAGATGTCTCGAACATGAAGATGCAAAAAAGGTTCTGAGGGAGCTCCATGATGGTCCTACAGGTGGACACTTTACAGGAGATACCACAACTCACAAAATATTAAGATCCAGTTATTACTGGCCTACTCTATTTAGGGATTCTCATACATATGCTAGAAATTGTAAATCTTGTCAAATGAGTGCTGGTAGAGAGAAGAGGGAAACTATCCCACTCCAACGAATAACCATATCTAGACCGTTTGAGAAATAGGGGTTAGACTTCATAGGGGAGATTACTCCAAATTCTTCAAAACAACATAAATATATACTGATTGCTACAGATTATTTCACAAGATGGACAAAGGCCATCCCTCTGACTCACGTAAACGGAAAGGTTGTAATCCAATTAATAGAACAACAGTTGATCACAAGGTTTGGGATTCCTTCCATTCTCGTTTTTGACAATGTTGCCTACTTTTCTTCTACTCTATTAACATAATAAGATACTCTGCATACTACTACCCACAAGGAAATGGGGTGGCAAAATCAACTAATAAAAACCTAGCGAGGATTTTGAAGAAAATAGCCACAGACAATCAGAGGAATTGGCATAGCTTGCTTCATAATTCCTTATGGGAAGATAGATTAACACCTAAGGAATATATAAGAAACTCTCCTTACTTTTTGGTATATGGACAAGAAGCCATTCTCCCAAATGGGTTGTATCTTCCATCACTGCAGCTTGCTCAGGCTTCAAGAGGACATCCCTCATCAGTTATTCAACAAAGAATTGATACCCTCCTCATGCTTGAAGAGGAAAGGGAGAAAGCTAAATCTAAGTTCACCGCTCATCAACATATAGTTAAGAGATGGTTTGACAAGCATAAGGCCAAAGAGAAGAGTTTTGAAGTAGGAGATTTAGTCCTGAAATGGGATAGAGAAATCGAACCTAAGGGAAAACATTCGAAATTTCAAAATCTATGGCTCAGACTTTTCCAGGTATGCAAGAAAATTGGGGTAGGCACATATCGGTTGCAAAATTTGAGGGGGGAACTCGACACCCTCCCAGTGAATGGCCAAGCCCTAAAACAATACTTCTGTTAAAAAATAAATGTCTTTTTCATGTTTCTTTTACCATATATTCTGTTCAGGATAAATGTGTAGGTTTAGGGTAGGATGATTGAAAATTCCTCTTTATTTTTGTCTTTTCTTTTGCTTGTTGTTTTCCTGTAATTAAGATGTGTTATGTAAAGAAGTGGTCAACTTTAATAAATATGGTGAAACAAACCCTGCTCCTAACTTATGCTTACGTGCAACATAAGAGACACTGGGAAAATAAAAATATCTTAAGGGAGATCTATATATTTTCTTTTCAAAACACACAACCTTGGTAAGTGATGAAATATCTGCATGGTGGTATGGTAAAGCCCAAAGGGAAATATGCCTAGTTGGAAAGGATCACATGTACCTCTATACAGAGCTAGGAAGAATTTCACCTTGCAGATAATAGACGTCCTCGTCTCCAAATCACTCATGGCATTCCTGCAGGAAGAAAATCAATTATATTAAAAGGAGTGCAAAGTCGGAGAGGGTATGCATATAACTTCACTGGGGCTATGGATGCTCGCTGGTAGCGGAGAAAGGTCTCTTATGTTGGGGCTATGGATGCTCGCTGGCAGCAGAGCAACACTGTAGCGAGGGAATAATGATAACTAAAATGACCTTGAGCTAGTGAATGCCTTACCCTAGCTATTTTCAAAGAGGGGCGTGGGTCATGGTCAAGAGGAATGAAGGTGGGAAAAGGGTAGAACTTGATAGGCAGACCCAGATTCACGAACCTGGGAATTTGTACACGCATGGATAGGAAATACTCTGATGAAAGTGAATCCAGTTATTTTCTCAACCATATTCTACAAAATCTAATCCCGGAGGGAGCAGAGATTATGTTTTGGTCCAGAGAATTGCCATTTGTTGAGCACTCAACACACCCTAAAAGATTTTTGAAATTTTTTCTCTTTTGGGTACCACTTGTTTTCTTTTTTTTCTTCTTTCTGATTTGAGTCTGTTGTGTAGAGATGATTAAGTTTTGTTTCCATGTCTCATCATCGATCAAATTCGGATTTATTTGGACCTGTTGAATTAAATCTTTTTTTCCAAAAAGGACTTGGCATTTTAACTAAGAATTCACAGGTAAAATTGTGACCCACGCACCTGTTTTCGACATCGGCGAAATCCAAGCAGTAAAATGACCACATAGCAACGATAATTGTTGATTTATGATGTATCACGACATCAGGAAAAAGTGAAGGAGGAATGTGTCGATTGCTAAATATGTTCGCGAAGAAGTTTTCATAAAATTGTCGATATCCCATCGACATCGGTGAAATATGAAAGGGAAAAACACTAACATGGGCCATAACGAACCTCCAATCACCGATTACTGATGCATTGTTCGAAGTTGGTGAAACCCCAAAGATTTAAATTATGGAAATTTTCACGTTGACACATTGTCGATCACCGATGCATTTTCGACGTCGACAAGTTTCAAGGGGGAGTAATACAGGAACACTTGTTTCAACATCTCATCGATCGTCGATCCTCGATAATTCTTCGGCATCAACAGGATAAGACCTATTTTTCAAAGTGCATATCTAACGAAAATCCCTAATCCTGAATAAATTCTTAGGCGAAGGATCCAAATTCAAACGCCACGTATCATTGTCGCGTAGGCAATTCGTACAGCCTAGTTTCATCCCGAGTCACCTTAGATTTCCTCATGTCCTAGTCAGGCTTCCAGGTCATCATTTCCACATCAACGTTGTATGTAAAGATGGATTGACATCAGATATTTTTCCAAAAGATATCAATGAACATTGTCTAAGAAAAATGCCTACCCCCGATCCACTCGTTCAAATTAGCAGAATGATGGGACGTTTTCGGCACAAAATAAGATCTGATTCTGTCATTTAATAGACCAACTAATGTTTCTCTCCACATACATTTTTGTCCTGCGCGCCGATCAAATTACAAGAATTTGAAATTGCTGATGAACCACAATGTATCCCGCTTCTGCGTCGCCAGCCTATGACCGCATTTAATCCCGAGCATAATGTGGATCTTGGTGTCAGATTGTGTAAAACTGCATTTACGCCCCGAATTGAAGAACTGATGCGACAAGGTAAGCATTCTTTGTGTTTAAATTACTAAGATAGTTTCGAAATCCAACATTTTGTACATAAGTTTCTCATTCTTAGAGCCGTCAAAGGAGCGAAAAGAGCGTCTCAAGAGTTGCACTCGATTCTCAGAATTTTAAAACCAAGTTAATCTAGTGCAAAGAAGAGGTATGTATTGATTTAATAATTTCGGCGGTCACATTTTATTTATATATTAGTATCATCTTTGCAAGACGATGTCTAACTGATCTGATCTTTCTGCAGGAAAATTACTCCAAGGAAGCCAATGAACAGATGCTCGCCAAGGGCACCAAAATTGAAAGAAGCTGAGGTCGGTGAAGGATCTTCTCCCGGCGCTGCGAGGAAGTTGGAGTTTGCTACTAATCAAAGTCGGTCATCAGAATGTATACTAAGAAATCATTTTCCCATCCCCCTTCATTTGGAGACACATAGGTGAGCACTGGGTCAAAGATAATGCTCCCGCACTGGGGAGATTTGTTTAACAAGATTAATGGGGAAGATTACCCAAAATTTATCCCCCACAATGACTCGAATGTAAGGATGCTTGACGACCAGGTTTTTCTGAACATTTAGCAGTCATGCCTACATATGGTATCCTGTCAAACCCTGGTCTTGCTCTATATTACGACCTTGGGGTGGATAATCGACCATATGGATGCAATGAAATACCTGGTCAATGATGAGAATGGTAGATGCGTTAGTGTTTTTCTCCCGACGGAGGTCCAGAAATATTACAAGCTCAGGGACCCGGAGGAGCGATTAAACACTGATTTCGTAGAAAAATTCTATGAGTTCCATGAAACCAATAGATTGATGGCCTCATCATGGAAGGAAGACAAAAAATTCACAAACCAGAGAAATGAATGGTATGGAACAACAAACCTAAGGGAGCCATACATTTATTTAATGGCTCTAATCTTCCGATTGTACAGGGAGAAGGATTGCACCAATTTTTCAAAGGCATGGATGCCCCTGGCATACACTGTGGCCATCTTCGGGAGAAAATTCAAATGGGGAGAAATAATTTCAAAACAATTGAGTACCAATATATTGCAGGCCCAGACACTAAAGGATGGAGAAACACTTGCTTTTCACATGGCATCGTACCTACTAGACGTAATTTGCGCAAGGAACGTCTTCGCAGGCATGAATCTAAGCTAACATGTCATCGAGCTACCTGTAAATGTCTACTTCAACATTCTGTGGGAAAAAAAGTACAAAAAATCATATGCTCTCATCTGCGATGAATTTGTAGCTCGAGTATATTTTATTATTTTTAATAAAGAATGCCCAAGACTTTAAAAAATGACTAAGAAAATGATCTCAAAAGTAGGCCATTGGTACCTAGAGGAAACCACAACTTATATTAGGGTGTTTGGGGCACCGATGCACTACATTTATTCCTCTCTCACGTTCCAGACCGACTCGTCGTGGGAGAAATATGTTACCAAACCATCCTGTATGGCTATAATGCCACTCTGGTTAAAGACAAGAAGCAATCGTTCATACCCTTTGGTTTCCATATAGGGTTTTACATGGTGAAGGATATTGCAAAAGCTAAACAAGAGGGTTTGAGCCAGCTGGAATACAGATTCCCCACAAGCCGATTTCACAAACATGAACCTAGAGGCCTAGTACTTCTACATGCATCACAAGTCTTCTCCTGCTGGCCATACACACATGATAAGTTTGAAGACAAAATATTTACAGAATGTGCTCAGGACTGGGAGGAGGTGCTATAGAGAAAATCTAACCCAAATATGACTAGATTTAAAGTGATGAGTATGGATGAGCAAGTTGAAACGATAGAACAAACGACTCAAGAACTCCTCAGGGTTAGGGAAGAGATCATAGAAGTAGAAGGCACAAAGGAACAAAGGAGGGCGGTGATGTTGTTATAAGAACCCCAAAGAGCCATCCAAAGGTTAGAAAACGATCCCCAACTATTAGAAACTATAAGGATCACCCCGACCGACACAATCAACATTAGAGAGGAGCTAAATGGCTCAGAATCAACCCCACTGGAGGGAACCACCGATTCTGAAAACCCCAGAGTTCCGTCACCACAAGACATATCACCGGTGATTATTCCATCCCAACAGGAGATTCCAAGAACATCAGGTGAAACATGTGTGCTTAACATTCTCTTTGATTTGATTACCATCTATGATGATGAATAGAGATCGGAGGTCTCGCTTATAACTCCAGTACCGATCACATAGGATAAAGAATCGGGGGAACATCTGCTCCAAATCCCAGTGCTTCAATTCTAAACCATCTGCAAGGTGACCATGAGGCCGAGAGTATCCTAGACACTAAATTTATTGACCTATCAGGTACTCCGAAAGACAACTCCAAGAATGAGCTAGGCTCTGGTTAACGAGAAGAGGAATTGTAGAAGCTAGAGATTGACACCTCAATAGTTGATCAACAAGTTAGTGTTGATTCTGTGACCATCTCCCCATCTAAGGCCGACACTCCACCAGTCAAAGAACACTAGCAAAAGGTCTAGTCACTAGAACATACTTAAGTTTCCCTTGTCAAAGAAGTACAAGAGCCAGTCCTAGAACAAATATATACGGTAGGAAGCCTGGGTAACACTCTGAACTGGGGAGACCAACAAATCTTTGAGCCCATGGATGAGGTCACCGATATACAAGGGATTTCTTATGACAGAAAGAGGAAATCTATAATGAGAAGGACAACCAAGAAAATTAAGCCCACGCAGAATAACACACTTCTCATCACCACAAAAGAAACATTGCTCAACACAGAAAGTGAGAAGACAATGGAGTGAGATGGGCTATAAATGATGCCACGTTGGATCGAACAAGATGGGATGAAAAGGAAGTGGCCACCACAAAGAAGGATCTGGACCATCTGGCGAAATATTACCAGGACTCAACGCAAGCAACAGTTTTCTTGAAGAGTGAATTTCGAGAAGCATACACATAATTCACGAGCGAAAGACATCTCTTCACCGCATGCGTAGCCAATTTTCAAGAAGACACTCTCATGGATACGGAAACCTATAAATATGTGGAGAGATGGTATGATAAGGAATACTAGGTTGTGGAGTGAATTGATTATATCAGTGTGGTACAGAAGGGCTAAGACACAGAAGAGCATGGCATCCGAGTGTTGATGGATAGCAACATCTTCTGAATCAGAAAGGAAATCAAATACTTGGTAAGTATGGCATAGGAACCTCAACTAAAGATACATGAAAGGTGGGTCGAGTGTGAGAAAATTTGGGAGAAGATCAATCGTGAGATGAAATACATTGGTGTTCCAGAGTTCGGCTCACTTGAAGACTTTGTCGATTGGCATGACATAGTCAAACGACATGCAGAACATGAATCAACATGCGAAGTGGAGATCGCACAGGTGGTGAGCATGACGCCAGGTCATGTAAAGAAGTTTATGGAACACCCGATCAAGGCTTGTGCAGTACTGCAGTGTTTAAGCGCCAAGATGATCAGATATAGAGAATGAGAAATAGAGATAAAGGAAACCCTTGCAGCCTCGATGGACCAACATAGATTCTCGTATGCTAACACATGCATGGATCTCTTCATCAAGTGGTCAGAGTACGAGAATAATAACCCACTCCAGTAGAACCACTAGACGATATCAAGAGAACAAAGAGATCGAGCACCACATATCATTCTTTTGTTTTACTTAACACAAAATTTTAGTAGTTATTTTAAGTTAGTGATTCTTTATAAAAAAGGGCATCAACCTTGTGGGAAGAGGTCGATGGTTTTGGGGAAAGACCCTCTTTTTTAAGAATTGTAAAGAATTATTTATGAGCAACTTTAATTAAGAATTTCTATTTAGAACCAAAGACAAATTTTATTTTCATCAAAAGCGTTATGTGATTGGATTTGAGGAGGAACTACTTCCATATTTAAATTCAATAGTTGATGTTGTAATGAGTAAGAGTTTATGAATCTATTGATAAGCTATCTTTTTAATACTTTAAACAATTCTTTTGTTCTAAATGATTAAAAGCGAATCATTGTGTTAATATGTGATTGATGGTAGAGCTAAGGAAACTATTTTTCTAGCACTTATCTTTATTGCATGCGTATTTTCTTTCCATAATTGTTATCTCAATTAGTGTTGAAATACCAACAATTTAACGTATTATTACTAGACTTGTAATAGGTGTGAATATCATTTTCTGCACGCTAGAGAACGAGGGTTATCCCAAGCTCAACATTCTTCAGTAGTTAATATTTTCCTCTATCAGTTGGTTTATACCATCACCCCTTACTTTATCAGACTCATCTAATAATAAAAAAATACAAACAAGAGAATCGTTTAACCTGAAGGAGGAACTTTCACAGAAAGATACCATATCAATCACTAGTAAATCCCATCGGTACATTGGTCAGATTGAAATATCTAGAGAAAAATTCAACTCATCAAACACTACAGAGTCTAATTGGGCCTCTAAGGTGGGTTTGGTTCCTACTGTTGAGTCAAAGGATCTTGGACCCCTCAATAGAAGGCTAGGGAATAAATGAGTAAGGTGATATCCCTTGAAAAGCTTACAAGGGAACTTAGGCTTACATCCTATCCATCTAGGTTTCTCTACAAAATCAATGCCCCCAACATGATTAGCAGTTGTTGGTTGCTTGTCCTCAACATGAATTGTAGAGGTTTTTGACAACTCTCTAACATGACTAGAAGAGGTTGGTGATATGCCACTCATATGAATTGCATTGATGAGACTCATGCCCCCAACATGACTTGAGGTGGTTGGTTGCATTTCTACAACATGACTTGTAGAGGTTGGGGATTGGTCGATAACATGAATCGCAGAGTCTATAGACCTATCACCAATATGAAAAGTAGTGACTGGACTCTTTTCCCCAACATGACTTGCAGAGGTTGGGTGCACATATCCAACATGACTTGCAGAGGTTAGTAATTGGTCGATAACATGACTTGTAGAGGCTACAGACCTATCTCCAGTATTACTAGCAATGAATAGAATCCCCCCCCCAACATGAATTATAGAGGTTAGGTGTTGGTATTCAACATGAATAGCATAGGTTGAGGACCTATCTCCAACATGACTCATAGAGGTTGGTGATTGAACTCCAATATGAATTACAAGGACTAGGTTCATGCCCCCAACATGACTTGCATAAGCTGGTTGCTGGTCTTCAACATGAATTGCATAGGTTGATGAACTATATCCAACATGAATCGCAGAGGTTGGTGATTTCTTCTTCCTATTCTACCTCTTTCTATTTCGTTTAGACTTCTAGTTACTAGTAGCTAGACTTTCACCAGAGAAGGTAGAAGGAGGAGGATAAGACTTAGTTGAAGAAGGAACGTCAACATGATGCCCATGACATAAGGGGCTTAATTTGGAAGCGTCAAGAGAATTAGGTACATTTGGAATGGTACCTAACTAAACTAGCAATCCCACATTCAAACTAGGAATGTACAACATGGCCATATAAGGGACACCAACACTTCCAAAGAAAGGAAAATCACAATAATCCCCTTGCGAAGGGGTTCCTTGGTTGGTATCGTCAGTAAATTTTTCCATGAATATATTATGCACAAGTTCTTCCCTTGCAGGATCATTCAAGTCCGTAAAAGTCTCACACATTGACTCTGGCGAACCAGTGGTATAAAAAACAATTTCTATAAAGAGGCGGCTCCATGTTTCTAAGTGGAAGATCGAAAATTCCTCACGACCCATGGAGTGGGAGGTGTTATAACCCTAAAATGCACCATACAAGTTTACCTAGCATCAGGCCAACTCATGCCTCTTCCTAGCCAAAGCCATGCTGAGTAATTCCTCAAAAAACCACTTAAAACAAGCAACCCGCGCCCTAACTTCTCACTGGGCGCGGGCAACCGCTTGTTGTCCTTTTACTGCACGCGGGCATCCGCGGGCTAGCCCAAAACAGCCCGCGGGTACCTAACAAAGCAAAAAATCAGGAAAGTTTCCGCCGAGACACGAGGCTTTTTGTCAGTTAACTGAAACTCTCCGCCATGCATGGCCGAGAGTTCACCTAAAACCCTAGCTCTTCCTAGCCTATAAAAGGAGGGGTAGGGGTACTAATCAAAGGAGGAAAAAGGATAGCAAAGAAACTCTGCCAAAATTGCCAAGCCTATTATTGTCCCCACCCTTTAGCTTTGCCTTAAGCTTCAGGAGAACTTCATGTTGCAGCAGTTGGAGGACAAAAGAAGAGGAGGAGCCCAGGATCAGGATCGAGGAACGGTGGCCAGTCTCAGAACTCATTGTAAGTGATTCATTTTGAGACTAATGAAAAAGATGCTTTTCCCGCCCCAAGTTCATGAATCTCATCTATGTTATTTGATTTATGTGTTATTTCTAACCCTGTAGTAGATTAGTAGCTTGCATGTGTAGTCTTACCTTGATTGCAGGAAGCTTTGTAGAAGGGGCAGCAGTAACGAGGAAATAGAAGGCTCAACGGAGGATCTACTTCAATCATCGTTAAAAGAGGTGAGTCGATTCTTCCATGTTTGCTTGAAAAAGGGTTGAGATTTTGGGTAGAAGGTTAAAAGTTGAATCTTAAGGGTCATGATATGCGTATAAGTTTAGAGCCCTAGCTTATTAGTCCGTAGGGTAGAATACCCCACAACAGAATTGGCGACTCCACTGGGGATATTTTACTCTTAGGGTTTCCGGGTTTGGTGAAAGATCTTTTTGGTAGTTCAAAAGAATTAATT
>ML803920.1:136509-160983 GCA_009831015.1 Picea engelmannii
AATTGGTAATGTATTTCGGCCATCAGATGCTCTTCTGACCTCACACATTAGGGGGCATCTGTTATAACCCTAAAATGAACCATACAGGTTTACCTGGCATCAGGCCAACTCATGCCTCTTCCTAGCCAAAGCCATGCTGAGTAATTCCTCAAAAAACCACTTAAAACAAGCAACCCGGGCCCTAACTTCTCACTGGGCGCGGGCAACCGCTTGCTGTCCTTTTACTGCACGCGGGCATCCGCGGGCTAGCCCAAAACAGCCCGCGGGTACCTAACAAAGCAAAAAATCAGGAAAGTTTCCGCAGGGACACGAGGCTTTTTGTCAGTTAACTGAAACTCTCCGCCATGCATGGCCGAGAGTTCGCCTAAAACCATAGCTCTTCCTAGCCTATAAAAGGAGGGGTAGGGGTACTAATCAAAGGAGGAAAAATGATAGCAAAGAAACTCTGCCAAAATTGCCAAGCCTATTATTGTCCCCACCCTTTAGCTTTGCCTTAAGCTTCAGGAGAACTTCATGTTGCAGCAGTTGGAGGACAAAATAAGAGGAGGAGCCCAGGATCAGGATCGAGGAACGGTGACCAGTCTCAGAACTCATTGTAAGTGATTCATTTTGAGACTAATGAAAAAGATGCTTTTCCCGCCCCAAGCTCATGAATCTCATCTATGTTATTTGATTTATGTGTTATTTCTAACCCTCTAGTAGATTAGTAGCTTGCATGTGTAGTCTTACCTTGATTGCAGGAAGCTTTGTAGAAGGGGCAGCAGCAACGAGGAAATAGAAGGCTCAACGGAGGATCTACTTCAATCATCGTTAAAAGAGGTGAGTCGATTCTTCCATGTTTGCTTGAAAAAGGGTTGAGATTTTGGGTAGAAGGTTAAAAGTTGAATCTTAAGGGTCATGATCTGCGTATAAGTTTAGAGCCCTAGCTTATTAGTCCATAGGGTAGAATACCCCACAACAGGAGGTCTGCCACATTAGTTCGGAGACCCAAAGAAATGAATGACTAACTCGTTATGGAAAACTAAGGAGCACAGAGCACACCATTAAGAAGAAAAGCCTAAAAAGATATAAACCAAACAAATGACCCTGATCAATGCTTTCAACCCAAGAAGATGAAGTCCCAATCATCCAAAGAATTCACAAAGGCAAACGAATGGCCAGGAGAAGCAGTTACCCAAACCTCTTACCAACGGTACCTTGACTGTCGCCCAAAGAATACAAAGTCTGCCTCAGGTACCGCGATACACCCCTCATAGTCACATGTGTGTAAAACTATATAATGGAAACTAGGCCATCAACTTGTAATCAACAACCAGGTGGGTACAATCGACAACCGGGAGAGTGTATGGGAAGGGTAACTAAGCCCGAAGATACTCCAGAGGCCTGAAACACAACATGGCCAAAATCACTCTTAGAGTATCTTTGATGGATCCAAGTGTCTCAGAGGTTTGACACAAGTTGGGCCAATAACGCTGCAATATTCACCCCCAACACTTTGTCAGGATCATGAGTGGATATCTCCATAACTATCTTCCACCCAACCTCATGTTTGACTCTTGTGTGAGAGGAGCTTCTCGGATTGAGTAATTACAAAGTGGAATTTTCATACCCTAGCACATACACCTGAGTTAAGTTTTGGTTGGCTTTGGAGATTTTACCTCTCCACACCTAATCCAAGGCCCTATCTGAAGCTATTGGTGAACCCTAGAAAAAGTGTTACTAATATATTAGATTAATGCGTTCACTTTAGGGGATTTTCTTACTCAAGGAACACAAGTGCAATTGATGTTGTTTGAGACTTTTGAAAAAATTAAACTTATAAGAACACTGGCAAAGAAAACTTTATACTAATTCTACAAATGAAAAAGAGCTTCAAGCAAAAAACATGAACAATCCTTCAAACCTAAATTGCAATCTTTTCTCCTTTCTATGTAAAATGCACAATGCAACTTTTGAGTGAAACAAGAGAAAATGAAAGGATTTTCTTTCTTATTTTTCTTTTGAAATGATTTCAATATGAGAAGAAAATACAACCCTAATACTAATTCTTTTTCCTTTTCAAATAACAATGCAAATCAAATGCAGAGAAAGAAAGAGACCTAAAAAACTAGGTTTTTATTTTTATTTTCTTCCAATCAAAGCAAAACTAACAAAAGATGCTAAAATAAACTATAGAATACATGATGCTAAAAGAAACTGCAGAATACACGATGCTAAAAGATATTGCAGAATGCAATTCATTTTTCTTAAAATTTAAGCTAAAAATAAGCTAAAAATGCTTGGAAACATAGAGAGACGAGAGGATTTTTATTTTATTTTTTATTTCATAAATAATTTAAGCCTGTAAACTGTCTAAACCCCAAACAATAGAAGCTTCTGGAACTCAGGAAGACCTGGAAACCACAATTTTCTTGTAGAAAAAAAATGAAAATCTTTTTGAAATTTTTTCCAAAACAACAAAAATGTGTGTTGTGCACGAACAACCTGCATATGTATGTGGGTTGTGTATAATGCATAATTCATATGTATGCGTGTTTTATAGAGAAAACGGTGTGTACAACTCTGTAAATTTTCAAAACAAGAAATTTTTTGGGCTGACAACTTGGGAAAGGGAAGTTGGTAGGCACTCGGAAGGTGACGAGAGACCCAACCTGACTCAAAACACTCAGAAAGACATTGAAAATAAAATCAAAGAAAGATATCCCACTAAGACCCTAAAGAGACTTCCCCAGAGGAGTCGTCATTTCTGCTACGGGGAAAATCCCCCTATATTGGGTCTAAGGTAAAGGTAGAGCGCTAACTCCCTTAAAAGACTGTTCTACCCTTAAGCTACTCCAAAACCAACTAAACCAAGTGATGAGAAAGAAAGGAAAGAGGGTTAATGAGTGCACCTTTAGTCCTTGTGGTTGGTGTTGACCTCTTTTTTTTATTTTTGACTTCTAGATCATGGGTCTCCTCCCAAAGCTGACCTGCAAAAGGTTAGGAATACAATGCAACAACAGATGCAATCTCTACTGATCACTTTAAAAGTTTAGACATAGATATAAATGAACAAATTAACAAAATCATGTAAACATAGGGTTTTGGGAAAAGAATGAACTCTTTTATTCAATTTCAAGACAAAAAGGATTACAACCCCTTGCAACAATCACTCCACGAACCAAGTCTGGGCTCCTCTGTCATGGATGTAAGTGCATCAATCCCACATTAGCTTCTCATGACCAACATATCACCAAGGGAAGGAGGAAGGGTTGCATAAGGATAGAGGCTGGAAGGGAAGGCTAAGGCTAAAACTTAGAATGAGATGCAAATCTTGGGTTAAGAAAGGGAAGGGATTTTGGCAGAGTTTTCTTATTCTCTTGCCCATGTTCCTAAATGACTTCCCAAGACCTATTTTTATATGAGAGAAAAATGGTTATTCCATTTGGGGATGGGATACAAGGGGTAAAATGGTTAGGAAACCCTCCATAGCCCGTAAAATCTGTCGAATTCCATGCAATTTTATATTTTTTTCAACTTTTGGAGGTAAACACATGCTAACTAGCATGCAACATGCATGTGTACGTGGGATAAATAGCATGCATCACACACGTATATGTGGGATATTAGTGCAATGGGGCACATACACTATCCAAGAAATGGTTTTTTAAAAGGAAGCCTCAACAGTATTTTGGAAAAGTATGCAACTAGAAGGGCCAATGTCTTGTATGCACAAATAAGGCATTATTGGACTATAACACACGGAGCTGTCCAAAATTAAAATGGTCTCTAAGGAATTATTCAATGATTACAACCAATGCTTCCTTACCCTACTGAAACACATCCCACAAGCCTCTGAACCTGTTGAAGACGTTTTCATTGAATTGTATACCTCTGGTTTATCCATTTCCATAGCGATGTTTGTTAATAATGTTGAGAAATCAACCCTCAAAGAATCCTTATAGGAATCCCTTAAAGTTGAAAAGAACATGATGATTTTAAAAGGAAATCTTGGATTAGAATCATCCAAAGAGAAAGGTAAATCCAAAGTGACTGTATCCAAACCCTTAGAAGAGAAGAAGAATTCAGATTCCATGGATATGGAAGCTCTCAAAATAATTGTTAAAAAACTCTCCAATGAACTGATTGATTTGAAGAAGAATGGTGGAGAAGGGTCTTCAAGCTCCAAGAAATTTTTTAGATTTCCTGCAAAGAAAGACAAGGGTACTCCTCCAACCAATAAAACCAACCCTTCTCAGGCAGATGGTATTAACATGGAATATATTGTTCAAGCCTTATAGACTTGGGAAACATAAAATATGATTGAGGTCAAAGATGAAGGAGAGGAAAACCAGGAACAAGAACAACCTTAGGAATCTCAAAAAATTGAAGAACAACAATTGAATTCATTTTGGGATATTGCTTATGGTGGAGGGGAAGAAGAGACATAGGAAGTACACATGTCCCAAAATGATCTAACTACTAAAAGTGCAAGAAATAATACCTCGTCTGACACCCCAAACACTCCCAATCCTCCTACAACTACCACTTCTAGTACCAAACAAGCCTCGTCTCCAACCAACACCACTATTCCCAATCTTCCTAAAAAGGCACCCTCTAACCACAAATAAACTGATCAAACACCTAAGCCAAGTGTTTCATTCATTCCCCCAAGAATATTGGAATATGATTTCCTAGAAGATCCGAAGAAAACTAAAGCCAATATTTCCTCGTTCGAGCTTACGAAAAATACCATAAGTTCAAGAAAATTTCATTAAAACTCTATAGGGAAAGGCTTCTATTGGCACTAAATAAATTAATGCATGAACGAAGAAAGGAACAACTAAAGAAATCCCATCTAGAAAATATACTTCATCTAAGATTAAGGTAGCTACAAACACATCCTTAACTGAACATAGGTCAAGATATACTACACCACCTTTCCTATTTACTTTTGAAATATTTAATAGGAATGTTCATAATTGCATGGTAGACTCAGGAGCTTCTTCTAATGTAATGCCTCTAAAAGTATATGAAAATATTACTGTCAAACTCGAGGCATATGATATTCAGATTATTCAGTTAAATATAACTCAAGTCAAATTAATTAGGGAACTGAAGAATGTTTGTTCCGCTAATCCTAAAATTCATCAAAATATTGACATTATTGTGGTGGACATACCTGATAACTATGGAATGCTTTTAAGAAGAGATTGGTTTGCTATGTTGAATGGATATGTTGCTACTGACTAGTCACATTTATAGCTTCATTTCAAAGGAAAACTTTATCATATCAGAATTGATAAAGAGATATATATGAAGCATGTGGTGACTAAGTTGAACGACCCAAATGAACCTATTATGTTTAACAATTCAATTTTGGGTAATTATTCATATGATACATTTTTTGGGAATTACACATCTGAAACATGTTCTTTTGCATAATCTAACACTAAATCTAAAATCCTTCATTGCACTGAGATTGTTGAGACAAACTCTAATATAGTAGATCAAACTAACATTACTTCTAGTGTACAACCTAACATAATTTCCAAGGATAAATTAGAGATACTTACTAACTCTACTAATCACAATAATTAAAAAAAAATTGAAAACTTGAAATCGGATATTGAACCGAAAATAGGGGATCCTGATATGTGGAGAATATTTTTTGATGGATCTAAATATTTGGAAGGTGCAGGTGATGGCTGCATACTCAAATATCCAAAAGGAAAGAAAGAATTAATTTCTTGCAGACTAGAATTCCAATGCAGCAACAATATTTCCGAATATGAATCTTTGATACAAGGATTAAAAAAGGCAGTAGACTTGAAAGAAAATAAAATTAAGGTATAAATGGTGATTCTGAAATTATCATAAGAAAGGTAAGGAACACCATTCATTGTTTTTGAAGTCATCTCAAACATTATCAGTTAGAGGTATGGGAACTAATCAAGTCTTTTGATGCATTTAATATCAGTCCTATTCATCATTCACTAAACTATGATGCAAACTTATTGGCTAATGTTGCATCTATATTAATACCTTCAGAACGATTAATTCCTGATACTTTTTCTGTTGAACTTTTGTACAAACCATCAATTCCCAACAACATAAATAGCTAGAGAGTCTTTGATGACGACCACCATATTATTAGCTTCTTACACCTCAAAGACACATTCAAATACTCTGTTATAGATGAGGGTCAACATGATCGAATGTTGAACTCTGATGCTACTGATCAAGCTCAACAAAGGAATCAATATGGTTCAGCCAACAATATCCCCACGAATGTAGTGAGACTGGAGAAACTTTATGATCTCCGGGATAAGCTCAAGAAGGAAACAAACTACAAAATCAACATCTCATCAATTTAGTTTGAAGTGGTAAATCTGGGAACAAACACTACACCTCAAAACATTAATTTGGGAAATAATTTTTCTCCCGAAGAAAGACAATCTTTCATCAAATTATTCAAAGAATATAAAGACATCTTTTCTTGGAGACATGAAGACCTCAAAAATTATGACACCAAAATCATACAACATGTCATTCCAATGAAGCCTCAAACAAAACCTTTTCAACAAAAGATGAGGAAAATGCATCTTATTCTTGAGCCACGAGTCAAATCAGAGATGAACAAGTTGTTATATACTAAGATTATATTTCCAGTCAGACATAGTCAATGGATTTCTAACTTGGTACTAGTCATAAAAAAGAATGGAGATATAAGACTTTGCATTGATTTTAGAAACTTTAACAAAGCCTCTGAGAAAGACAATTATCCAGTGCCCCCTATGGAGCAAATATTGCAACATGTATCTGGTTCAGAAATGTTCTCATTACTAGATGTATTTTCTGGTTACAATCAAGTTCTGGTTTCTCAAGATGACCAACTAAAAAATGCTTTCCGAACCAAATGGGGAACCTAGGCATATAGAAAAATGTCATTCAGTCTGATCATCACTGGGGTAAATTTTCAGAGAGCAATGGAAATCACTTTTATAGGCCTAATTGGTGATTGTGTAGTGGTCTATTTAGATGATGTTACTATCTTATCCAAAGATAAGAAAGAAACCATAACCCATTTGAGAAGAGTATTCAATTGTTGTAGGAGATATGGTATATCCCTCAATCCCAGAAAATATGTTTTTGTAGTTGATGAAGGCAAACTTATGGAATTCATTGTTTCCAAACACAACATGGAAATTGAACCTGAAAGAAATGAAGCTATAACTAAATTTCCTCCACCCCATAATAAAAAAACAATGTATTCTTTCTTGGGGAAGATAATTTGTTTTAGAAGATTTGTCCCTAGCTTTGCCGAGACAGTGAAACCCCTTCAAGGCATGATTAAAAAGAACAATGAATTCAAATGGGGACCTAGAGAAAATGATTCTTTTGACAAAATCAAATTTGAAATAGCACAAGCTCTTGCACTATTAAGTCCATATTTTAGTCTAGGATTTATTCTCTACACTTTTGCTTTGGACATTGCATTTGCAGTTGTTCTAAATCAAAAGAACCAAGAAGGAAATGAATTCCTCGTGGCTTTTATGAGTTCAGGTTTGCAAGGAGAAGAATTGAATTACCAAGAAGTGGAAAGATAAGCCTATGATCTATTCAAAGTTGTAAAACACTTTAGGCCTTACTTGATCAAATCAAAGACAAAGGTCACTATCCCTTATCCCGTTGTCAGAAATATCTTGGTACAAAAGGATCTGGGAGAAAAAACAACTATTTGGATAACAAAATTATAAGAATATGACCTCGAGATAAATCCTGCCAAAATTGTCAAAGGGAAGGGGTTATGTAAAATGGATACTGAAACAACAAATGATGAAGTACAGGAAGACACAATGTATCAAGACCAAGAACTTTTCAAAAGAGAGGTTTATTACATTCCTGTTAATTCTGACCCATGGTACTATGAAATGAAATATTATTTGACCCATGGGTCGACCCCACATTATTTGGAAACAAAGAAGAAGAGATCCCTTAGACTTAATTCAACTCAATATCAGCTCATTCAAGGGATATTATGAAGAAAGAATTAGGATGGTGTTTTCTTGAAACGCCTTGAGAAAAGAGATGCATAAAAGGTTTTATATGAACTTCATGACAGAGAAACTGGTAGAAATTTCAGAGGTGACACTACTACTCACAAGATCCCAAGAAAAGAAAAATTCATCTAGTGGTTGCTCAACTGACCCCGTTTCCCTATAACAAAGTATCCCAATGGTGCTTTAAGCAGTTCAAACTGAACATTGCAACCATCACAAGAATGCGTAGAAGGTGAGTATCATCTCTGAGGCCCGAGGATATCAATGGGAGGTACCACCTACTCACACCTGCATGTTCTCTCAATGAGCCATTTTTAAAAGGTTTCACTCAAAGTAATAAAGGTCCAGCTAAATTAAGAAAACATTGGTGGATAGATGAGGACAAGACTCTCAAGCAGGGACAAAAGCTAGTCCCCACACAAAAATTCAAAGCACCTTACAAAATGTTGGTCGCTATGTTGAACCAGATATATGGTGAAGAAAAAATCACGTATTTTCAGATAGATTGGATACCCTCGGCCCATACCATTGTTAAAACAGGATAGGTGTTCAATTGGGAATATATCTTGGATTTCAACACATGTCTCCACATGAAAAATATTCCAGGTATGAGGAAGCCCTGCTTTTATATGTCAATCTACTTGATTGATTCCATTTGTACCTCTATGTAATTTATTGATCTCAGGTGGAATTGGGACCAAGACCAACCCCCTGTACACGTGTATTGCTATGAATTATGGAACGTAAATTAAAAAATGTATTTTTATGATATCTATAACTACTTCCTTGCCCCTCTTTATACCGTAATTTATGAGTTCCCAAGGAACCAAATCTCTATTGAATCCATGACTAGAATGAATGGGGTAGCAGATTAGTATCTAGGAAAATACTACTCATACATTAGGGTGTATGGGCCCCCACATATTTTACCTTACTTTGTCCCAGACCGCCTCCTAATGAGAGAAATCGCTTACCAAACCATGAGAATAGGGTTCACCTCTCTTCTCATGAGCAGTAGGAAAACAATTTGCCCTTGTTTCCCATCCCCAAAGGAAATTACACCCTAATTTCCTTTGTGGATGGGAAACAAAGGCCAAAAGAAGATTAAACTCGACCAGTTTCAAATATTGTTGCAAGAATAAAAGAATAAATTAAACACCAAATAATAAGAAAAGATCAAAAGGGAAGAAGAGTTAGATCAAAAGAGACTGTGAGTTGAGGAAGAGTACCAAAGAAAAAAGACTAAAGAAGAAATAATAAAAATGGAAAATGATGTCAAAGCTGAGCAGGAAGCCCTTCAACGAAAGAAATCTGAGGAGGAGGTTAAAATATCCACTGATGAGGCATAAGCTACAAGACTAGATGATGAAGTAAAGGCCAAACGATTAGCTGGAGAAACCAAGGCTAGAAGAAAATCAAAAGATCAACTGAAACAAAAAAAAATAGGAATTGAGAAAGACCCTAGGCAACCCATCAACCCCTAATTTGGGAATGATGAACATTTCACCCCTGTAATACACTCCCCACTATGCCAACTCGGGTGATTCTACCTCCTCTTCATAAATTATGAGTTTTGAAGGCACTATAGTGCCCATTAGAGATTAATACTATGTTGACATAACAAAGAACACTGGGAAGAGATCAAAAAAAGTAAAAGGGGAGAATCCACCAAGTCCGGATCATCTACAATGAGAGTTGTGGAATGGAAAGTTTGGCCTAACCCAGAAGATAATGTTGTTCAAGCAACTTCTTCTTTCCATGCCTTTGCAGGATTAAATTCCTCATCTATTCTTGAGGTTGTCAGTGCCTTAAGAACAACCCGAAACAGAATCACAGTACTGGAGGAAGAATTGAAGACTTTGAAGGTCAATATCACTTTAGATTTCAAAGAATCCACCAAGGTGGTTGAAACCCTCAACAATTTGTTTTTGAATAAAGAATTGCAAAGGAAAAATGATGAGATGAATGCAGAATTTGAGATAAGGGAATAGACCCAACGAGACACCCATACCAGAGAATTAGAATGTATAAAGATGAAACTTGGTGATGAGATAGAATAGCTCAAAAGGGAATGCATTAAAGAAAATACCAAGTTGCAGGCATAATCAATTGAATCTAAAAGATTTACGGAGAAACAAAAAATTTAGATCCTGGGATTAAGACAAGAAAAGTAAAATCTTGAAAAAACTCTAGAAGAGAGAAGGGCATAAACTCTCACTGTAGAAACTATCAAGGCCCAGGAATTGGAGTTAAATGAGAAACTAAAATTTGAGCATAAATAATTCCTATGTTTGCTCATTGATATGCAGACTGATCGAGATAATCAACTAAGGCTACAAGACATAATAACTTAAATTCATGGACAATATCATGAGGTAAATGATTCCTTTGATAAAATTATCAATTGGCAAGAAATGTATGAATCCCCCCCCCCCCGATTACACTGCCCCTGTATGATGAGAAGGAAAAACTAAAGTATCATGTTTTCTTTGATACTTGGAAACCTTTATTGAACGACCTTCAAGTTGTCCAAGAAGCAACAAATAACACCTGCAAGAAGTCGTGGAGTAGCTCAAATGGTCTCATGGAAAATTTTAGAATGTAGTTGATGGCGCCCATTAATGAGACAACACCTGCCACAACAAGAATAACTGAGGTGGAGGAATGCAGGGAAATTAGCAAAGTAAAAATTGAAAATTTAACTCATCTGAAAAAAGAATCTCTAGAAGAACACCTGTTGAAGTGTGCCAAGCTCATCAAAATTACCCAACACTTTGTGAAACACACAATACATAAGTTAAAGCAAGAAGTGCCCACAAAAGTTTGCAATGGGGAATTAGTCATGGAAAAAATGCAATTAGGCAAACTACAGGATATAAATGAAATATTATTCCCTCTGGGAAGAATATAAAGACTAGATGTAGGGGCAGAACAACTCGTAATGATTTTTTTTTTTTTTTTGTAACTGCTTCAGATGTCTTATTTCCTTTGTTTCACAATTTTTTTTTACTAGGAATATGAAGAGGAATTTTTGAAAACTGCCCTATGCTCATGATTGAGCCAAAAGAATGTAAACAATCGCTCCAAAATTGTAAAAGAGGAGGACTTCCCATGAAAAAGAGATTTTGGTTTTCAAATTGTAGATTAAAGATATCATTATTGTATGTTTAATTTGAACCAAAGACATGTTGGAGATCTTATCCCTGATGTGTATGAATGCGATTTTTCTATTTATGCATATTCATTTATGTGATTGTGAATGTTGGTTTAAGAATTACTTATAGGCTAATTTTCATATGTTTATAGTTACCATGATTTTCATTTTAAGTGCAGCGACACTATGATCAGTTGGGGATTCAATTAGTTGTTTCTAACTTATTATATTGTCAACTCTTCATATTTCCTTCCCTTACGAATTATTTATGTGCAAGTGATACAAATATTTAAATGCACTTATCATTTCATTTGCTCCTGATCATGATAGGATAAAATAAAATAGAGTAGAAGTGCATCTTAGGATTTTAGTTAATCATTTTAGTTTAGAATTAGTTCTTTATATTTTTAATTCATCTGAGAACCTTCGGTCCTCATATTCATATTTAGATAGTAAATTAGTTAGATTGGTAACTAGAAAAAAATCTGGTCGGAAACGCTATCCCAAACGAGAGTGGGTCTAATTGGGACCTGCCATCATGTGTTCTCCCTTATCTTCTTGAATGGGTCATTTTGGCCCGTCAACATGGAGGTTAGGGAAGGACCCTGACATGCCCTCCCCCTTCAAAAGAAATGTTGTCCTCAAGGATGAAGATGAGGAAATTTCTACAGAATCATGGCTTGTTCCCATGTGGCATATTTTGGTCATAAATCGCTTCATATGGGGTCCAATAGAAGTACTCAACTTAATATCACAGGGAACAAACTAAGGAGGCTCAACCATGCCCTTAATTGTATAACCTAACTATCTAGGTTCTTGAGAGTGATCTCCTCGAGTGTTGTTCTCGGTTTACTATAACAACAAGATGGTGATTGGTTGACCTAGGGTTGGTTTCTGGTATACCTAAGGGACTTCCAATATACAAGAAGCTACGTGGAAGTGAGATTTCATATACAAGTGATCTCTAATGTGATACTACTCGAAAAGGTACCAACAAGGGTTTCCAACAATGTGATTTATCTTGTATTTCCTACATGTATTCTTTCCCAACCACATTTTATCATATGGATGATAGATCACTGTGTTATTTAAATACATTGGAACACGTCTATAGTTTGGAAAAAAAATTCTACTAAGAATCAAAGGAAAATTGTCTTAGGAAAGATCTCTAATACCACTTGTGGTGTTCCTTAACCCTTGAAAATTGGAGCACAACCAAGTATACAGAGAATAAAATTGCATATTAACAAAAAGCAATAGACAATAAGATAAAATATGTAAAAATACCCTTGTATATTGATAATGTGAAGAAGAATACAATGTTCATTTTCTTCTTGAGGTGGGACAAACTTCCACTGAGTGGAGCTCCAAATGCACAACACACAACACACAACACACACCACACAACACACAACACACAACACACAACACAAAACAAAAAGTTTAATAGTCTCATATCTCTTTAAATAGTTTTTACATAGCAAAAACCCTAACTACTTGTGGCCGCATCATTAATGGGTACCAACTACCTATTGGGTCTTATAAAGTGGACCCTTTTTGCATTTAATAAATATCCACTATTATCCAATGGGCCTTATTCAAATAGGATGGACACATACAACAATTAACACATACACCAATTAACTAACTCCTATGTAGCTTAAAGTAGGGAGGTTAGGGTAGGACACTAACACTTGAAGATACAAGTACTTCAAGGATGTTAATTATTTTCAACTAAGAAAAAGGTCTCTCGATGCATTTTCCAACCTAGTATTAAAAAGATTGTAACATCCATCCCATCATCCATAATGTTGATGTTAGCATATGTCTACCCATATAATATGTTATACAAAACTAAAAATATAGTAATAATAAATATAATCCGAACTAAATAATAATAAGTTTTCATAGTTTAATTTTTCATAGAACAACTAATCAATGATGTGAGGTGAGGATTTAGACTATAGATACAAAAAATGCGAGAAAGTTTGGAATCAAATGAGTTAACTTGATTAAAACCCTAAAGACTACTAAAAAGAGACTACTTAAAAGAGAAACACATGAGAGAGGAGTTAATAATAGCATAAAATTAAATACACTATTATCATTGTTATCTATAAATAATACATTAAATATATAATAAGTAAATTATAAAGTTCAAAACATACTAAACATATGATATACTGTATAAAAACTAAATATTACATTATTTTATATTCTAACACAAAACAAGTACATTATATATATATATATATATATATATATATATATATATATATATATATATATATATATATATATATATACTAAACATTACAATATACCACACCTCCCCCACACATGCTCTCTATATATTGTGTAATAACTAAATATTACATTATTTTATATTCTAACACAAAACAAGTACATTATACTATATATATAATAATATTTCTATATACTGAACATTACAATATACCACACCTCACTCCACACACATGCTCTCTATATATTGTGTAATAACTACATATTACATTATTAGTCCTTGCCATAGGCATAGAGGGTCTACAATGATCGATAATTCGTTGACTACATATTAGTTTGTCTTTTGACCAAAAATATTTGCATAATACCTATTGTTGGAGCTAGGGAATTAAAAACATATATTTTTATATAATGAAAAGTACCATATATGTACTGATCTGATTGGATAAGATATTCGAGGTCTTATTGCCGGCTTCACTATTCCCAATGTTTTATATGGCAACATATCCAAACTTTTTATCGTATACAGTCTTTTTGAATAATATATTTTTCCTATGTATTGCTTGAAGGTGGATTAATGCTAGCATTAGTTCGAATGTTTGTATTAGAATTTCTTGCTAGCTGAATATATCCCTAAGTTTTTATTTGTACTAATCATATTGAAATGTTTTGATATCCAATATTTATAGTGATTGAGAATTCCAAAGTTTATAACGTCTTTCCCGCATGTATTTGTATTGAAATGTATTGACACTTTTTTCGAGATGCTTCAATAGGCCTGACAACTTAAATGTTTACATGATGTGAGGTCCTCCAATAGGCTTGAAAACTTCAATGTTTGCATACCGCGAGGTCCTTCGACAACATGACAACCTTAAATGTTTATCTAAACACGCTTCTCAGAGTACATTTTTCCTCGAAATTTTCCATACAATGTTGCAGTGATTTTGTACAGTGTTGTTGTCCACCGCCAGTTGAATAGGCATTGTATGTTTCATCCTTCTTTTACCTTTGCAATGCAATTTCATCATCGTTGAAGCTACATACATTATTTATTGGTTCGGTGAGTGCTTCTTCTTCGCTGGTTCGTCGGTTGTTGCTTGCTATTGTTTCATTCGCGATTCGACCTGCGCTTATGCATTTCATCGTTTCGGAGTAAGTTTCCATGTCATAGTTTCATTTTGTATTCCTTGTTTGTTGTTTAGTGTTTGCAGTTTGTAGGTAAGAATGTTTTCTTATTTGTAGTGGCATGGTTGTCGTATGTTTCTGGTTCCTTATGTGCTTCGGATGTAGTTTCATAATCGTTGGAGATACATATGTTTTTTACTGGTTCGATGGTTCTTGCTGGTTTATTGGTTTGTGGGTTGCTGGTTGTGTTTGTTTGGCTTGGGTTTACACTTTGGGGCACTGGGGGTGCAGTTCGGCCTGTTCGTGCTTTCTCACTAGTTTGGTGCTTGCTGTTTTCTTTTGTTTGATTCAACCATGCAGGGTTGGGGTCCAACACTGGTGGTTGGAGCTGTGTTTTTTTTTTTTGGATTATTGTTGTGTTTGGGGTGCTTTACGATGTTTAGCCCCTGCAACGACTAGTCGACATGAAGTTGTGTTATTTTTCCTGTCTACCGAGGTCGATATCTGTTCTGCTGTGAGATTTTGTTGGTGCTTCAGTGCTGGCATGAAAGAAAATTGTTGCATGCAAAATTGTTCAAGAATTACATGTGAAATTGCAATATCTGTTTTTTTTTGTTAGAATAAAGCATATGCAGGCTACATTTATAAACCATGTATGGTCAGATGTGCCCATATGACATTACATGTTCTTTGTCCTCTACACAGATTGGTCTGTGCATGATACAATTTGTGTTGTACTTGAGATATGATATGTACAACAAAGATTCTGGAAGATTATATTTCGATGTCTGGAAGCATGTCTGGGTAGTTTGCCACGGAAAACCAAAATCTTGTATCGTGGGCACACCAGTCTATGTAGAGGATAAAGAACACGTATTTCCATCGCTGGAAGCATATCTGGATAATTTTCCACGAAAAACCAGAAATCATTTAGCTATGACCATGGAATTTTGTGATATATTGTGGCTTGTAATATATTTTGGGTAGGGAAAAAAAAATTACACATTTACAACTATGGATGGAGAAGCACAAAGGTTCATGTTTCTGCCTATATTTTAGACTATTCATTGAGTCTCTTTTACTGTATGTACATATTGCTTGTTCTCCGGTGCATACCAGCTTCCATTCATGTTCATTGTATTTTGTGCATTCCCACATTCAAACAAACAAAATAGATGGAGAAAATGGCGGAGTCTTGACTGCATTGGTTGAAGAGGATATATAAAGGTGCATGCTTGTACTATTATTTCATATTGCATTGTTTTGTGTTTCATTTATTGTTGGTATATGTGTTCGCCTAGTTTATTATATGTACATGTTGCGTGCCTTCCTACATGGTAACTTATCTTCATTACATGCCTTCTTGCATACTAACCTGCTTCATGTCCATTGTGTTTTCGCTGCATTGCTACATTTAAACAAACATAATGGCTGAAGATGATGATGGGATCTTTCACGGGTAAATAACCCTGTTTCTCTTTCTTTTACATGTCTGTCTTCATTATATGTTATCTTCATTACATGCCTTCCTGCATACTAACCTACTTCATGTCCATTGTGTTTTTGTTGCATTGCTGCATTTAAAGAAACAAAATGGATGGAGAGGACAATGGACTCTTTGGCGGGTAAATAGACCTGTTTCTCTTTCTTTTAGATGTCTTTCTTCATACTAACTTGCCTTCATTTCCATTCCATATTCGACGTTGCTACCTTGGAAAAAACAGGCTGGTTGGATAGGAAGATGAATTGTTCTATGCAACAACAAAGGGTTTTGTGGTACAATCTTCTAAAAGGTATACCAACTGTGTTGGTAAATTAAATATACAAACTGGTTGGGGGCATATAATATTAGACTTGAAAATGATGGCTTGGCAGCAATGGGCCTTTCTTCCCTCCCTATTTCTACTTTTCCATTTTCTATTATCCCTTTTGTTTTCTAATTCATATGCTTAGTGTTCTTTCCGAAAATGCCTTGGTGCATCTCTTAGAAGACTAACGGTTTCACATATATGGTCATGCTTCTACCTTATTCCATAGTTACCCACTTTGTCAATTGCGGGTGCTGGGATGACAGGTTCAAGATTGCTCCTCTAGTTTCTGGGGGTCCGCGATATATAGATTGGTCGTGGTTCCCCGCCTTCATGCCCTATTTACTGTTAAACATTTTTCCAGTTAAAAAAATTAGATGCATACAATTTTACAATTATTTAGTCGTTCTGATGGACAATATACAATGCATATGCTTGTTTAGTCCTGATGTTCATCTGCACATGCTTGCATCAGAAAAAGTTGGACTGGTGATATGGGCATGAGCAGTCAGTCATCCCATACATCAGCAGACCAACAAGGCCAAAGGTAAAGATGAATACGCTCTTCTCTTACTATGTTTACCAAACAAATATCCTCGGCTATATATTCATCTATGGCATGGTGAATATGTTGATGTCATCTACAATACATGGTTTTCAGTTTGCAACAAGTATCAACAAGTACAAGTGAGATGCCGAATGTGTCGCATGTTCCACAGACTAAGAGGTGTGGTTGCAAAACTCTGGCTCCATAGTTCATCGAAGCTATGCGTGTACTTATATATTTATGCCAGTGAAAGAAGAATACAAAAAAAAAATGCACACTACCATTCACTTTAATTTTCCTGTTAAAAAATTGTCACCAGGTCTAGAGTTGTAACATCCAAAGTATTATCAATAGAGGGCTTGAACAACTGTCGAATTGGACAAGTTTTCGTCGGGGACACAATGGTCGTCTATAACACCTAATTGGACAAGGAAAACAAAACTAGATCCATTATGAGTGATGACATGACAGACAAGGAGGCCATGATGACATTGATACTGACTATTCCTCCACAACTTCTCCAGAAACATGCAAAAAAGATATTTCCAGGTAATGGGATATCCATTACAAATTTTAATATATTGCCCAAAATAGTATATGACCATGGTGATTGTGATCGAATTATTTCACTCAATGAAACAAGTATTGTGGAAAAAATTTCTGTTGTTTGTTAAAAATATCATTTCATCCCGAACTCGACTATTAACCAGCTTGCATAGAGAACTGATATTTACCCAATCAAAATGATTGGTACATCTATCACAATGGTGAGAAAACTTGGCTCGCAACACATTCTCCATATAAAGGATGGAGATTCGGACAATGACAACGCAATGGTACCACTTTTCATATTCATTTTTGTCCTTTGCTTTCGCATGTGCATGTATCTCGGGTAAGTTACACAAATATTGCACTGTTCCATGTTGCATCTGCAATTGTTCGATACATATTCAAATTTGTTTTCGTCAATGGAGAAACAATTGCATAAAGGGTAGATTCCACTTATGCTCTTCAAAAATATAACAAATAAAATGGATGTTAGAGAAAGGATCTTTCAGACAACCCATGCAACGTTTGTAACAGAGTTGCGAGTAGATATAGTACAGGATCTGAATAAACTAGCTAGATCTACAACTATTGTGCATATGCATCCACAAAATCATCCTCACTTTGCTTATACAAATAGCCTTCAACAAATTTTTGCGGCCTGTTTTATTTTATTTTTATTTTTTTAAGGGGAGGGGGGGGGGTGTAGTTGTGTATTATATTGTTCAATGTATTAATTCCTATGCTCACATTCCGAGGTTGAAGGTGTTTTAGTTGCATCCAATGTGTACTCGACCCCCTTTGAACCTATATGTGCAAAATGCAACTCTCTTTCTTCTGCCTCCGCTTTGATAAGTGATGATACGATTGATTGTCTGTGATGCAGTGAAAAATGCCCATATTTATATGGACATTGTGTCAATGCTGCCATCCGAACCATGGGAAACACAACTATGCATTGTACGATTAGGTAGCCTCTGTTACAAAATGTGCTTCCTAAGTTGGTAGAATTGTCATATGAAACGTATCTATAGAAAAAGGAAAGCAATGTCTACATGCTATGGGACCTTCAGATACACAACAATTTCACCTTAAATGAGGACAATCCAATTTTGCATATCGGCTGAAGAAGGGGAAAAAACAATATATCAAACTTTGCAAGGAAACACAAATACCTCATGTGTCCTTGTAATATTTCTTCAACATCTAGATGAATGTTCGTCAGACTCGACTACTTGGGATTGCATGCACATAGGATTGTTTGGTACAAAAAATGGGAAGAAAGGCAGCAAAGCCCATATATCCCATGGCCCTGGTTATTTTCTACTGGGAACATATGCAAGAGAAAATGAATGTGACGACGTCTTTTCTTTGAATATCAAATTGTTTGATGCCAAGGTCGATGCGTCCTGCTCTATGGAACCTTGTGGGAACTTTCTTGCGACCTATTTGAAGTTTACTTGGTTCTTGGTTTTGTGCTTCATCTGTCAATTTTTATATCACGGAACTCCGACTGTTGTTTGGAGGACACAAAACAATTGAATTGAAATTTTTAGCCAGCTAGTACGAAAATCTTCCTGATAATTTCTATGGCGCTATGACGCAAATGTAGTATGTGGCTTGTTTTATCATTTTTCCTTAATCGACGAACTTGGTAAAATTAATATCTTGGCTTAATTTGAAATCAACGAATATATACTATCGAAGTGAAATTGTGCTATCATTTCAACAAGAGGCCCTTAAAATTCAAATTCGTCGTTGTTTTAGAATTTTTTGCTTAATCGATGAACTTGGTAAAATTAATCTCCTGGAATAATTTGAAATCAATGAATATATACTGTGCGAAGTGAAATTGTTCTATCATATCAACACGAGACCCTTAAAATTCAAATTGGTCGTTGTTATGCTTGCAGTCATAGAATTTTAAAAAACTTTCTTTTGTTTCCTTCATTTTTTTAAAACTAAGCGATTTAACATCCTTTGATAATTTTATGTAATTCAATTGTACAATATCAATATTTAATATTAATAATTTAGTATTTGAAAATAATGTTTTTAGATAATGTTAGATAAGATGACCATCCATAAACAATCGCAATCTTGAGCCTGCCAGTCCTGGAGTCCTATTGTCAATTTGTATGTCGCAGAAGTCCGAGTGTTGTTTGGAGGACACGGGACAATAAAAGTGCAATGTTGAGCTAGAGAGCCCGCAAGACCGCAAGACCGTCTGCCAATTTGTATATTGCAGAACCAAGGGTGCTATTTGTAAGAAACATAACAATAGAGGCTCAATTTTGAGCCCGCCAGCCCGAGAACCCATGATCCAAAAAGTGGCTGAGTATGGAATGAAGGATCCGTACATGCTCTTTAAAATATCATGTCCATACTTTATAAAAGTACATGTTTAATATGTATTGCTCGTTGGTCGTTGTTATGCTTGCGGTGATAGAATTTAATTTTTTTTTATTTTGTTTCCTTCATTTTAAAAAAAATAAGCGATTTAACATCCTTTGATAATTTTATGTAATTCAATTGTACAATATCAATATTTAATATTAATAATTTAGTATTTGAAAATAATGTTTTTATATAATGTTAGATAGGATGACCATCCGTAAACAATCACAATCTTGAGCCCGCCAGTCCTGAAGTCCTTTTGTCAGTTTGTATGTCGCGGAACTCCGAGTATTGTTTGGAGGATACGAGACAATAGAAGTGAATTGTTGAGACAGAGAGCCCGCAAGTCCGCCTGTCAATTTGTATATCATAGAACTCTGGGTGCTATTTGTAGAACATGGAATAATAGAGGCTCAATTTTGAGCCCGCCAGCCCGAGAACCCGCGATCCAAAAAATGGCTAAGTATGGAATGAAGGATCCGTCCATGCTCTATAAAATATCATGTCCATACTTTATAAAAGTACAGTTTACTATGTATTGCTTGTTTCTCAAAAAATTTCTAGGTGTGGAAGTTGGCGGATGCACGTGTTCAGATTTCCACTTAGTTTTATATCACTAGCCCAACCAAATTGTACAAACTTTCTTGTCTAATTAAATTATGCAATATCAATATTTAATATTAATCATTTAGTATTGAAAATAATGTTTTTAGATCATGTTAGATAGTTGATAGGGATTACCATCCGTAAACAATGGAAATCTTGAACCCGCCAGCCTTGGAGTTCGTCTGTCAATTTGTATATCGTGGAACTCCGAGTGTTGTTTGGAGGACACAAAACAATAGAAGTGCAATGTTGAGCTGGCCAACCCGTAGGTCTGCTTGTGAATCTGTATATCACAGAATTGTGGGTGCTATTTGTAGGGTGTCGAACAACAAAGGCCCAATTTTCAGCCCGCTAGCCCGAGAACCCGCGATCCAAAAAGTGGCCAAGTATGGAATGAAAGATCCATACATGATCTATAAAAATTTCATGTCCATACTTTATAAGAGTACATACTTAGTATGTATTACTCATTTTTCGGAAAACTTTTAGGTGCGGAAGTTGGCGGATTCATGATTTTTATATCGCCAGTCCAACCAACCGCTTTCCCGTTTGATATTGCAATAAACGAATATAAACTGGCCCAAGTCCAATTGTGCTTTCACATCAACACGAGGCCATTAAAATTAAAATAGCCCGCAAGTCCGCTTGTCAATTTGTATATCGCGGAAATGTGGGTGCTATTTGTAGGGCATTGAACAACAGAGGCCCAATTTTGAACCTACCAGCCCGAGAACCCGTGATCCAAATAGTGGCTAAGTATGGAATGAGGGATCCATACATACTCTATCAAATCTGATGTCCATAGTTTTTAGAAGTACATATTTAGTATGTATTACTCATTTCCTCCGAATGATGTTTGGAAGACATAGAACAATAGAAGTGCAATGTTGAGCGAACCAGTTCACAAGTTCACATGTTAATTTGTATATCGCGGGAATCTGGGTGCTATTTGTAGGATACGAAGCAATGAAGGCCCAATTTTGAGCCCGCCAGACTGAGAACTCGTGATCCAAAAAGTGGCCAAGTATGGAATGCGAGATCCATGCAAGCTCTATAAAAACCACATGTCCATACCTTATAAGAGTACATACTTAGTATGTATTACTTGTTTTTAAGAAAACTTCTACCTTCGGGAGTTGGCGGATTCACGACTTCAGATTTCAATTACTTTTATATCACCAGCCCAACCGACCGCTTCTTCGTTTGATATTGTAAGAAATGAATATAAACTAGCCCAAGTCCAATTGTGCTATTACATCAACAAGAGGCCCTTAAAATTCAAATAGTCCAATTGTGTTAGAGAGTTGATAGGGATCACCATCCATAAACAATCGCAAGCTTGAGTCCACTAGCCCTGGAGTCCATCTGTCAATTTGTATATGGCAGAACATCGAGTGCTATTTGAACAACACAGAACAATAGAAATGCAATTTTGAGCGAGCCAACCTGCAAGTCTGTCTGTCAATTTGTATATCGCGAAACCCTTGGGCACTATTTGTAGCTCACAAAACAATAGAGGCCCAATTTTGAGCCCTCCAACTCGAGGAAAATTTCTTGGTAAGGAAGTTGGCTGATTCACGTATTTAGATTTCAATTACTTTTATATCACCAGCCCGACTGATCGACAACTTCCCCATTTCATATTGTACAAACCTTCTTGTCTAATAAAATTGTACAATATCAATATTTAATATTAATAATTTAGTATTGAAAATAATGTTTTTAGATAATGTTATATAGTTAATAGGGATTAACATCCATAAACAATCACACTCTTGAGGCCGCCAGCCCTGGAGTACGTCTGTCAATTTGTATATCGCGAAACTCCGAGTGTTGTTTGTATGACATGAAACAAAATGAGTGCAATTTTGACCGAGCTAGCCGGCAGGTCTACTGGCCAATTTGTTGATCTAAAAATGAAGAAGACTTGAAAAAAACTTGAGAATTATTGCAAGTAAATGTTATGTGTTTAAAGCAAATGAATCAGTTTGCAACACATAAATTAAAGGATTACTTATGCAAATTTACATATAGACAACAACATAATCATTGAACATAAGCACATAAACACAACAATTTGATAAAGGAGTTCACCCCTCTCTTGGGCTACATCTCCTGGTCCAACTTCCAATGGATCATTATTATTAATTTCTCAAAGTGCTCAAAAACATGTCTTACAATGCTCAAACTGACAAACTGACTACTCCAATGGCTTCAGAGCGTCCCAAAACCCCTGTCTGGGCTCTTTCGGCACCTCAATCGGTCAAAAAACGAAGAAGTTAGGCCTCCTGGAAGTCTCCCTCTTCAAGCTTGCTGTCTTTGCATCTACAAAATGCACCCTTGTTGTTTGAACCTGTCTCACACGCAATTTAAAGCGTGAAAACCCAGCACCAGGTGCAACCGTGCCAACGGTGCAAACCGTAGGATGGTTAAGGGCACGCCAGTCCCTAACCGCCTAGGCACCTGGGCGTATGGGTCATAGAACCGCACGCTAAAATAAATGGGGCTCCGTCCATATAACCGTTGGAACCATATTACAACTGTTGGAACCATATTACAACCGTTGAAACCATATTACAAAATGCATGCGCGCCAATGTATATACTCGTGGTCACATATATATGAAAAGCGCGAGACCAAGGGCTGGGCTAGGCCCGACCCGGTCGCGGCCCCAACTATACCAACAAGAGGATTTAAATATAACCCAAAACATATATATATCAAGGTATGAGTGGTAGCCCAATTGGTTATCGGAGTTTGTATAAGTATTTGTGCGGTGGGGAGGTCCAGGGGTCCAACCCCACGGACTCCATACATTTTACAAACAACAATAATAACCACTACCCAAACAACGAGTGACACGTGGCGCCCACGGATTGGGCCATGTGTCCTCATACCATTTTCCACCAAAGGACACGTGTCACTTCCTGATTCGACAACTATCAACCAACCAGATGTTGCCACATCATCCATATGGTCTGTATAGTCCTGCCATGTCAGACTGTACAGACTGTACGGACTGTACAGTCAGCACCAAAATTTTTTGCTTGTTTGTCTTGACGAACAGAACGCGATATCTTCTCCATACGGAGCCCGTTTGACAAAGTAAATATACCACCAGAATCAGGAAGACGGGACAGACGCAATGGCACTAGTTTCGTCGCATTCCGAGCACTTTGAAATTTTGAGCAAAATTTGATCCCTTGATCACACCTCCCCATTGGAAAGCTTTTGGACCTCCAAAAGACTATTTTCAGTCTATGTGAAGATGAGGGTAAAGTTCCCTCACCCTTCCAACCTCAATCCACTTGGCCTTGCTTGGATTCATCCCTTTAAGACCAACTCGCAAATACTCCACATTTCCTTGTTTTGAAGTTCGCATCCTCCTGTCAAGGATGGTGTCTTCCTACAGTTCTGTTAGATATTCTGGAGAAAAATCATCTATGGAAGGAATCTGGACATGCTCTCCTTGATCATCAATCAATGGAGGCTCATACAACTTCAAATTCTCAACATTAACAACTGCATACATCTGCATATAGGGAGGTAAATCTAAACGAAAAGCATTGTTACCAATCTTGTCGACAATCTTGAAAGGACCATATCGAATTGGTTTCAACTTTTTACCTTCTCCTTTAAGCCTCTCCTTGCTGATGTAAAGCAAACTTCATCTCCAACTTGGAAACTGTGATCAACACGATGCTTGTCATGTCTTGTTTTGTACTTGGCCTAACTCTTTTCCAACTTCTCTTGCACCACCTGATGTATTGACTGAATTTGTTCAATGAACTTCTCTACCCTATCAATGTCATATTGACCATCGACAGCAATATCTTTCCCAAAGATAAAATCTAAAGGTGACTTGGGAAAATAGCCAAAACATGCTTCAAATGGTGACGTTTGAGTCGAAGAGTGCTTAGCTCGATTGTACGCATGCTGAATGTAGTGTAAATGTTCATCCCAAAGTTTAGGATGCTTGCTGCAATAAGCACGAAGAAGATG
>ML803920.1:163985-174178 GCA_009831015.1 Picea engelmannii
TTCTGCCATTCCATGGTTGCCTTTTGTTTATATGCCAATGGATAAAATTGTTTTTTAATTGCTATAATGAAATCATTCCAAGAAAACAAAATTTTTCCATGCTTTTTCATTTCCTCCTGAGTCTTAGATTCCCACCAAATAAGCATTGAACCATCTAATCTTAATGAAGAAAGCTGAATTTTGGTTTCATCATCTTGAATCTTTTGTATTCTACAATATACTTCAATTTGATGTATCCAATTATCTAACTTTTCAGCATTAACTTCTCCATTGTATATTGGCAATTCAAATTTTATATCAAGATTTAATGAAGGAATTTGAGAAGGAGTTTTACCATGCCCCTTTGGAGAATTCAGAAGAGGTCTCGAACTGGTAGTAGAAGAAGAAGAATATGATGATGGAGGAGAGGGTGGTGGAGAAGCACCATTCCCTCCATTTCCATCTGGAGTTTTTTCACCACCACCTCCCTTATGCATTGAAGGGTTGGAGCCTTCACCCTGTGACAATATGTTCCTTTCCATCAATATCTTCATCATCTCTCTCATCTCCATGACAACCTTTCTGAGATCTTCATCTTCGGCAGGAACACGTTCATGACTTTCTACATGAGCCATGCTTGGTGAATGTCTCTCTGAAACTTGTGGTGAATGAATATGCTTCCTCCTTGTCGGATGAGAACTTGGCTCCACAAGTTGACCTTCTCCTCTTGTGAGTTTCAACCTTGTGAGCATCAGAAACAAAACTTGCAAACAATCAAGTCTTCAAAAACCAGTGCTCTGATACCAACTTGATCTAAAAATGAAGAAGACTTGAAAAAAACTTGAGAATTATTGCAAGTAAATGTTATGTGTTTAAAGAAAATGGATCAGTTTGCAACACATAAATTAAAGGATTACTTATGCAAATTTACATATATACAACAGCATAATCATTGAACATAAGCACATAAACACAACAATTTGATAAAGGAGTTCACCCCTCTCTTGGGCTACATCTCCTGGTTCAGCTTCCAATGGATCATTATTATTAATTGCTTAAAGTTCTCAAAAACATGTCTTACAATGCTCAAACTGACAAACCGACTGCTCCAATGGCTTCAGAGCATCCCAAAACCCCTGTCTGGGCTCTTTCGGCACCTCAATTGGTCGAAAAACGAAGAAGTTAGGCCTCCTGGAAGTCTCCCTCTTCAAGCTTGCTGTCTCTGCATCTACAAAATGCACCCTTGTTGTTTGAACCTGGCTCACACGTAATTTAAAGCATGAAAAACTAGCACCGGGCGCAACCGCGCCAATGGTACAAACCGTAGGATGGTTAAGGGCGCACCAGCCCCTAACCACCTAGGCACCTGGGTGTATGGGTCATAGAACCATGCGCTAAAATAAATGGGGCTTCGTCCATATAACCGTTGGAACCATATTACAAATGTTGGAACCATATTACAACCATTGAAACCATATTACAAAATGCACGCATGCCAATTTATATACCCGTGGTCACATATATATGAAAAGCGCGCGACCAAGGGCTGGGCTAGGCCCGGCCCGGTCGCGGCCCCAACTATACCAACAAGCAGATTTAAATATAACCCAAAACATATATATATCAAGGTATGAGCGGTAGCCCGATTGGTTATCGGAGTTTGTATAAGTATTTGTGCGGTGGGGAGGTCCGGGGGTCAAACCCCACGGACTCCATACATTTTACAAACAATAATAATAACCACTACCCAAACAACGAGTGACACGTGGCGCCCACGGATTGGGCCACGTGTCCTCATACCATTTGCCACCAAAGGACACATGTCACTTCCTGATTCGACAACTGTCAACCAACCATATGTTGCCACATCATCCGTATGGTCTGTACAGTCCTGCCACGTCAGACTGTACGGACTGTACAGTCAGCACCAAAATTTTTTGCATGTTTGTCTTGACGAACAGAACGCGATATCTTCTCCATACGGAGCCCGTTTGACAAAGTAAATATACCACCGGAATCAGGAAGACGAGACAGACGCAGTGGCACTGGTTTCGTCGTATTCCGAGCACTTTGAAATTTTGAGCAAAATTTGATCCCCTGATCATTTGTATATCGCGAAATTCTGGATGTTATTTGTTGGCCACGGAACAATAGATGCCCAATTTAGAGGTCGCTAGTCCGAGAACCCGCAATCCAAAAAGTGGCTAAGTATGGAATGCGAGATCCGTACATGCTCTATAACATCTCATGTTCATACTTTATAGTACATATTTAGTGTGTATTACTCATTTTTTGGAAAATTTCTAGTTTCTCTTTTCTCTCTACTTTCCCTTTGTTTACTTACTTGTTTTTTGGAAAATGTCTAGGTGCGTGATTTGGTGGATTCACGTCTTTATATTTCCATTGTTACTTTTATATCACCAACCTGACTGACCGCTTCCCTGTTTCATATTGAACAAACTTTTTGAATCGCGGGTTCCCGCATAGGCGAGTTTAACATTGTGTTTCCATTGTTCCACCGCGTGCAACTAACACCTAGACTTCTGCGATTTACAAATTAGAAAACAAAACCCCCTTCATCTTGTATGATTTTGCTTTCTATTTGCTTGGTCCTTTTTCCCAATGTCTCATGCTTTTATATATAGAACCTAAACTTCAACAATATACAAATTGCCCTCTCTCCATTGCGCTTCCGTTGTTCCCCTACGCTCAAAAAATAGCCGAAATTCCGTGACATACAAATTGATGGCCGATATTTGTCACTGAGATGCAATATGACAACTGACCCTTCACATCTCCTGGGTATATCTTCTGCCCTTTTTATTTTGTAACCCGCCCGACCTCTTTCCATACTTGGGTATTTCTTGGAATCGGTTTTGTGGGTTGGCGGGTGCACAAAATGTACAATGCTTCGTCGCAATTCACCATCACCACTGCATTCGTACTTGTTTCTAGATATGCAATAATTAAGGTTTAATGCTACTAGTTCATCCTGCAGGAACCGTTAAGATTATCATTAATGTCAGGAACTCCGAAGAAGATTTGTCATTACTACAAATTAAACTAAGATTTGTGCAGAAGTATGTTATCCTTTCCAAGTATTCATTTCAAACATGATGCAATCGGTTTTTGTGCGCCGACGGGTTGGCGCCTTTAAGAAATTTCTAATTCTTAATCTCTCTTCCCCGTCACTGCCACCTTCGCACTTTTTTCTAAATATGCAATTAGTGAGCTGTAATGGTAACAACTCATTTCACATGAACCCTATAGATTGTCATTGATCAACAAAACGCTCGAGGAGATATTCCATTGATACACATTAAACCATAATTTGCGGAGGGTTATATTATCCCTGCCCAATTTTCATTTCAAATATCATCTCGAGCAAACATAAATTCTCGTTAACTTGTGGCAGAAGTTCTGTCCAGATACAATAAATAGATTCAGGCATAATGGCCAGAGGTTCCACTATTCCAGGGCATATTCTTACTACTCATCTCCCTCCGCCCAGGAGCAAAAAAGGAGATGGTCCCTTGGTACACCGATAGATATATTTCAAGCCAAAGAATTCCAAGGCAACCCTGCCTGCTCAGAGAACCTGCGCAGTTGCATTGATGGTTGGCGCAGAGGTTGATGTCATGGATTCCAATCCAGAAGAAGATGATATGATGGGCGATGATATGGCAATGGATGATGGCAATGTAGAGACTCTTCCCACTCCTACGCCCAAATTGAAATCAACCATAATAGGTGAAACTTCCCAGCTCAGTGATGGCAGTTCTGACAACACCAAAAGGATTTTCATAAAAGAAACCAACGCTGAACGCAATAGCCGCTTTGCAGTGCGAAAGTAGGAATTCTAGAGTTCCAAATTAGTCCGTTATGGGCAGAAGAGTTTTAGTGTAAGGAAATGATATGTTGATGCTCCCAGAGATATATTTCAAGCCAAAAACTTATTCACTTGCGGGACTATTGTCCTGTTCTCTAGATATACAATTAACATCTTCGGGAATCAGGTCCAGAACTCTCACTGCTGCAAGGCATTTTTCTACTAGTCATCTCCTTCCACCCAGAATGGAATAATATGGGTCTTTGAAATTGCACGTGCAACCTATGTCCCTGAATTTTTTTCGACTATGCAGAGGCAATTTCTAGTTGTTTCCTAAGTTAAGGGCTATTCCATTTTCCCTGCAACATTTTTCGTCTTGTTCCTCATGGGAAGCTTTTGAAAACTATCAATTTCACCACAGGATGATTCGTCCAGGATAAAACTGCAAGGATCCTGCATACTGCAGATCCTGTGCCTGTGTTTGTGGCGGATACGTTCAATGTTTTGGCCCAAAGAACTAGGTCCAATTTCTAAGGATAGATGTACAATACTCAATTTTTTTTTTTTTTTAAATGGATTTTCTATTAAAAATTTTTGCCTTAGGGTCTTCGTTGCTGCTTCTTTTCTGGATTTAACGCCTATTCTCATTGGCATGGTTCTGTGCTCTCGTAGTTCTTTGATATTGTGTTTACTTAGGTTATTTTTTCTAAGATGGAACATCTAACAATTATATGACAATGTACTGTGTCAATTCACCAGCCTTTTATGCAAACAAAAAATGGATTACATATAGTTTCAAACCAACGTTCAATTCTATTAGTAATGCAGATAAAACATAGCAATACCAATGTACAATCTTGCAACAAAATCACCATTCTTGTTTCTAGACATGTAGTTATTAAGTTTTAATGCTAACAACCCATAATGAAAAAAGTTTAATACTTAAGTTAATATGTTACAGTCATGGAAGAATGTATCAAGAACACACTTACACCCACACGTTCCAATAAAATCTAATCTTCAACAAAGCATTTGCTGGAAATTAGTAGAAAATGAAGTTTAATAGTTAGGTTAATATGTTACGGTCATGGAAGAATGTATCAAGAACATACTTACACGCATAGGTTGCAATAAAATCTAATCGTCAACAATGCATTTGCTGACAATTAGTAGAAAATGATGGTTTTGCAACAATGGGGCTTCTTTGAAACCAATTCGCGCTTACGAAAACTGCCCTCCCCCTTTCTATTTTCCCACTCTTTTATTCCCTGTAGTTTTTCTTCCTGGTTACTTAATCATTTTTTTCTGAAAATGCCTTGCTGTGCGGCTTGACAGATTCATGCGTTTCCAACGACCACTTCCCCTTTCTTTAAATTGGCCCTCTATTGTTCCATGTCCTACAAGTAGCACCTAGAGTTCCATGATATACAAATTGACAAGTGGACTTGCATGCTAGCTGGCTCAACATTGCACTTCTATTTTTCCATGGCCTCCAAACATCATTCATAGCTCCATGATATGCAAATTGACACATGGGCTCTAGGGCTAGAGGGCTCAATATTTCCTTTTTTTACGGATGGAAAAGTGCTAAAACGAGCCATACCACATTTGCGCCACATAAGCTATATTAAAGGGCAAATAATTTCTTCTATAGTTCTGTGTCCTACAAAAAACACCCACAATTCCGCACTATACAAATTGGCAGCCGAAATTGCGGACTGGATGGCTAAAAAAATGCCTCGGAGTTCCACGATATACAAATTGACAAATGAAGCATACAACCAAGAGCTAAGTAAGCTTGCGAATTGTATTCCTGGTAGCAAGCGCTAATTTCAAACATCATGGAATGTCATTTGCGCGTCGTTGGGTTGGTTCGTTCATGGAAACTTCAATCCTTGCTTCTAAGAACGAGTCTGCCCGACCGTTTCCCTATTCCATATTTAGCCACTTTCCCGGAATTCCGCAAATATACAAACTGACTGCTAAACTGCCCCATCATGATCTCTTCCATTTTACACGTTTTGCAGTAAAAAAATTCAATGCATAAAATTTGACCATGGAACACTCGCCTCTCCTCAGTAACCCCATAACCCTTTTTTCAATCTCGTCTGATCGATTTTCAGACCTTTCGATTCTTTCCTTTCTCTCCCCCATCTCCGCGACCTTCGCACTTGTCTATAATAAAAGATTATATATATATATATATATATATATATATATATATATATATATATATATATATATATACATATCTTGTTTCTAAATATGCAATTGCTGACATTTACTTCTAACAACTCATCATGCAGGAACCGTATAGATTGAAATTGATGGGCAAAAGGCTCGAGGAGATCTCCTATTAATGCACATTAAACTAAAATTTGTGGGGGGTTATATTATCCCTTTTGAGTGTTGATTTCAAAATCATCAAATGTCATTCGCATGTCGTCGCCTTGGCACGTTCATGTAACCTCCAATCCTTAATTGCTCTTCATCATACTCGTCACCTTCGCATTTCTAAATATGAAATAAGTAAGCTTTACTGCTAACAGTTCATCATGCGCCACCCATACAAATTGTCATTAATTGGCGAAAGGCTTGAGGAGCTTTCCCATTCATAAGAATTTAACCAATATTTAGTGGAGAGTTACATTATCGGCTCTAACTATTCATTTCAACAATCATCTGGATCAAACCAACGTTCTCATAAACCTATGGCATAAGCTCAGAAACACTTTTGTGGAGATATAGTGAACATCTTCGGGCGCGAGGACTAGAACTTCCAATGGTCCAGGGCATATTCTTATTACTCAACCTCTGCCGTAGAGAACCAAGTAATTTGGACCTCTGGGATTGCTCATGCAGGCTGTGTCCCTGAGGTTTTTGACTATAAGGACCTGGTGTCTTGGAGTGCCGATAAATTTATTTCAAACATAAGGATTATTCCACTACAAGACCACTCTTCTGTTTCTTTGTCACCTCAGGTCTTCCACCAGATGCTAAGATTGCCGGAGCCAACATTGACGTTCAGAGGAGAAGATTGCAAACAATTCCTATCAAAGAATAATAACGAGTTGGACCTCTTACCCCATTTATTGGAAAACCCGCTTCTAGTTCCTGAAGATATTACAATCTTGTAGGTTAGTTCATTTAGAAATCCATTTCGCGAAATTGCCTAGCTATTTACAAGAATAATGGGACATGAGTCCACAACAACTTTTTCCTAGATGAATCTTTATATTTTGTATTTCACAGTCAATGAACAAGCCATTTTTGATTGGGGCAAGTTAATTTCCCATGAAATTTGTTCCCAATTGTCAAGCTTCAAAAGGGAAAATAATTTTTATATGTTGTCCTACTTATTTTTTGTGATAGCGCATTCCTATCAGTTTCCACAACTATCTCTGTCGAAGAATGTCAACTGGGAATTCGACCCAGTAACGTTCTGGTACCATGCCTTGTGGAAGCACAAGGATTTCCACTATTTTTATGAGGTTTTTAATGACTTCGTGTCTGTTTTCAAAGTTTTTTTGTTAGGAGAAGATGCTCCCCACATATCTGAACATGCAACCAATTTTTTGGACAAGAAGGGGACACTTGAACATTTGGATAATTACACTGTCATAAGAATTTTTGACTCCATGGAAAAACCTTCTCTCCTTCCATGTCACATTACATACATAATGTTTGTTGCAGAAATAGGAAAACAATACAACTGCTAGTTGCATCTGTTGCAAAAGAAGAAGAAAAAAACAGTTCATTCCTCTGCCTTGGAAAGTAGGGGACTTTGTGTTGAAAAACATCAACAAAATTGACAAATTCGCAGTGTATTCTAGCATCTCCAACTTGGAATATGCTGAAATCATAAGACGGTTCAACCCCTATAATATTTTTCGACAAAATTTACAAACACTTGGCCTCAACGATTGTTTTTCAAAAGACACCTGTTCGAATATAGAGATAGTGGTGGCAACGCTCCTGCCTGTGATGTCGATGACCTAGACACAGTGCAAAGCTGCACTAAATTGTACATGCAACAGGAGAAAGGCCCCGGTGACAAGAGTGTTCAATCGACAAATAACACTCCAATAAGTACGATATCCCGGAGCATCGCTCCAACGACCCACCACAACAACAAAGAAAATCAGAGTTCTTCAAATGGAGGAGGAGATAATGACCCTCCTCACTCTAAAATTGATAGTTCTCACAAGCTTCTAGTAGAGAAGAAGAGAAAAATAATTGTGGGGCAGGCGGAAGAGCCTCAAATTCAGAGTGAGAACATGGAACTTGACACTGATCTGGATAGCATGCTCCGCTACCTTGATCAACCCGAAGATTCCATCCATCATACATGTCCAATGGACATATCCGTTACCGAAAATTTTGACGAAGATGAATCCTTCATGTTCTAGAGTGTTGTTTTTGATAGCCAGTTCAAAAAATTGGTAATTGAGAAAAAATATGTAAAAAATAAGAAAGGAAAATCTCGTTCAAAGCTTGACCTTGCCAACATATGGTCGTCCCAAATATGTCAACTTCACAACACGAGCGGAGAAGCACTTCATGATTCCATTGGAGGCATCAGGCCTGAGAATGCCAGACTAAAGGACCGGGTCAAGGAATTGGAAGAGGCTTTGATTCCTACACCATTTCTTGTCAATCCTTTGGCAATAGCCATGCCTACCACCCCTGCAACCAACGTAAAAGCATCCTCCACCCTGCTCACATCCTGTAGAGGATATGTGGAGAATAATATCAATAAAAGAATGGAACTAGTTACCGAGGTGTGGAAAACATCACAAGCCATCACTTCCCTTGGAACCGGGGCACATAGTTTGCTCGAACATTTTTAGGCAGAGTTAAAAGATAAAGAAAGTTTCTTTTTAAAAATGGTCCTTCCTTTTCGCACCATTGTTAACAATACGACAGAAACGAAAATAAGAGAACACGATCTTCCATCCAAAAACATGATCGGTCAATTGAATGCATGTTGGAAAGAAAAAGTAAAGAACCTGCATCTCATTGTTCAATCATGTGAACAAGCCATATCGAATAAAGATAAATTATTCACAAGGTTGTCAAGAATAAACTTAGCGGGAAAAACCAATGACTTCCAAGACCCCAACTTAATCGCAAACTCCTTGCCCTTAACTAGGAAATAGTTATATAAACAGGTTTCTATGTTTAAGGCCTTGTCTCTGGAAATTTTTTACAGCATCCTTCAGTTTGATCAAGCTCATGTCGACGACTGGCTAGTCAAATATTCGGTACAAAATGATGAAATTCATCAGGCTCTGTGTAATCTTTCTATCAACTTCCAAGAATTAGAAAACGATCTTTTCAACATAAAAACCTGGAATGAGATCAACGTCACCCCAATGAGAAGATACATTGAATAATGGCTCGAAAGGGAATTGAAGCAGGCCGCCGACGAAAGGCAACATGCAGTTTCCAGGATTCCAGCAGCTGTCGACGACATCATTGAAACTGCAGCCATCGACGATATCAATGAAATGACAACTGCAAGAAAATAGCCAAACAAATCATATGTACCCTCACTATAAGTCTACTGATTGCATCCTACTTTGTTTATCAACCCAGTTATTCCACTTTTTTAAATAGAGATGTGTAGGAAAACACTTATACCTTTCAATTTATTTGTTTTTGCAGGTATTGCACTCTATCTTCTTTTTGCAGTCCTGTTTCTTGTACATATTTCTCTAATGGTCCGCGGGAGCCCCAATCCCAGTCTACATGACAAACGCATTGAAATTTCGATTTATATGTAACCGACTTTAATTTTTTTGTATATTTCAAAATTTCCAGTAGTATGTAACCAACTTTTATTTTTTGACATATTTCAAATAAAACTCTTTACTTATCTCCTTTTAAATTTATGTCTTCATACATTTTTATCTTTCACCAGTTTGTATGACAAATGCATTTAAATTTTTATATCTAACAATTTTTTTTTTTTTTTTTTATATATTTCAAAATAAATGGTGCTCTACATGCTAAGCATCATTTACTTATGCTCCATGTTCCCTGATATACATGTTGCACACAACATTTCCGTGATATACATTTCAAAATTTCTAGTAGTATGTAACAAACTTTTACTTTTTTACATATTTCAAATAAAATTGTTTTCTTATCTCCTTTTAAATTTATGTCTTCATACATTTTTATCTTTCACCAATCTATATGGAAAATGCATTTAAATTTCCAATTTTTTTCTTCCACTGTCAACAAATTTGTAGTTTGTTATATACTTTCAAAAAATAAATGGTGCTCTACATGCCAAGCGTCATTTACTTATGCCCCATGTTCCGTGATATACATGTTGCACACAACATTTCTATGATATACATTTTGCACCGACAACTTC
>ML803920.1:191585-202497 GCA_009831015.1 Picea engelmannii
GTGTAATGTTGAGTTGCAACTAAAGTCTTAAGTCTAGTTCTAAGTTCGAACTAAAGCATGTCAGTCTCAAGTCTAGTTCTAAGTTCGAACTAAAGTGTAATGCTGAGTTGTAACCAATCTCAAGTCTAGTTCTAAAGTTCGAATTAAAGTGTAATGTTGAGTTGTAACCAATCTCAAGTCTAGTTCTAAGTTCGAACTAAAGTATGAAGTTGATTTATGACTAATGCATGCAATCAAGTTACTATTTTGAGCTTCTCCTCTTCCCCTCTTCAGCCTATATAAGAAGAGGTCGAACCCTCTCCTCAATACAGTTTCACAACACAGTTTTTGCAAGACAGTTTTGCAACACAATTTTGAAACAGAGTTTTCATATGCAGGTTGAGCATGAAGTAATAGAGGATCACATCAGTGACAAAGAGGCAACATATCAAAGGTGTATTTCAGAAAGGTCTTGTAAGTCTTTGTCAGGTCAGAGTCATCTTGGAAAGCTCTTTGAGAGAAGTACATTCATGGTGGATATTTGTAAGAGATCTTACATTATTAATGCAATAAAGGAATATTATTCGCTGGGGTTTTTCTCCCTGTACAAGGTTTCACCAGGGTATATGTGTTATTGATATGCATGTTTACTTATCTACATAATTATTGTTATTCAATTATGATTTGAAATTGTTGAAGTGTATTAAGCTGGAATCAAAGTATTGAAGAAAATAAAAGAATTAATCCACATAAAAAATCAAGTTCATAATTTAACAAGTTCGACACACAATCAGTTCTCAACTAATCACAGGAGGCAAAAAGTGGTCCCGACGTAGCGTTGGATGGGTTAAATAAGAGAGCGTCGTAACATATTCTTCCAATGGGAAGGAATGCTTCCATTAATGCGAATCTGTCCATTATGGCACGGTCTCAATGTCCAATGACGGTATATCCACCCATAAATGTGTTTCCTAGCCGTTCTAGATCGTTGTTCTAATGGTCGGGGTGCCTCCAACGGTCATATAGATTCGCCAGGGCAAAGTCCCATTCTATGCGGTTTTGCTGTTCTGACGAGTTTCAAATCCTACAAACCTGCCTCCTGCGAAGTCTTCCATTTTTTCTCTGTAACTTACTGTAGTTTGTCCAAATTGGATTTCTTCTTACTGAACTTCCTTGCCTTCTTTCCTATGATCTGAGTCTCTCTATCTATTTATGGAATTCTCTTTCCATTATTATTTGTATGTTCTCCTAGTGTAGTGACTTCGCACTGTGGATGTGCTCTCAAAGGGTTCGAATTTAATACCTCTTCTCTTATCACTTCCTGGGTGGATATACTTTCTTCTTACATGGATAGGTCCTTCAAACCTTCTTGCATTCTTTTAACCTCGACAAATAATTCTCTTTCCTTCTGTTGCTTCGACTCAACTTCTCGTTCTTCTATCAGTCGATCTATTTTTCTAGCTATGAAATCCCTTAGCTCTTGCTTTTTTTTTCTTTAGCTGCTTCCTCTGCTTTCCTTCTAATCTGATCTTTCTCAATCCAAGTTTTACCTAGCAAAAGGGGGAAAGGGGAATTGTTCTCAACAAACTTAATAACTTCAAATTCCTCTTCATTCGATGTTCCATGAATAATAACAGGTACATTAGTAGCTCTTCCACATAGGGTTATCATATTTCCTTTGAACAAGCCTATCCTTCCCAATGAAGGTACCACAATAGGCTTCCCTAAAATTTCCCAAGTGCCTTCTGTCATAATATTCACTTGTGTATCTTCATCCAAGATACAGTCTATGTCGAAGTCTCCTATTCTTGCACTTATGCGATGTTTTTCTTTCAATATCTCTGGTAAACTAACATCTTTGTGACCATCCATCATTTCTTTCAACTGTTCTAATGTAGTCTGAAATTTCTATGATTCTTTCCCTTGATGATTCTTTAACATGCTCTTATTCCCTTGACTTCCTTCATAGTTTTCTTATCTCATGTTCATTTTTTCAACTTTAGAAATTATTCTTGGACAATCCTCAACTTCATGACCAACAATTTTACAACAAAGACAAATAGGGCTTGTACTAAGGAATTCCTTAGAAAAATGTCCCGGTCTTCTGCAGTTACAACATAGTTTCAATCCTCTCTTTCTTTTAAATGTTCCCCAACCTCTCCAACAATTCTTTCTATTCATAGGAATAACATATCTTTCTTTATTTCTATCAAATTTATTCAGACCAACTCTTTCTTCCAAATGCACCCTATCTTTTAGACTAGGACAAAATCTATTAAACATACTTAAATTCATGCTTTCGAAACAAAAATTTTCTCTTTATCTTACTCTTATCAAAGCACAAAGCTTTACCTCTTTCAAGATCTTACCTCTTTTCTTTAGATCATGTTTATTTCTTAGCACATATCTTCACAAGTCAAGTAGAGTACTACACACTATAGCAACAGATCTACGCACAAAGCTTCTCTTTTATTTACTTCAGTTCCCAGCAATCACAGTTTCAGTCCCGACAATAGAACCATTTGTTGTCACAGGGGAAGACCCAGGGTTCAACGCTTCAACAACGCACCAACAAAACCCTAACTAAAGTCCCTTTCAGAAACACTTGCGAAGTAGGTGAAGTATCACCCGAGGTAGAGGCACGGGGGTTACAAGACTCAGGTGTCTGTAACCAAGCTGGGACACAGATCTGTGATTACAATTACTTCGCAGAGTACTTAAGAACTACATGCATTAGTTTATCAACTTTATTCACATCACAGAAAAAACCCTAAGGATAGATCGACACACTAACAATGACAAAATACACATCACACTTAGCATCATAAGTTAGATCTATCACATTCAACGTGAATAAAGCACTAAGCATTCATGGATCTATCTATCATACATAAAAATCAATGCACTAAGAAGACCCACAACATAAACATCATAACACAAAGAAAACCATCAACACATGATATACATGGTTCACCCCAGTGTGGGGCTACATCCATCAACTTCTTTTTCTTCTTTATTAGGCTTCAATCTCTTACATTCATCTTCTCCTATACACTAAGCCATAGAGCCAAGATTCACATCAGACATGTGATTTGCACACTAAGCACCAGATCCACCTTCCCAAAGTCAGGTCAAGGAACAAAACCAACTCCTCTATCAATAATAAAGCCTTACATACACAGTCTGTTGCACTAAGCAACCCAAAACTACTTGCAATTTGCCTTGCAAGCTATCAACCCCTCTTCTACATTACATTCTTACTTATTTATACTTTTACATTTACAAAAAGGCCTAATCATGGGTAAACCCATGGGATGACATCCCATAACCCATTACAAAACCCTAAGAACCTCATGTTGGGTCTACAAAGCCCACAAAACAAGTGAGATATGCGATCTCAGCCCCATCTGGGCGCTCCTTCCTCGATCACTGCGTCGAAGTTCAAAAAGTGGTCAAACTTTACCAAGAATTCCTCAAAACTTGGTCGAGGGCCAACACCATGACTGGACAATGAGATGTAGGTTCTTCACTTTCTCTTTCCAACGTGCATTTAATTAAGTGATCCAGTTTTTGGAGGGGAGATATTGTTGTCTTCTTCTCGTTTCTGTCATGTTGTTGACATTGGTGCCAAAAGGAACAATCGTGTCTAAATAGAAACGTTCTTCATTTTTTAAATCCTCCGACAAATGTTTGAGAAAATTATGTGCCCTCGTTCCAAGGGAAGACATGGTTTGTGATGTTTCCCACTCCTTAAAAATCAGTTCCATTCTTTTCTTGATATTATTCTCCACATATCCTCTACACGATGCAAGGAGGCTGGAGGATCCTTTTAACTTGGCTGCAGGGGTGGCAGGCATGTCTATGGATAAAGGAATAACAAGTAATGGAATAGGAATCAAAGCTTCCTCCAATTCCTTGACCCGGTCCTTCAGTATGGCATTCTCGGCCTCAATACCTCCAATGGAATCATCAAGAGCATCTTCGGTTGCTATGTGAAGTCGACAGATTTGGGACAACCGCATGTTGACAAGGTTAACCTCTGAACGAGATTTTCCTTTCTTACATTTTATATCTCTCTTTTCAATAATTAATTTTTTAGACTCGCTGTAAAAGACAACGCTCTGGAACATGAAAGATTCATCTTCATAAAAAAATTCGGTATCAGCTATGTTCATTGGACGACTATGCTTGATCGTGTCTCCTGACTGATCAAGTTTGCAGAATATGCTATCTAGATCAGGCTCAAGTTCCATGTTCTCATTCTCAATTTTGGGTTGTTTCGCCTGTCCTACAATTTTTTTTCTCTTCTTGTCCACGGGAAGCTTGTGAGAACTATCAATTTTAGGGTGAGGAGGGTCGTTATCTCCTCCTCCATTTGAATATTTCTGAGTTTCTTTCTTGTTGTGGTGGGCCATTGGAGCGATGCTCTAGGATGTCGTACTTTTGGGAGTGTTATTCGTCGATTGAACACTCTTCTCACATGGGCCTTTTCCCTATTGCTTGTACAATTTAGTGATGCTTTCTAGTGTGTCTAGGTCCTCGATATCAGAAGCATGAGCATTGTCTCCAGTGTCTTTGTTTTCGCTTAGGTGTTTCTTGAAAAAAGAATTGTTGAGGCCAAGTGTTAGTAAATGTTCTAAAATTTTTTTATTAGGGTCAAACCCTCTTAGGATTTCAGCATATCTTAGGTTCAAGTTGTTGAAATGGGCTGTGAATTCGTCAATTTTGTTGATGTTCCTCAACACGAAGTCCCTGACTTTCCAAGGAAGAGGAATGAACTGTTTTTGTCTCTTCTCATGGAATAGATGAAATCAATAGTTGTAATGCCTAGCTATTTCTGTAACAAACATTCTGTCCGTAATGTGACATGGAAGGAGAGAAGGTTTTTCCTTGAAGCCAAAAATACTTATCACACTGTAATTATCCATTTGTTCAAGTGCCCCCTTCCTGTCCAAAAACCTGGTTGCCTGGTCAGATATGCGAGGAGAATCTTCTCCTAACAATAAAATTTTGAAAACAGATACAAAGTCATTATAAACCTCATAAAAATAGTGGGAGGCCTTGTGCTTCCACAAGGCCTGGTACCAGAACGTTACTAGGTTGAATTCCTAGTTTACCTTCTTGGACAGAGACAGTTTTGGAAACTGGAAGCAATGCACTATCATAAATACCAATTAGGATGACATATTAAATTTCTTCTCCTTTTTGAAGCTTGACAATTGGGAACAGATTTCATGGGAAATTATCTTCCCCCAATAAAAAATGGCTTGTTCCTTGACTGTGAATTAAAAAATATAAAGAAACATGCGTGAACTAGTTGTTGTGGATTCCTGTCCCATTATTCTTGTAAAAAACCAGGCAATTTCCTGGAATGGATTTATAACTGAACTAACCTACAAGCTTGTGATATCTTCAAGAACTGCCATCGGGTCTTCCAGGAACTCGGGAAAGAGGTCCAACCCGTTATTATGCTTTCTTAGGAAATGCTTGAAATATTCTCCTTTGAATGTCAATGTTGGCTCCGAAAATATTAACATCTGGCGGAAGACCTGAGGTGACAAATAAACATAAGAGTGGTCCCGTACTAGAATAATTATTTGGCCTGAAATATATTTATTGGCGCACCAAGAGACTGAATCCTTACAATAAAAAAATTCAGGGACACAGCCTCCACGAGAAATCCAAGAGGTCCAAATTATTTCATTTTGGGTGGAAGGAGATGAGTAGTAAGAATATGCCCTGGACCACTAGAAGTTTTGGTCCTTGCGCCCGAAGATGTTCACTGTATCTCCATAGAACTGTTGTCGAGCTGGTTCCATAAGTTTATGAGAACGTTTATTTTCTCCAGACGATGGTTGAAATGAACGGTTGGAGGGGATAATATAACCCTTCACAAATGTTGGTTCAATGCTTATGAATGGGAAAGATCCTTGAGCCTTTCGCTCATTAATGACAATTTCTATGGGTGTTGCATGATGAGATATTAGCAGTAAAGCTTACTTATTGCATACTTAGAAATGCGAAGGTGGCGGGTACGATGAAGAGCAATTAAGGATTGGAGGTTTCGTGAACATGCCAACCCGACGACGTGTGAACGACATGCCATGATTTTGAAATCAACACTCAGAAGGTATAATATAACCCTCCACAAATCTTGGTTTAATGCGTATAAATGGGATATCTTCTCGAGCCTTTCACTCATCAATGAAAATATATACGGTTCCTGCACGATGAGATGTTAGCATTAAATCTTACTAATTGCATATTTAGAAATAAGACCTTATATATATATATATATATATATTATTTATAAAGAATTTTTTATTATAGACAAGTGTGAAGGTGATGGAGATGGGGAAGAGCAAGCAAGGAATGGCCAGGTATGAAAAGTGATCGGACGAGATTCAAAATAGGGTTACAGGGGATACTCAGGAGAGGTGAGTGTCCGACGGTCAAATTTTATGTCTTGGAATTTTTGACTGCAAAATGTGTAAAATTAAAGAGAGCATGATGGGGCAGTTCAACGACCAATTTGTATATTTTCAGAATTTCGGGAAAGTGACTAAGTATGGAATAGGGAAACGGTTGGTCGGACTCGTTTTCAGAATTAAGGATTGAATATTTCATTAACGGGCCAACCCAACGATTCAGGAACGACATTCCATGATGTTTGAAATTAACATTCGGAAGGGATAATATAACCCTTTAGAAATCTTGATTTAATGCGTATTAATGGGAGATCTCCTCAAATCTTGGTTTAGCATTAAAGCTTGCTAATTGCATACTTATAAATAAGACCTTATACACACACACATAATATATATATACAATATTTTTTATTACAAATATGACTCTTTTATATATACATGAGTATGAACAACGGTTAGATGGGCTCTAAAGTAGAGTTGCAAGCGATAAGGAGGAGAGGTGAACACCCGACGGTCAAATTTTATGTCTTTATATATATATATATATATATATATATATATAAAATATTTTTTATTATAAATAAGACTCTTTTATATATACATAAGTATGAACAATGGTTGGACGAGCTTGAAAGTAGGGTTGCAAGAGATACATAGATGACGGATATATATATTAATTTTTTTTTAAACAATTTTTTATTATAAACAAGTGCGAAGATGATGGGGACTGGGAAGAGCAAGTAAGGAATGGCCAACTATGAAAAACGATTGGATGGGTTTCAGAATAAGGTTACAAGGGATTGTGAGGAGAGGTGAGGGCCCGACGGTCAAATTGCATGTCTTGGAAATTTTGACTACAAAAGGCGTAAAAGGGAAAACTGCATGATGGGGCAGTCTAGTAGACGGTTTGTATATTTGTGGAATTCTGGGTGTTGTTTGCAGGTCGTGGAACAATGTAAGGGAAATATTGAGCCCGCCTGTTCAGGAACCCTCAATCGAAAAAGTGGCTAAGTATGGAATAGGGAAATGGTTGGCCGGACTTGTTTTCTCTAATATATTGAAATTTGTAATAGATATCCCATTACATGGAAAGATCTTTTCTGCATGTATATCACGGAATTCCAGGTGTTGTTTGTAGGTTGCGAAACAATGCAAGGGAAATCTTGAACCCACCTATCTAGGAACCCGCAAGTGAAAAAGTCGATAAGTATATGTAATAGATATCCCATTACTTGGTAGGATATTTTTTGCATGTTTCTGTACAAGTTGTGTAGGAATAATTATTATGACGGTCTCCTCGAGGCATGGTGATATGTTAACATTAAACCTCAGTTATTGCATACTTGGAAAGAAGTGAAAAGGGCGTGGGCACAGGAAAAAATGATTAGGAATTGGATATTTCATGAACCCTCCAACCCGACGATCCGCGAAATAAATTCGAAGGAATGGTGAAGTATGGAAAGTGGACAGACATGCTTCAAAATGGGGTGACAATAGTTCCACAGGAGACGTGAGGACCCAAAAGTCAAATTATATGTCTCAGAACTTTTGAGTGAAAAATGTGTACCATGAAAGTGGGGATGATGGGTAGACTGTGTAACACGGAAGAGGGTATGATGTGAGAATTCGGTTGTAAATTTTCATATCACGGAAGTCAGGTTGCTGTTTGTAGGTCACAGAACAATGGAAGTGCAATCTAGAGCCCACCTACCCGAGAATCTGCGGTCAGAGAAGTGACTAGGTATGGAATGGGGAAGCGGTCGGTCGAAGTCGCGATATAAATTTACGAGTGCAAATGTGAACCCGTGAGTCCGCCAACCCGCATAGCTAGACATTTTCGGAAAAATGACTAAGTAACGAAAAAGTTAAAGTACAGGGAAAAGAGAAACGAGAATTTGGTTAAGTATAGAAGACGGAAAAGAAAGGCTAATATATTCACATCTGTAATAGATATCCCATTTCCTAGAAAGATCTTTTCTGCATGTTTCTAGAGAAGCTGTATACTTATTGAATATACTTGGAAAGAAGTGTGAAGGTGGTGGGAACAAAAAACAATGACTAGGAATTGGAAATTGTCTGAACCCGCCAACCCGACGATCCGTGAAAGAGATTGCAAGAAATTTACAAGTGTGGAAAGTGGTCAGACAGGCTTCAAAATAGGATGACAAGGGTTCCCGAGGAGACATGAGGCCCCAATGGTCAAATTGTATGTATCGAAAATTTTGAGTGCAAACTTTGTAACACAGAAGAGGGGATGATGTAGGAGTCTGAAAGTCAATTTTCATATCGCGGAAGCTGGGGGGGTTGTTTGCAGGTCAAGGAACGATGGAAGTGCAGTTTGCCTGTGCGAGAACCCGCAAGAGAAAAAGTTGAGTAAGAATGGAATTGGAGGCGCGAAAGAGATTCCAAGAAATGGAAAAATATGGAAAGAGGAAGCACGTGCTTCAAAATGCGGTGACAATAGTTCCCCAGGAGACGTGAGGACCCGAAGATCAAATTGCAGGTCTCATAAATTTTAAGTGGAAACTGTGTATCACGGAAGAGGGTATGATGTGGGAGTCCGGCAATAAATTTGTATATCACGGAGGTCCGGGTGCTGTTTGCAGGTCACGAAACAATGGAAGTGCAATATAGAGCCCGCTTTCCTGGGAATGCACGATATGAAAAGTGGCTAGGCATGGAATGGGTAGCGATCGGTTAGAGTCATGATATAAAAGCACGAGCACAAATGCGAACCCGTGAGTCTGCCAACACGCGCATTGAGACATTTTCAGAAAAACGACTAAGTAACTAGAAAGAGAAAGTAGAGGGAAAAAAGAAAGTGGGATTTGGTTAAGTATAGAAGAGGGAAAATAAGGTCCAATATATTCATATCTGTACTAGATATTCCTTTTCCTGGAAAGATATTTTCTATATGTTTTTTGAGAAGTTGTATACTTATTGCATATACTTGGAAAGAAGTCTGAAGGTGGTGGGCACAAGAAACAACGACTATAAATTGGAAATGTCCTAAACCCACCAACTCGATGATCCATGAAAGAGGTCGGACGGGCTTGAAAATAGGGTGACAAGGGTTCCTGAAGAGACGTAAGGCCCTGATGGCCAAATTGTATGTATCGGAACATTTCAGTGCAAAATGTATAACACAAAAGAGGGGATGATGTGGGAGTCCAGAAGTAAATTTGCATATCGCAAAAGCCGGAGTGCTGTTTGTAGGTCACAGAACAATGGAAGTGAAATTTAGAGAAAGGGGAAGCAGTCGATCGGAATCGCGAAATAAAAGCATGAATGTAAATGTGAACGCGTGAATCCGCCAACCCACTTATAAAGACATTTTCGGAAAAAATGACTAAGTAACCAAAAAGAGAAACTACAGGGGATAAAAGAGTGGGAAAATAGAAAGGTGGAGGGAAATTTTCGTAAACGGGAATTGGTTTCAAACAAGCCCCATTGTTGCAAAACCATCATTTTCTAGTCCAATATTTTATCCACTTATTCGTTTTCTATTGTTCTTGTACCATTAAAAAGGGTGTGAGCAAATGTTTTGTTGAATATTAGATTTTATTGCAACTTGTGGGAGTAATTGTGTTCTTGATACATTCTTCCATGACTTTAACATATTAAGTTAAGTATTAAACTTCTTGCATGATGGGTTGTTAGCATGAAATCTTAATAATTGCATGTCTAGAAACAACAATGACGATCTTGAATTTTAATATTGTAGTTGATTTCATGGTCCCATTTGATTACAACCACCATATATCTGGTTTTTTTTTTATTCGCGAACAAGAAATTTGGTAATTTCATTAATAAAGTAAAAAATGCTCAAATAGAGGCCAGGGGATGGACAACTAATAAAATGTTCCCTTTCAGACTAAAGGAATCAAGGAAGTGAAAGGGAAATAAGAAATTGTTTTCTTAGCAAGGCTAAGATGAAAATGAAATTTCTATGGTAGGGCCCAGGCTGCGACATTGTGATTTGGTCTTGCTATGTTCCATCTACATTACAAATAGAATTGAACGTTGGTTTGACACTGTCTGAAATTCATTTTTGTTTCCATAAAATCTTGATGGGATCGACACAATGCATTGTCATATAATTGTTAAATGATCCATTTTAGATCAAATTACTTGAGCCAATACAATATTGAAGAAATATGAGACTATTGAACCATGCCAATGAGAAGAGGTCTTAAATTCAACAAATAAGCAACAACCAAGACTACAAGGATTTTTTTTTAAAAGTAAATCCATTAAAAAAAAACCAGAATACTGAGCAATGTATATCTATCCATAGAAATTGGACCGAGTTCTTTTCACCAAAACATTGAACATATTTTCCATAAACACAGGCACATGACCTGTGTTAGGATATTTAGACACTTAGGAGTTAGTTAAGATCTACTTGGTCTAATATGTCGTTAGGTAAAAGTGTGTTTCTTTAGTATGCATTAGTATGCATTTGTAGTTAGGAAATCCGATGGTCACGATATGTTCCCGACATA
>ML803920.1:207872-218661 GCA_009831015.1 Picea engelmannii
TTCTCCTATTGTGTCATTATTGTAAATCCTTCAATCCTATCCCAAGTTGTTCTTAAGGGGGGATGTTAGGATATTTAGACACTTAGGAGTTAGTTAAGATCTACTTGGTCTAATATGTCGCTAGGTAAAAGTGTGTTTCTTTATTATGAATTAGTATGCATTTGTAGTTAGGAAATCCGACGGTCACGATATGTTCCCGACATAGAGTGATCTGACGGTTCATACTCTCCTCGATCTTAACGACCATTGATCCATGGCTTAACACCCGATTGGTCCATGATCTCTATTTAAAGAGCATGGAGGGTCATTTGCCGATGATCGAATGTGAGAAACTCTCTTGTAAAATCTCTCTGTAATCTTTTTCTTTGCATTAATAAACTTCTCCAAGTGGCCACGTTGGCTAGGGCCGGGGATGTTTCCCCGTAGGGGTTTTACCACGTAAAAAAATTGGTGTGTTGATCTTTGATTTGGTTATGTGAGTGGTTACTAAAGGTGTTCGTCCTTTGTTGAAATACCTATGTTTTCGAACAACCTGTAACATGCATAAGCCATCGAGATGCTCTTCAACATGCATACGAAATTGATTACCATGCTTTTTTCTAGGAAATCCTTGTAGTATTCTCCTCGAGAGGTCAATGTTCACTGCCCCAATCTCAATATATTATGGAAGACCCAAGGCGACAAAGAAACATGAGAGTGGTTCCGCAGTGGAATAAATCCTTGGCTTGAAGCAAATGAACAACAATCCTGCTCCTGACGCTGACATCGCTCCAACATTGCACCCCAACAAGAAAGAAACGCAGGATTTTTCAAATGCAAGAGGACATAAGAACCCATCTTCGTGGTAAAATTGATAGTTCTCACAAGCTTCTCGTGAGGAAGAAGATGAAAAACTTTGCAAGGCAAACAAAAGAGCCCGAAATTGAAAGTTAGGACACACTAAGAAACCACCTCCTCATAGTCGAAGAATTCAGGGACACAGGTTGCTCGAGCAATTATAGAGGCCCAAATTAGTCCATTCTGGGTGGAAGGATATGAGTAGTAGGAATAGGCCTTGCACTAGTGGGAGTTCTGGTCCTCATCCCCTAATATGTTAATTGTATATCCAGAGAATAGGAGAGTGGTCCCGCAATTGAATAATTTTTTGTCTTGAAATATATCTCTGGGAGCATCAATAGACCATTTCTTTACAGTGAAAGACTTCTTCCTAGAACAGACTAATTTGGACCTATGGAATTCCTAATTTCAAACTCCAAAGTGGCTATTGTGTTCATCGTTGGTTTCTTTTCTGAAACCCCTTCTTTTGGTGTTTTCACAACCGCCATCGCCGAGACAGGAAGTGCCCCCCATTATGGTTGATTTCAATTTGGGCGTAGGAGTGGGAACATTGTCTGCATTGCCATCATCCATTTCCGTATCATCCTCCATCAGATCATCTTCTTCTGGTTCAAAATTGATTGCATCAACCTCTGCACCAACCATCAATGCAAGAGCGCAAATTGTCTGAGCAGGCGGGGTTGCCTTGGAATTCTTTGGCTTGAAATATATCTCTCAGTGCATCAAGGGACCATCTCCTTTTTTGATCCTGGGTGGAGGGATATGATTAGTAAGAATATGACCTGGAATACTGGAACCTATGGCCATCATGCCTGAAGGTGTTTACTATATCTAGATAGAACTGATGTGGAATTGTTTCCATAAGTTAACGAGAATTTCCTTATTCTCCAGATGATGTTTGAAATAAAAATTCAGAAGGGATAATATAACCCTTCGCAAATCTTGGTTTAATGTGTATCAATGGAATATCTCCTCAAACCTTTCATTCATTAATGAAAATATCCACGGTTCGTGCGTAATGAGCTGTTATCATTAAAGCTTACTAATTGCATATTTAGAAAAAAGTGTGAAGGTAGCAGTGACAACGAAGAGTGATTAAGGATTAGAGATTTCATAAAGGCGCCAACCTGATGATGCATGAAATATATTGCATCATTCTTGAAATGAATACTTGGAAAGGATAAAACTCTTCTTCACAAATCTTGGTTTAATTTGTATTAGTGACAAATCTTCTCCAACCTTTCAGGCATTAATGACAATCTTAACGGTTCCTGCACGATGAGCTACTAGCATTAAAGATTAATAATTACATATCTAGAAAGAAGTTCAAAGGTGTAAGGGATGGAAAAGAGTGATTAAGCATTGTAAATTTCATCCACCTGCCAACCCATGAAAGAGATTCCAAGAAATGGCCAAGTATGGAAAGTAGTCAGGCGGGCTTCGAAAATAGGGTCACAAGATATAATCAGGAGATGAGAGGGGCTGATGGTCAAATTGTATGTCTCCAAACTTTTGACTACACAATGTGTAACATGGAATAGGGAACAATGACATATTTCTCTGGTCAATTTGTATATTGCGGAATTTCAGGTGCTGTTTGTAGGTAGCGGAAAAAGCAAGTGCAATGTTGAGAAAGCCTGGCCAAGAACTGATGATGGTACTAGTGGCCAAGTATGCAATGGGTAAGTGGTTTTTCGGAATCATGATATAAACAAATGAGACACACTCATAATAGGGAATATTGACGGGCTTGAAAATAGGGCCACAATATCTACTCAGGAGACGTTAGGGCCCAATGGTCAAATTGTATCTATCCCAACTTTTGATTGCAAAATGCATAACATGGAACATGAGACAATGATGGATTTCGATGGTCAATTTGTATATTTCGAAACTTTGGGTGTTGTATATAAAAGCATGAGACATTCGAAAAAATGACAGATTCAGAAAAAGGACCAAGTAACCAGAAAGAGAAAGAAAGAGAGAAAAAGGGAAAAAGGGAAATTTGTTTGCTAATTTGTAGATCGGGGAAGTCCGTGTGCTGTTTGTAGGCGAAAAAACAATGGAAACACAATTTTGAACCCAACTATATGGGAATCCATGATCCAAAAAGTTTGCTGAATATGAAATGGGGAAGAGGTTGGTCGGGCTCATGACATAAACATATCAGTGGAAATCTGAAGACATGAATTCACCAACTCCCACACCTAGACATTTTTCAAAAATTGACTAAGTAACTAGAAAGGGAAAGCAGAGGGAAAAAATAAAGGGGATGGAAATTTTCAGAAGCGGGATTTGGTGTAAGAAATCCCCATTGATGGTCTTAACAGTAACTATGAGGTGCATTAAACATGTGAACATGTTCTTCAATCAAGGAATAGATAAAGAGAGACATTCTTATAGTTTCTAGGATGTGCTTGTATAAGAGAAGCATAAAAAGCCACAAGAAAATCAATTTTGGGATGTTTAAGTAAAGTTATTGTACTGTCAACTTCACCACAAGTATAAAAACGACAAATTTGAATTTTAATGTCACATCGTTGATATCATAGTTCCATTGGACCTCACATAGTATATATCCTTTTATTTCAAATTATTCGTGGAGATGAATTTTGCTAAGTTCATCGATAAAGGAAAAGTGCTAAAATGAGCCACATACTACATTTGCGTCAGAGAGATTATATTAAGAGGAAAAACATGTCCTGTATATTCTTTAAGATCATAGAAAAACTACCAAGATCCTAAATGTATTATTAATTTTCCAGAACGAAGCATACAACCAAGAACCACGTAAACACCAAATGTATTGAAAGTCAAGGCACAAGGAAACACATGAACACAGAAGGAGCCAAGTGAGATCCCACAAGGTTCCATAGAGTAGTACACATCAACCTTTGCATAAAACAATTTGATATATTAAAAAAACACACATGGCATTGGTTTTCTCCTACATCTGGTATATGTTCCCATGAGAAAATAATCGGGGCCATGGGATATGAACAAAATTCTGCCAAACACAAGACAACACAAAACCAACGGAGCTTCTCCATTGTACCCTAGCTATAACCAAACCTCAAAATGGGGAACAAGAAACTTGCCAATTACTATTTTACCATGAAGCAATATCACTATGGACATTTTCTTCTGATAGTGCCATGTTCTATCACTACCAATTTTAACAATGCCAAATTTCCAATATTATTGGAAAAGGTTGATGGTTCTACCCAGAGGAGCAAGCTATTTCGACGGTTCAAAGGATGGGCCTAAGTTATTTACAGTTGGATACTTTGTATGGGGTTTTTCCTCATGCTTCACATTTCCGGACTGAACAATCTTATGCGCTTGTACATAACCAATAACTGCACCTGTCTATTTGAACTCCAATGCCCAAACTCCCCAATCTCTATAGCGAGTTCTAAAGATCTCAATCCCATGTTTCAATCCATGTTGAGTCCTTTTTCTTTCAATTAGGGCACTGAGAAAATACAAATACCATACCATAAATGTATAGTTGGAGATCATCTTTTTTAATTTATTTGGGTACCCCAAAAAAATGCAGAAATCCTGCCATGGCTATATAGTTGGAATTGTTTTTTCCAATTTGGGCACCCAAAAAGGTGAAGACTCCTCCAACAAAGCCACAACCAGCCACCATTTTTTTTTTCATTTGCACACCCCAACAAATATGCAAATTTCTTACTGGGAGATGCAAAAAAACATGAAAATAACAACATTGATTGCATTTGTAGTTAGATTCTCCTTGTTGTTTCAAGTGCACAAAAAGAGACAAAATCTGTGGAAAGAAAATTTTACAACCATAGATGTAAAATCCAAAGAACTCGAGTCCGACGAAAATTCATCTGGGTGTTGAAGAAAAATTACAGACACACATGAGATTTTTTCGTTTCTTGCCAAAGCTTGATATGATTATTTTTTTTTCCAGTCGATATGCAATATTGCATTGTCCTCATTTAAGGTAAATTTTCTATGTATCCGAAAGTCACACATCATGTAGACATTGTTTTCCTTTTTCTGTAGGTATGCTTCATATGAAAATTCTGCTAACCCAGGAAGCACATCTTGTAACAGAAGCTGTATAATTGTACAATGTATGATTGTGTTGCCCATGGTTCAGATGGCAGCATTGAGGCGATGTCTATATATTTAAGGGCATTTTTTACTGCATCACAAACAATCAATTGTATTATCACTTATGAAAGAAGAAGAAGAAGCAAGAGAGTTTCATTTGGCACATACAGGCTCGAAGGGGGTTGAGTACGCATTCACTGCAACCAAAACACCCTCAACTTGGGTACGTTAGCATAGTAGTTAATATATTGAACAATATAATATACAACTGCACAAAAAAAAAAAAACTGCAGAAAATTGGTCAAGGCAATTTGTATGAGCAAAGTGAGGATGAAATTGTAGATGTATATGCACAACAATTGTAGAGATAGTTAGTTTCTTGAGATCCTATACTACGTCTGTTTCCAATTTTGTTACAAATGTGGCTTGGGTTGTGCAAAAGATCATTTCTTTAACATCTCTTTTCTTTGTTATATTTTTGAAGAGCATAAGTGGAAATTGCCCTTTATGCAATTGTTGTTCCATTGAGGAAAACAAATTTGAATAGGTGTCGAACAATTGCAACTGCAACATGGAATAGTGCAATAGTTGTGTAACATAATCGATATACATTAACATGTGAAAGTAAAGGAAAAAACTGGATATGGAGAATGGTACCATTGCCTTGTCGTTGTCTGACTCTCCATATTTTATATGGAGAATGTGTTGCGAGCCAAGTTTTCTCACGAGTGTGACAACTGCACCAATGGTTCCGATTGGGTAAATGTTGTTTCTCTGTGCAAGTTGGTTGATAGTTGTGTCCGTGACGAAATGATATTCTGAACAAATAGCAAGAATTTTTTCCACAATACTTGTTTCGTTGAGAGATATAATTCGATCACAATCACCATGGTCATATATTGTTTTGGGCAATATTTTAAAATTTGTAACAGATATCCCATTACCTGGCAATATATTTTTTGCATGTTTCTGGACAAGTTGTGTGGGAATAGTCAGTGTGATTGTCATCAGGGCCTCGTTGTCTGTCATGTCAGCATGCATAATGGATCTAGTTTTGTTTTCCTTGTCCAAGTAGGTGTTATAGACAACCATTATGTCCCCGATGAACACTTGTCCAATTCGGCGGCTGTTCAAGCCCTCTATTGATAGTATTTTGGGTGTTACAAGTTTAGACCTGGTGACATTTTTTGAACAGGAAAAGTAATGTGGATGGTAGTCTGCATTATTTTTTTGTTTTATTTTTTCGTGGCATAAATGTACAGGTAGACGCACAACTTGGATGAAGTATGGAGCCATAGTTTTGCAACCATACCTCTTAGTCTACGGAACTTGCGCTATGTTCGGTGTCTCTCTTGCGCTTGTTGATACTTCTTGTGAATTGCAAAGTATGTGTTGCAGATGACATCAACATATTCACCATGGCATAGATGAATAAATAGTTGAGGATATTTGTTTGGTAAACATATGAGGAACATAATGTATGCATATTTACCTTTGGCCTTGTCGGTCTGTAAACATAGGTGGAACATAAATGATTGACTGCTGATGGCCATGCCACTAGTCCAACTTTTTCTGATGCAAGCATGTGTAGATGAACATTAGAAGGAATAAATAAGCATAAGCATTGTATATTGTCCATAATTGTTCTAAATGTCACATACAGGGTCGAGCGAGATGGAATACGAAATAGGGTGTCAAGGGATACTCAGGAAACAAGAGGACCCGACGGTCAAATTTTATGCCTCAGATTTTTTGACTACAAAAATGTGTAATAGTAAATAGGGTGTGATGGGGGGGGGGGTATGACGGCCAATATGTATATTGTGAAACCTCTGAAGCCAAAGGCGCAATATTGAACCCGCAAGCTCGGGAACCCGCGATTGAAAAAGTGGTTGAGTATGGAATGAGGTAGAAGCATGATTATAAATGCGAACCCATGATTCCACCAACCTATGTACCTAGACATTTTCAGAAAGACGACTAAGAAAAGAAACTAGAATGAAAAAGTAGACGAGAAAATTTAAGTATAGAAGAGGGGAAAAAAGGGGATAATAAAAAGTGGAAAAAATAGAAATGGGGAGGGCAATGTTTGGAAGCAGGAAGTCTCAACATAGGCCCATTGTTGTGAAATCACCATTTTCTAGTCCAATATTATATGCACCCACCCCTTTTGTATGTTTGATTTACTAGCACACTTGGTATACCTTTTCAAAGATTGTACCACAACCCCCTCTGCTGTGGCATATAAGAATTCATCTTCCTATCCAACCAATCTGTTTCTTTCAATGTAGCAATGCCGAACATACAGTGGACATGAAGGTAAGTTAGTATGAAAAAAGACATGTAAAAGAAAGAAATACAATTCTATTTATTTCAATGTAGCAGGAAAGATAATATAATTCACATGAGAATAAGTTACTATGTAGAAAGATACGTAGTATCTACATACAGTAAAATAGGTGCAATGTAGTAGAACAAGTAGAACAAATACACAAACAATAAATGAAATACTAAACAATGGAATATGAAATAAGAGTAGAGGCATGCACCTCTGTAACTCTTCCTCTACATTTGCGGAAAAGAGTCCATCTCCCTCTCTATCCACTCTGTTTGTTTAAATGTAGAAATGCAAGAAAAATACAATGGACATGAAGGAAGCTAGTATGCAGGAAGACATGTAAAAAAAATAAACAAAGTTCAAATTTTTTCAATATAGCAGCACATGAAATACAAAGGACATGAAGATAAGTTATTATGTGGGAAGGTATGAAATATCTACATACAATAAATTAGGTGAACACATATACAACAATAAATTAAATACAAAACAACATAATATGAAATAATAGTACAAGCATGTACCTTTGTATATCCTCTTCCACCGCTACAATTAAGACTCCTTCATTTTCTCCAGCTATTCTGTTTGTTTGAATGTGGGAACGCACAAAATATAATGAACATGAATGGAAGCTGGTATGCAGAGGAGAACAAGTAATATGTACATACACTAAATGAGAATCAACGAATAGAATAAAAGATAGTTAGAAACATGAACCTTTTCTTTTCTCCATCCATGGTTGTAATTATATAAAGTTTTTCCTGCCCAAAATATATTACCATCCACAAAATATTAAGAAATTGCATGGCCATAGATAAATGATTTTGGTTCTCTATAGAAAAGTATCCAGATATGCTTCGAGACATGGAAATATAATTTTGCAGTATCTTTGGTGTACATCTCATATTTTAAGTACACAACAAATTGTATCGTGGTCACACCAGTCTGTGTAGAGGATAAAGATGTTGTATTGTGATATGGGAACATTTCACCATAGATGGTTAATAAGTGTGTTTTGCACATGTTTTATCTTAACAAAAATACAATGGACATTGTAATTGCACATGTAGTTGTCCAATCATTTCTTATGCCACTATTTTGTATCATGTCAACACTGAAGTATCCTAGAATGATAATGGTTTCGTTCAAATATAAATGGTGTGATGCATTTCAGAACACATTGATTATGCTAGCATTGTTGCATGCCAAACATCATAGAAACTGAATAATGCAATTTGCAATCCATGAAACACCACTCTTGGTAGAACCATCTCAGTATATTTTTCGTCTACAGGAAAATTTTAAAAAGACATGTAGGTATGGTCCAGAACTAGGAAAAATAATTGGAGAAAAATTCAAGAGCAAGACAGGCGAGAACGGAACATGCACTAGATCTCGACTTTTCCAGACACGACAAACAACAGAACCATAGGTCCACTTGCAGGTGCAGGACCTGAACACCACAAAGTGAAAAAAAAAAACGAGCTCCAACTGTCGGCGTAGGACCCCAACCCTACAAAGATGAAGTAAACAAAAGAAAACAACAAGCAACAAACCAACAAGTAATCATGAACAAGCCCAACTGCATCCCCAAGGCCTCAAACTCGTAAACTTGAGCCAAACAACAACAAGAAGCAATCGACAAACGAATGAACCAATGAACAAGAAACAACCACTGAACTAGTAAACAACATATGTATCTCCAACGATTACCAAACTGCAGCCCAAGCACAGAAGGAACCGGAAACATATGACGAGCATGCCAGTAGAAATAATCAAACATTCTTACTTGCAAACCGCAGTAGTGAAAAACAAAGAATGAATACAAAATGAAATTATGGCATCGAAACTTACTCTGAAACGATGAATGACAGAAGCACAGGTTGAATTGTGGGTGCAACACCTGGACCCCGCAAAGTAAAAAAAAATACATATCCAACTGCGAATGCATGACCCCAACTCTACAAAGTTGAAGTAAACAAATGCAGGCAACAAGCACCAACAGGCCCAACCGCAGGCGTAGGTCCCCAACCTTGCAAAGTTGAACCAAACAACAACAAGCTACAATCGACGAACCAACAAACAAGAAGCACCCACTGAACCGGTAAACAATTTATCTATCTTCAACGATGACCAAATTTCATTCCAAGCATAGAAGAAGTATGAAACATACAATGCCTATTCAACTCACGGTGGACAATAATATTGTCCAAATTCACTGCAACATTGTATGGAAAAATTCTAGGAAAAATGTACTCTGAAAAGCCTATTTAGGTAAACATTAAGGCTGTCAGGCTATTTAAGGGCCTTGCGGTATGAAAAAATTTAAGCTTCCAGGCCTGTTTCAGGACCTCGCGCTATGTAAACATTTAAGCTGTCAGGCCTATTGAAGCACCTAAAAAAAAGTGTTAATGCTCTAAACCTTCGATATGTAAACATTTCAATACAAATACAAAGAAATAATAATAATAATAATAAAAGGAGATATTAATATGCGATCACTATAGTCCCTCTATGCCTTCAACAAGGACTAATAATAAAAAAACATTAAAAAACAACATCCATGCTCAGAACTTTCAGTATGTAAACATTTAAGTAAAAATGTAATAAAAATTAAAAAGGAGCGTCTAATCTCAAAAAATTGGATATCTACACATTTACAACATTGGGAACAACGAAGCTGGTAATAAGACCTCCAATATATTCTCTAATGAGACGATGCCATAATGTTTTTACTTCTATAAAATAATGTTTTTACTTCTATTGTTAGAGCAAGATTTGCCTCACCCTATGCAATCTTGCATAGAGGGCCTTATTCCATTTCCCTATGTAGACTTATATTCCCCTTTGATAAAATCCAAAGACAAAAAAAAATATTTTTCCACTTGTACGCATCTTGCAAACTATACAACAAGCGTATACACAAGCTGCTCCACTACAACCTGCGTACATCGGGGTTTGTGCCAGAAAATGAAAATTAAATGTTGAGTTTCCATGTCACAACAAGAGATCTCTAATCCTTGGCCTTCCATATACTAGAAACATTCCGACTCGGCCCTTCAGTTCCATTTTGAAGGCTATAAATGGGCCAATTCCGAGCTATGGTAAAGGAGAGAAGAATTCAACTTTGAGAGAAAAGTTACTCTAGAGAAATTATTACTTCATATTGAGTTTGCATCCCTTTTTCCTTTAAGTCTGAACCCATTGTTCATCCCCCAAGCTCTTCCCTTATTGATGGAGAACCCCATTGTGTCCCTTCTATGAGCTTGCCTTTGGTGGAGGATTGAAGTGGTGGAGTCCCAGCTGGAAGGAACTTAGTTTCTCAGTTCCGAACCGTGCTGACACAGAAGTCTGTAATATTTTTGCTTCTGCTGATCATTCAGTAATAGAAATACTCTTTTCCCGTCCAATTGATATCTTGCAAATATATGATTTATTATCTATGGGCGTATTTTTTGTGTACTTATTAATGGATTATGCTATCTAATGTGCTAACCTTTTACATTATCACCATATGCTTTCTTG
>ML803920.1:253118-274712 GCA_009831015.1 Picea engelmannii
TTATGAATGTGTGAACCATGTTCTTTTTCTTTGTACCATAAGATACCTTAACTTCGGGACGAAGTTTCCTGAAGGGTGGGTGTATGTAACGACCCTTAATTATTAAGATGATTAATTTAATAATATAATCCTAAAAAGATTAGTTAAACTATATTTGTGTCTTAAAATAACAATTCTAATTGATTATTATTAAAATAGTTGTTTATGATGGTTAATGATTAATTTGATTATTAATTAATTAATTAATTAATAAATTATTAAATAAGAGGTGGATAATAAAATATAATGTTTAAAATTGAGTTACATATCCCACAAGGGATAACGTATTCAATACATTAGGATAAGTAATAAAGGAGGGATAAAGGTATTAATGGCGGGGGGATAAGGTGTAATAAAGCAGTTAGGTAGGAGTTAATGTAGGGAAGGCGATGAAGGAGGAATAAGGGGGGGGGGGAAGGAGTTTAGAGGAGGATGCATTCTACGAGAGGGGAGAAGGGATTTTGGGAGAGCTCTGAGTATTCGACAGAGGGAGGAATTTACAGTGCACCGGGGGGTTGCTGGAGGTTTTGGGCTCGGAGGGCTAGGATATCCATTGATATCATAGGGCTAGAAGCTAACTAGTCGGCATGGAGGTTGGTTTTGGGTGGTGTCCTAAAGAAGCAAGCTAAGGAAGCAAGCTAAGGAAGCAAGTTGCGGATAGCATCAGAGTTAAGGTACTTCTTTAAAATTCATGCATTGTTTGTATAAAAATTTGTTATTAAATTTTATTACTTGAAATATTAGATTGCGAATGTGCTAGATTAAGTAATTTTTAAATTTTACTGTAGCGTTGTAATTCAATGGTTGCTTAAATTAATTTAGAGCCATTACATTAAATAAATCTTTTGTTACTCCTATATTGCAGTAAGAAACAATGTAATGGGAAGATTCGGGTGGATAACCTTTTGCTGGTTCTGAGGGTTTACCTTTGTCCTCTTTCTTATTTTTCCTGTCTTCTTTGATCTTGTCCCATGGAACTCTACAGTCAGTCACCTGCTTCATGTGACCCATTCTTTTTGCAACGAATACAATGAAGATTATATCTATCATCATGTGATTTACTCTTGTATTTCTGAGCAAGGCTAAAAGTTTCACCAGATGGAGGAGATGACTTCTTTCCAAAGGCTTTCTCACAATCTACATCATGGATTTCATCTGATCACTTGCTTGTAGTGATTCAAGGTAGTGAGAATATGTAAGGTATAGGGCCTTAATGAAGGTTGTGAGAGAGATATCAATCTTTGCTCTGGTGGCTTCAATGTCATGCATTATGGCTATGATTTCTGAAGCTAAAGCCATAGGGTCATCTGTCTTCAACTCTAGGTTGAAGAGCTTCAATATTATTTGTATGAGTTCAAGCTCAAAATGTGTGTCATATAGCTCATTCAATCTCTTTAAAGTGCCATAGGAATCACTAATGGAAGCAATATGCCAACTCACCTATTCACTTATTGTCACAAATATTACTGCACATGCCTTCTGGTCTCTATCTTCCCATATTTCACATTGTTTGTTTGTGGTGGGAATGACTAGATTTTTGATAGGCCCGACTCTTTAATTCTTATTCTTCTTCTTGTAATTCCGCTTCTTCTTGAGTTTTTTTCCTCTAGGGACTGTTTTTTCTTCGCAAATTCCTTTCATAGGTCATTGAAGATAATGTTCTCTTCCTGTACCATTCTTTGTAGTTCTCCTTTCCCGTCAACACCACACCGACAATGGAGATGAGAGAATACATTGTCTTCTAGAAATGCTTCTTCAATCAACAACCTTTAAAATAAAGGATGAATATAGAAACAATTGTATTGTCCCGATCTCGCTCTCATAAACAAGTAGTGAGTGGCAGTGTACTTGGAAAAATCTGATAATAATAACCCAATGAATGGATATACCAGCGAATAGGCTAATAGCTATTGAATGATCGCCAACATGGGACAAATTATGTGCAGCTTGTCACTCATTTCCCTCAACCAACGATCGAAACCCTAATTCATGTTATATCAATGATTGAGTCAAGAGAGGCGCAGTGCACGATACAACAAGGTCAACTAAGGTGAAGGAAACGATTGGAATGAGGTCCACTTTCACTTGTTAAGCACGTATGAAGGCACCCACATTAAGAAGAGAAAATTAATGTTGTATAAACGAAGAATATCAAGGCATCCCTTTGATATTTTCACTCGTTTAAGAAGAGACCCTTGGTATCGCAACCTCTATTGGAGTGAAGGTTTATTCACGAAAAGAACAAACCAGGGAATGGATACCATAACATTGAATGGATATAGCAGAGAATAAAGCAATGACTGGATATAACAACATGTTTATTTGTGAATAGAATACCAACAAATAGTGAATGGACGCAACTACTGGCCAGCCCGAGCAATAGATACATGCCCGAGCGATGTGTGGGTTCGATTGGACGTAGATAATGTATTGTCGATCACATCATGAGAGAATACCAGCGTTGTGAGGATATTTCTGGTGCAAGGGCATTGTGAGAGGTAGAAATTAGGGTTTTGGAAAAATAGCCTGGAAATTAGGGTTCCAGAATGAGAAATACCTACGCCTTCACCCGTTTCTAAACAGACACAGTCTAGCATCTAGGTAGAGTGCTGCGTTGAACGATCATAAATGTGGGCAGTCGAATATTCTACAAAAGAGAGGTGCAGTTGCATGGGAGGTATTGGTAAGCTCAGTTATTAGAGCTTAAAGAATAAATCACGACGCAGAGGGCAGAGAGACAGAGGGAAGACGAGGGCGTTTCAGACATCTACTCATGGAGTTAGGCCAGGCTCTGATAACTCCACACTTGATGATTTTGTAGGTTAATAAATACATAATGGCTGTTTATCTTCTTCAAAGCTGGATTTTTCCAGTTACATGAATACAATAAGTGTCTATCAAAAAAATATATTCTAATGAAATTAATAATAATATTATATTTTCTTTTGTGAGACGAAGTGTTATTGCATTATGTAGTTGTTTGTGTAAATCTATCTTAACTTAATTATAATTTTATGTTGTTTGAAGAAGTTTTGAAATATTTAATGTTTTAAAACTGAAATATTTAAAAAGAAGGCATAAGATAAATTTTAAAAGAAAAAAAAAATTAACATCCACTTAGATTTTTTTTTTTTTTCTTTTAAAACTTATCCTCAATTTATATCCATAAATCTTAAACAACATATAATTATATATGTAGTTGTAGTGTGATATCAATCATCTGCTTTCTTATATAATGTCACATGTCTTTTTTCTCTCTCATAATTACTAAATTCATGGGAACTTTGAGGTTATATCGTGTTATTGTTTTTGCTTTGTTCTTTTTTCTCTCTCATAATTACTAAATTCATGGGAACTCTGAGGTTATATAGTGTTATTGTTTTTGCTTTGCAAACAAAGTTAAGTTTTGGTAACACCTTTCATGAACAAACTTTTGCAACACATTTTCACAACGGGTTGTGGTTTCCCAAGCGATTGGCAGTTCATATCCCTGTAAATGCATGCTTGTGAAATGTTTGCTTAAATGTTGAAGGGAGGTGATTCCCATTTTTTTCCATTGGCTGAGCAATAAAAATATCATTGCACCCTCTCGTTCTTGTTTGTAGCTTGTGACTGTTTTCATTCTCTATTCTCTATTTTCTCTGTTCATGAATTATGTATGCAGCTAGAAGTCTAACAAGTGGTATCAGATCTATAGGGAGATGAGTTGATGCTGTGAAGAGGCACACGATGATTGTAGCAGAGAGAATCCGCCATTGTAGAGAAGACCTGCCACTTGGAAGGTTATCTTCGGACAGGTGAAAGGAAGTGGTGAGAAGTGCATACAATTCGATTTCGGGGGCACCAATAACAACAACAATAATTGCTGGAACTAATTGCTGGGACTCCCTTGGTGGAACTAATTGCTGAAGGAGTGGTCGTGGAGTACCACAACGTGCCTGAAGAGGAAGGGAAACCGTCCCTCTAACTATATGTTCGGCTATGTAGTTAATAAATCTTGGCAGTCACCTGTGAATGCTTGCATGGAGCCCCGACGGATGGGAAGGAGTCGGTGTATTGGAGGTGCAGGCGTGCATGTAGAGCACTCGGATGGAGGTGGCAGTGATGTTGCGGGTTTGGGAGAGGCTAAGGAGGCGGGGCGAGGAGGAGGAGGAGGAGGAGCGGAAGCAACAAGTGGCACTAGATCGATCAATGTCGGCTCCCCATTCATCCCCAATCACTTCATGGGAGCAAGATTCAGATCTTCAAAGACCATCGGTCGTGGATTTTAGATCATATTTAAGATAATCGTTTCTAGAGACTGATCGTGTGGAGCAAGGTGTCGCAGGTGTAGACCGTTTTGTACAGGTTAGTGGGTGGGTATCTGAGCCATGATTGGTGGAGCTCGGACCTGGGTGGTGATGAAGCGGAGGCGGGGGACTCTCGATGCTATTCCCGAAGACAAGGGTGAGGGGGACGAGATATGCAATCCAGCATTTGCCTCGGCCATGGCATGGAGTAGAAGGAAAGAGTTTGGAGGATGCACGTGAAGTGTTTGAAGGAATGACGCACTATCATGGAAGTAGAGAATTGATGTGCTCAATCAGATTTGAAACTATGGTGGCTAGTGGTTGGTCTAAAGAAGGTCGAGTTATTTTAATGTAAATGGTCATATGACTATAACACCTGGTTAGGCATGCTTACCCCAATTTTGAAATGTAATCAGTAAAGTCTAGACAACCTAGGTGATAGGGGGGCTTATGTGGTTTTCATCTAGACAACCTAGGTGATAGGGGGAGCATGTGGTTTTCTGAGATAAGGGAAGTTTGGCCAGATGATTTCGAGCACATGGTTTTAGTAGCTCGTGGTTATAGAGCCCATGGACAGCGTAATCCATTGGCTTGGAGGTGAGGGGTGAAGGCTCACTTGGATGGCTTGGCGGTTAAAGAAGTACATTTTTGTTGGTTATGGTGATGGAGTTAAGGGATGCATATTGTGGGATCCTACTACCCACAAATCATCATTAGCATATGTGTACATGGAACAATCAAGAGTTGTTCAGGATCGCAAAAGGAGATTTGTTTGCAAACTCAGGAACTCATTGTATGGCTTGAAGCTTGAGTAGGAAATGGTACAAGATGTTTGATTCCTTCAGGGTGAGCCAAATTTTACAAGAAGTGAATATAACCATTGTGTTTATGGTATATTCATTATTTTTGTGTTATATATTTTGTTTGTGGCAAGCACAAGCATGGTTGAGATCAACATGTTGGCTCACTTGGTTAGGATGTTTGATATGAAGGATTTAGGAGCAACACAAACAAATCTTGGGCATGGAAATACGAAGAGACATGAAAGATGGTAAGCTTTGGTTATCACAACATAAGTATGTGGAGGGTGCTCATCCATGTAGGTGGCCTGTATCTCGATATGAACCTAGAAGACAAGCGACAAACTGTGCCCATGCACGAAAATGAGGACCCTCCCCCTACCGAAGATGTTGGAAACATCTAGAGGAAATTCAAGGCTAGGTTGTTCTAGGACTATTACAATTATGATGGAACATGCCACAGACAACAAATCCCTCAGTACCAGTACAAAAGGCCAAGCCAATAATTAGTTGATGAAGCGACCACACGCTGCAAGCGGGCTTGATAGCTCAAGATCGATGGTAAAGAGTCAAATCATCTACCTAGCCATTATGGAAACCCTAACTCCAAGTACTATCCCAATAACTTTAATGCTTTGGTTTTTAGGGATAAATATGAGGGAAGGCTATACAAGAGCCCCATATTGAGTTTCTCTCATATTTTCATTCTGTCAATCCTTCTTCTGATTCTAAGTCTAAAAGTAGGATATGGTCGTGGGGGGGGGATGGCCTACCATTGGAACAAGAAGACTAAAAGGTGCTTGGTAGGCCGCCATGATAAGAAATCTTCCTCGTCAAGGGATCAAGGCCACCTCTCCAAAGAAAAGAAAGAGGCTCAATCTGCAGAGGAGCAATTTTGGGTCCATTGCTCGATGGAAAAAATTTAGTTGACGAATACCATCGCGGATTGAGTTCTAGCCCAACGTAGGATGAGATAATAAAGGAAGCAACCAAGTGGGTGGCAGACACAACGAACCCTCAGACCAGAGATACCCAATACTTTAGGATGGTCGAAGCATATTGGATGGTCAAGGCATTGGTGGCCCTGGCTGTTAGGTAAACTAAGAGAGAGAATGTCAAAATCCTCCAAGATATTCACATTTTGGAGGGGAAATTTGAGCTTTATTGCAGGGATCAACACAATATCAATTTTAGGGTTAATCAACTAGATCAATGTCCGGATCAACATGGGAAAGGTCAGGATCCCCGGTCTCCTCTAGGATCTCTTCAATGTCCAATTATGGTTGACAATGAGGATGAACAACTTTGGGAAGAGGACAATCAAGCCCAAGAAGAGGTCATTCACCAAGCTAAGAAGGATGCAGGGAGCCACATCAGGACCTTTGGGAGGGGGATTAAGCGGGCACCACCACCACGGTAGGTTTTGAAAGTTTTTTATGTTTTGGTCTTTTGTTTTGTCTCTGGTTCGCTTGTTAGTGGCCCTAGGTTCTTATTCTTAGTATTTAGTTATGGGATCATATCTGGAACTTTGGACAAAAAATTGCAACTCTGGAGATCTTGGTTTTTATGAACAGGGTTCATGGGTTTGGTTTCCTATTTTGGAAGACCCCCCTGTTCAACCCTTTTTGTACTATATTGTGATATAATAGAATTTTCTTTCCTTTTTAGCTTAAAAAAAACTAGAAGTATGTGGAGAAGATACTCAAGAAATTTGGTATGAATAATGTAAAACTAGTAAATATCCCTTTGGATTTCCATTGTAAGTTTTCTTCAAGTTCATGTTCTAAAAAATGAAGAAGAAAATGGTTATATGTCTCATGTATCATATGCTAGTAGGAAGGATGATTTTGTGATGGAATGTTCAAATATTTCACATGTAATTGGTGTTGTGAGTGGACACATGGAAAACCAAGAAAAGAGCATGGAAATGGATGCTTTGATATCTAAGAAGCACGCGTATCATCTAAAGGGTTGTAGTGGTTTAGTTTGTGGTTATGTTGATTCAGTGGAGGTGGAGTAGTCCATACTGAAGTAGACTGTGCAGACATGTTTACACAACCAATATTGTTAGAGAAGTTGCGGTGGTGTTTGGCTTCTCTTAGTTTGCAGGAAGGTGATGTTTGATTCGTGGGGAAAGGTATCAGGAAATTGTTGTCAATGTGAATATTGTTGGATGTGACAACAATCACTCGTCAGTTAAAACTTGGCTATGGTAAATTCTTGTGAAATTTTTGATTAAATGTTGAAGTCCTTGAGGTGCTTCAATGAGAATTGTAATCCATTTTTCTCCATTCGCTGAGCAATAAAAATATCATTTCCCCCATCTCGTTCTTGTTTGATGTGCGTGATTGTTTTCATTCTCTATTTTCTTTGTTCATGAATTATGTATGCAACTAGAAGTCTAACTCTACGCACTGTCATCATACGTAGTGAGCTTACCCTAGCTTGACATTTTTATTGATTTTATAGAGCATGAGCATAATGGTTTGTAGTAGCAAAATTTTGTGGGATTTTTTTATTTTTTTTTGTAGCAAGCCCTAACTCATATTTTTTTTTGCATATTTCTTCTTTCTATGAACTTGTTTCCATTGAGCTTAGCCTTTGTTTAATATATAACATTGTGAATTCACATAGGAAGTTTTCTACTTAGAGACCAAACTTATCTTTCTTATATTTATGGTCCTCCAAGTATATCCTAAATGAATATATTTATTTGTTGAAGATTTATGTTGTGGCATACCACCCTACACCCCTATCCATGCCATGGGTAGTCACATTTAAGCCCTTAAAATTTCAACACTCATTACACAATTTCACCATAATCCCAATAGAGAAGGTATCCCATTGATGATCCAAGAGGATCTCCACACAAGGGTTCATTACTTTGCACACCATGGAGAAGATCATTAAAATGATGATCGATGATAGGTGACAAAGTTTAAAATGAATGTTTAATGCTTCATATTGTAAAAATAATTAATATTATTTAGCATAATGTGCTTATGTATTTTTCATTTAATTTATAAAAACAAAATTAAAATTAAGTGAGAAAATCCAACTCACAAATCAGTTTCCTATTTTTAAGGGGAAATCAGTTTTATGTGTGAATCGTACCTCGCAAATTAGTTTCCTAATTTTAAGAGGAAGTAGGGAGTCTCATGAGTTGGTTTGGGATTCTCCCTCATTTTATCACAAGTGGTTTCCTATTCCAAGGGGAAGTTAAGGTTGGTTGAGATGCTTTCTCATTTTTGTCCTTGAGTTGTTATTAGATCCTAAAATTGTGGATCTTATCTCCTTGAATTATGGATAGAGGGAAACTATATAATTTTCTTATGTAAACATTGTAAAGGGAGGCCCCTTGGAGAGAGAGAGAGATTTGCATTGAGAGGAATGTAGTCCTTCTGGTGTATGAAGAAATGTCACTTATGTGAGAGCCTTAAGTTCTCTTTGTACAAGGGAAGGTTGCTCTGGGATTTCCACCCTGTAAGATTTCAGTCCTTTTAAAGGAAGGAAAATAAATTGATTTGTATTCCAAGAGGATCCGAAGACGTAGCCAGAAGGTTATGGTGAACTCCGTCAACACATGGGTGCCAAATTATATTTGTGAGTTTTGTTTGCATTCTCGCTTGATTAAGTAGAGGTTAAATTACACATATGAACACAATGATTTCCATTTGTTCATGTTAATATGAAATGATTAATGATTTCTTGCTCATGTTCACATGTAATTAAGTGTCAGTAAAAGGTCCTCATTGTAGGATTTTTATACAGAAAGATGTCATAGAAAATCCTGGATCAAGTGGTATTAGAGAAGGTCTGACCAGTTTCGCAGATTGTGAATATAATCATGGGAAAGGCAAAGAATCAAGCATGGTTTCATGAGATTGAAGAAATCAACTAGACCATTCAAGCAAAGAACGCTAAATTGAGGAGGTTGCTTCAAGAATATGAATAAGAAAATAGAAAACTACAACTACAACTACAAGCTATGGAGCAGAAAGTTGGGGAATGCTCTGCTACATGAGAGACAAAAAGTCCCTCCAAGATCAGGCCAACTTGTGGCCATGGAAGGTATACTAGTTATGGTTCTTGTCATGAAAATGGTGATAGCTACACATATTCTTAGATGATAGAGTATGCTCTCCAGACACTAGGGAACCAAGGTGGTTTCCTAGAATCTTCATCTACAACTTCATCCAACCAGGAGGAGCAGTTGGCCAAAATTCAGGAAGATGATGCCTCTTTTGGATTTTTTGAAAGGCACACGAAAGGAATTGGCTTGAAGTTGCTGAGGAAGATGAGGTATAAAGGATGAGGTCTTGGTATTAATGGCCAAGGCATCATTCAACCATTGGAGGTTGAAGGAAGACCCCAATGTGTAGGGTTGGGGTATGGTGAAAGAGAATGCTTAAAAGCAGTAGAAGAAGAGAATTCTTCAAGAAAAGAGTTGAGATTATCACCAACACCATCTTGGGATAGCAAGAGTGTTGCAAAGTATTGGAAGAGAAAAGTTGTTTATAGTGAAAGCGAGACAGATATGAAGTCACACAACTATTGCACTCATTGCCAAATGAACGGTCACTGGAGAAGGAAATGTTGGAAACTTCGCCCCGAGCTTCGTGGTACACCAAGCAAGAAACCTGTACCAAAGTCTATGCAGATGGAGGTTGGATCCTCAGTTAAAAAAAAATGGCCAAAAATAAAAGTGCCCAAAATTCGATGAAAACAACACCAATTTGAAGAGATCAATGAGATCTTTCCAATGATGCAAATAACACCTCAAACAAATTTTGGATGCAAAAGTTATGGCCATCTGAATTTTTGGAAAAAAAACAAATTTGGCGAAGTCTGTATAGTGTTGAAGTCAACATTATGAGTTGGTAGGCACAGAGGATGACATGTGTCTTGCTGAAGTCATCATGATGTCAACAAGGTGACATGGCAGCTCGAGAGAGTGTCACGTGTCACTCATTTTTGGGTGATTTGGCACCTAGTTGGACCAACCCTATTTGGCCACATGTCATGCTGATGTCAGCATTTTGTCGTTGCAGTGATTTGGCAAGTCATACAGTGATGTGGAAGAACAATGGCGATGATGTGGTAGTGACGTGTCAGCTAACTGGGTTGTACAACATTGAACGTAGCAACTGACTGGATGCTGATGTGTACGTTGACTGGGTCAGTGAGGTGGAGACAATATGTTGACGTAAGTTCCTAACTGTGCAGTTGAATAACCAATCACAGAGTGGCACATGGTCCAATCACAGAGTGGCACATGGTCCAATCACAAGGCACCACGTGAAACCCCTTAGATTCCCAATGAGGGCTAGGTTCGAAAAATTTAAAATTTAAAAGGGCTGACACCAGACCGACCGGTGTTGAACATGATGACCAAACCAACCAACCGACGATCATATTAAACAAAGGCCGACTACTCGATGCCAAATCTGGAAACTGGACCATCCAAACCCCAAATTTGGTGGTCAACATTTAAACTCAGTGAAGGTTTTAAATGTTCCAACAAACAAAACAATAGGCATACCAATGTGGATTTTGGCGGGAGTTCAACCCTCGACCACCCAACAAATTACCCAACGACTTTACCAATATTCCACACAGGCCTGTTGGGATATCCACTGGCCAACAAGCATTTAAACCCATGAATTTTCCATCCGACGTGACAACATGGGCGCGAGCCCATTTTGGCATGATTTTCAATGCACAGGGTGCCTTTATTACAGAAGGTATGACCCTGTGTGGCACAAAAAATGAGTCAGAGAGCCCAGGAGGGGTCCAGAAGTCACAGTGACAAAATTTGACGAAAGAACAATCATTTTTTCACTATTTTTCACTAGGAATCCACATGTGGAGTCATAATTTGGATCCAAGTAGCAAATTTTTGGGCTCATGGCAGAAGCTCACTTTCATCATTAATGCATGGCACATTTTTCGAGGCATAGTTGCACATTTTAGAATAGGTCAAGTTTACAGTCAAAATTTGCAAAATGGTGAGACAGACCTATAGGTGCTGCATATCCCAAGATTTGAGCATTTGATTAAGCACCTTGGCATGAAAACCAATGTAAGTTTTATGCATTTATGATTTTTTCCTCTTTTTGAAAATTGCAAAAGGACGAATGTATTTTGTAGATATTGGTGATTTTTGAGTGCTACAACAGGGCAACAAGATTTGGATTATTGTAGGGAATTCCTTTTGAGCCTCACACACAAACCGAGGTGGTGTGGTAAGAGGCCATTTTGACACTTCGACATAAAGTAGTCATGTTTACAACCAAAAGTCTTAGAATTGTGAGATGAGTATTATGATGACATAATCTACCTTATTTATTATGTTGCACATGTTTGTAATGTGGGGTTTAAAAACCATAGAGTTTACCACTAGTGCACATTTTGGGGTATTTTCCGTAATGGTAATGTTGCCTTAAAATTTGATGTAATTTCCATTTGGCTTGAAAATGAAAGTTGCCATGAAACATTGTAAAGGCTTTGTAGCTTCTCAATGAGAGTGAGAGGCAATTGTTTTTCCTAGGCATGTTTTGGAAACATTGTAATGGGTCTTATAGCCACTATTGAGTGTGAGGCATTGTTTTTCTTGGGCTTGTTTTGGCAACATTTGTAAGGGGTCTTGTAGTCATTGTTGAGTGAAAGGAATTGTTTTTCCTAGGCCCATTTTGAAAACATTGTAATGGGTCTATAGACACTATTGAGTGAGATACATTGTTTTTTCCTAGGCTTGTTTGGAAATCATTGTAAACTTGTCCATGAGTGTTTTATCAACTCTTGAAAAGTAAGGTATTTCTTTGAAATTTGCAAAAGTTGTGATCATGTATTATCAACTACATATTTACATTGATGTAAGTGTTGGCATCAACATCCCGATTTCGAAGTACAAAGGTGAAGGAGAAGAAGGGTGCGGAATTTCAGAGACATTTGTTATATAGATCAGGGAACCAACTACAAATTTGCATTGATCCAAGTGTTGGCATCAACATTCTCATTCTGAAGTACAAAGGTGAAGGAGAAGAAGGGTGCATCCTGTTAGATACATTTGTTATGTAGATCGAGCAGTGGAGAAGCGCATCATGGAGTGTAAGACTCTTCCTAGAAGATGGTTACAGAGATTCAAGTCACAATTTCTATCTATACTTTTGGATGACCAAAAGTGTTTTTTGTGGGGAGGTATGATCCAGGAGAATCTCCACACAAGGGTTCATTACTTTTCACACCATGGAGAATATCATTAAAATGATGATTGATGATAGGTGACAAAGTTTAAAAGGAATGTTTAATGCTTCATATTGTAAAAATGATTAATATTTTTTAGCATAATGTGCTCATGTATTTTTCATTTAATTTGTAAAAAGAAAATTAAAATTAAGTGAGAAAATCCAACAATTAGTTTCGTAGTTTTAAGGGGAAATTAGTTTTATGTGAGAATCCTACCTCACAAATTAGTTTCCTAATTTTAAGAGGAATTTGGGAGTCTCATGAGTTGGTTTGGGATTCTTCCTCATTTTATCACAAGTGGTTTTCTAGTCTCAAGGGGAAGTTAAGGTTGGTTGCGATGCTTTATCATTTTTGTCCTTGAGTTTTTATTAGATCCTAAAATTGTGGATCTTGTCTTTTCATTATTTAAGAATTGTAAAGGGAGGACCCTTGGAGAGAGAGATAGCTTTGAATTGAGAGAAATGTATTCCTTCTAGTGTCTAAAGAAATGTCACTTATGTGAGAGCATTAAGTTCTCTTTTTACAAGAGAAGGACGCTCTGGGATTTCCACACTGTAAGAAGCACGTGCCACATTTTGTGAGAAGATTTGAGCCCTGTTAAATGAAGGACAGTAAAGATATTTGTGTTCTAATCAGATTCAGAGATGTAGCCTAGAAGGTTCTAGTGAACTTCGTTAACACTTGGGTGCCAAATTATGTGTGAGTTTTGTTTGCATTCTCACTTGATTAACTAGAGGTTAAATTAGACATATGCACATAATGATGTCCATTTGCTCATGTTAATATAATACACAATGCTTAATGATTACTTTCTCTTGTTCACATGCAATTAATCATCAATAAAAGGTCCTCACTGTAGGATTTTTGTAAAGAAATATCTCACAAAAAATCCTAGATTGACAGAGGCCCATAATTATTTAAATGCATGCGTGGTGCTAAATAATAGAATGCAACGAAATATTCAAGTGTGGAACAATAGGGAATCATGGTAATTGTTGGATAGGAAATTTTGGATACAGTTTTGAGGAAAATCCCAAGTATGGAGGAGGTGCACAACACCATAAGAAAGAAGAGAAGACATGACCAGTGTGCGCAGTAAAGGAGCATCCATAATTGAAGTGTGTAGTAAAATCATACTTGGCAGCGAAAGGAAAGAGAATAAAGTAGGAGAATACAACAAGATAATAAAGTAGGAGGATAAAGCGGGTGAAAATGAAGAACAACAGTTCAACATGCAAAAGTAGAGGGGCGTGCAAAAGTAGGAAGAACAACAATTGGGAAGGAAAAAATAACATGTAGGAAAAAAAGAAGGAAAAACAAGCTCGAACAATGAGTCAACCTAAGTTGTAATGAGGCAGAATGAGTTGTAATAGGGGTTTGGGGTTAAGCAAGTAGGGTTTTGAGCCCTAGAATCCATGTATAAATATGTAATGGGTTAGGTAGAATAGGTTGTTGTCTCCAAGCGAAGAGAGTGAGAGAACAGACTAAGGATGAGAGAGAGTCTATGTCTGAAGGTTTAGGGAGATTTGCAGAGAGAGGCTTGTGCTGCAAAATGGCTAGGAAATATGGAGAGAAATATATCATGATATATCTATCGTAAGCACAATGCGCAAGCATGAAATGATTACAGAAAGAATAGTAAAGAAGCCAACCATTGTGGACATAGCCCAAAGTTGGGTGAACCACGTTAATTATTGGTATAATCGTACTATATAAATGAATTCACTAAGTAACCAAGGAAAAACATACACATGATAATGCACATAGAGTATATAAGTAAGGATGAATAAGATGATCGCCTCCCATCCCCTTACTACTACAGAAACTTGGTTCCTGCAACCCAAGTAGATGCCTTGGGTGAGACTCCACTTGCATGCAGGTGATGCCGAAAGGGTCAGTATCCAAAGGGTTTTGTTGGTTAAGATAAATTGAACCTAGGGTTTTATAACCGTGCACCAACAAATCGTTTCATTGCCAGGACCCAAAATCTTTGATTTAGGGAATGTTTTGGAGGCCGACTAGGAAAGAGATCTCATAATGGCTAGAAGGGAATGAATGAGAATTTGCTCAAAAAGAGAATAGAAACCCTTATATGAGCAATGAGAAATGGATCCAAAGGTATGTGTACATAGATCTGCATGATATTTTCTTTGGCGAATTTTCGATTATTTTGACTGAGTGGTTAGAAAGATTAGTGGAGAATACTAGAAGATACCGAACTATTGTGCCGAGGAACTGGACTCCTGAGTTGGTAAGGTAGCTGAATTATGTAAGTAATAATACTTCTCGTGCAGTTGATTTCTGGTTGGAAAATATATTGGGAGGTTATATTGCATAATTTGCAGTGGATTGTACCCAGTCATACATTTTTGCAGAGAGGGATTTCTTCAAGGGTCCACACAAAAGGTTTGTGAAATCATTGGATAATTGGATAAAGATGTTGTTGTGCGATAAGTGCATGATGACAATGGATTATGATTTCCAAGGGGATTCATGCACATAGGGGAACTGGGGGATGAAAAGAGGATAGTACGAAGGTAGGAGAGAATGAAGGAAGAATTGAAGAAAGTAGGGAGGGACTAAGGATGTAGAGAAACGAAGGTGTATCAGAAGAGGAGCAAGAGGTTGGAATACTATGTAATGGAAGAAGGTATAAGAGGTAGAATACTAGGGATGAGAAAGGAGATCCACGCAGTGAGCCTAAGGGAAGAGAACCCTATGCAATAGTCCATATCGTAGAAATCTCATACATAAAAGGAGAGGAAGACAATTCTCAGTGAAATACTATAATAGAAGAATCGATAAATCCTACTTAGACAGGATCATGTGTTGACTCCATGAACCTATGTGGGTCACCTAGATCTGAAATCACATTTGAAGATTTTTTTAAATCATGTGTAGTTATTAAGGGAGGAAAAAGTAGTAGTATCCAAAGAAGTGGAAGCAGTGCACTAAGTCAGAGTCAACCAACATCACCAAGAGGAGGTACGACATAAAAAAACATGGAAAGGGTAGAAAACACCCTGAGACTACCTAAGTTCCAAGGATTTGGATTGGAGGACCTAGAGTAACATCTATTTGTATGTGAGACAATTTGGGAAACAAAGAATTGTCAAGATGAGGTTGTAAAGATTGCGCAGTTGGTGTAAAATTTTAGAAACCAGGCACTAGTATGGTACATGAAACTGCAGAGTACCAAACCTACATGACAAGAAAGGATGCTAACAGAGATCATAAAATCATTGTTGAAAGAGTTCAAGAAGCCAAAGTCTGAGTCGAAGTACATTACATAATTGAAGGAAACAAAATAGGTGCATACTGAATCAATTTGGGATTATGACCAATGTTTTAAGGATCTGATGGGTAGAATGACATTCCTGATCCCCGATAAAAAACAACAAGAATGGTTTATTACAAGAATTCTACCACACATTCACATGCCATTGATTCAGCAGAAGGCTACATCCAACCTAAAGCATTAGATATTGCAATGAAATTGGAAGCATCCCCTATAGGAGACAGTGTAGGGATGTCACAAGTCCAGACGTAGTTAGATTCCTTGACAATTCAACTGATAGAACTTACAAAAGGGAAGGATAAATGGAAACAATTTTGGTGTACCAAGTGTAGGACCGAAGGCCACCATAAGGATGAATTCCCAACATTCACACAATATTTGGTGACTGGAGCATCGAATCCATTACCAGAAGGGGGATATTGTGAAATATGTAAGAAATGGGGACATCATCCGATTGAATGTCCATTACTATAGAAATATGTAATATTCTAGATATAAAATAGTATGCAGAACATAAATATTTATGTAGAATTGGCAGAGAAACAATGATATAACTAGAAAAATACCAGAATAATACCAGAATAACACCAGAAAGAGCACTTTGATTACTGATAGCAATGTTCACTTGCCTCTTCTAGGGGGAAACCTCCAACAGAGCAGAGCTCTATTACAATAATATCCAAGACAAGATTTCTCATACCATCTACTTCTATTTATACTAAATATATATCCAAAAGAACAATCTAGAGGAAGATCCTTCTAGAAGCAGAAGCTTCTATTAGGTCTTCTTACATTTGACTTATTCTTCCTTATTGGTAGGCCTTATTAATATTGGCCTTTATTACATGGAATTATATTATTCTACCTACATGAGGGGTTAGGGAGGTTAGGTCCCTAACATGCTGTCCCCCTTGAAGAACAACCTTGTCCTAAAGGCTTCAGATGAGGGAATTGTTGTAGAATGGTGGCCAGATCCCAGGTGACATCTTCTGGAGGGGTATCTTTCCATTGGAATAACACTTCCTGGATGGTGTGCTGACATAGACGACACTTTATTTGGGCCAAGAATGCTAATGGTTGCAACCATATGGAGCCTTCTTATCCAACTCAGGGAGACTAGTTTGAGTTTGGCACTTAGTTCCAATCACCTTCTTTAAGCAGGAAACATGAAAAATGGGATGGAGCTTCGACTGACTGGGTAGAGATAATTGATAGGGCACCAATCCCACATACTTGAGCACTGTATAAGGACCATAAAATTTAGGTGCAAGTTTCTGACAATGTTGATATTTTAGTGAAGTCTTCTTATAAGGTTGTATTCAAAGAAATACTTGGTCCCCTTCAACAAAATGTCATTCGAAACAACCTTGATATTCTTTTTTCTTCATGTGATTCTGATCCATGAAAAAATTGGATTTGAGGGCATGAAGAATAGCCTCATGTACTCTAAGATTTGTGTTAAACTCCTGAACCTTCGAGACCCTTGACATATAGGAGAGAACTAATGGGGGATTTTGGCCATATACTGCTTCAAAAGGAGTCATGTGAGTAGATGTATGGTAAGAGGTGTTGTACCACCATTCAGCTAGGGGTAACCGTTGATCCCACCTATTTTTCCACTCAGATGCAAAACACCTCAAATATGTTTCCAACACTTGTTGAGAACTTTAGTCTGGCCATCCATCTGGGGGTGATAGGAAATGATGAGATGTAATTGGGTGCCCTGTAGCTTGAACAATTCTTGCCAAAAATTGCTTGTGAAAGTGGGGTTTTTTTCCAGAGACAATAGAATTAGGCATGCCATGAATCTTGAAGATATTATCCATGAATATTTGAGCCACTGTGGCGGTTGTGAATGGGTGTTGAAGAGCACAAAAATGAGCATATTTGGAGAGACAATCGACGACCAACATGATGAATGACTTATTTCTTGATTTAGGTAATCCTACAATGAAGTCCATAGAAATGTCTTGCCAAATATCAAGGGGAATCAAAAGTGGTTGGAGTGTTATCGAAGCTTTGATAGTTTCTCCCTTGTGGCATTGACATAACTCACATTCAACCACAAAGGTGCAGACGCCCTGTTTCATACCCTCCCAGAAAAAAGAACGTTTGACCCGTTCATAGGTTTTGGTAAATAATGAATGCCTAGTTGTGGGTGAGGCATGAAGTTTAGAAAGAACTATGGATTTAAGTTGGAATTGATTGCATAAATACAAAATACCTTTGTAGTGAAGCTCTTCATTATGACAAGAGTACCCTAGAGAGAGTGAAGAATTTTGTTGCAATTGGTGGAGTAGGCTAGAAATTTTGGGGTCTTGCATCCATTCCCGATGAACAACTTGGAGCTAATCTAGTACAATGAAGGAAAGGGAGAAAAGGGACCTGTCTTCATATTTTTCAGGAAGAGCATCGACCACTACAATTTCCTTGCCATTCTTGTAAATGATCTCTTAATCATAGCCAAATAGCTTGGTCACCCATTCTTTTTTGCCGTGGATGAAATTCATTGTTCCATGAAATACTTGAGACTTTGATGATCAGTTTTGATTTGGAATCATTGACCTAATAAATAAGGACACCAAAGATCCACAACATGCAGAATACATAATATTTCCTTTTAAAAAATGGATTGGCCCAAATGTCGCTCTGAAAGTTGTTTTCTAGTGAAGACCAAGGGCTTTCCATGTTGCATGAGGATGTCTAAAATTCCTTTCCCAAAAGCATCAAATTCCAATACGAATGCCTTTGTGAAGTCTGGGAGTGCTAGGACATGGGTCAAGAACATAACATTTGTTAAGGCTTGGAAGGCATGATCCACAACTTAAGTCCAAGTGAAAGCATTCTTTTTAAGGAGGGAAGTGAGAGGAGCTACAATCTTTCCATAATTCCAAAAAAACTTCCTATAATAGCTCGTTAAACCTAGAAAACCATGCAAGATATTAAGAGTTATAGGGCGAGGCCAATATTGCATAGATTCAATTTTCTTAGGATCCACTTGGACACCATCCTTGCCAACAATATGACCCAAGTAGTCTACTTACGAGGCACCAAAGGCACATTTACATTGTTTGAGGAAAAGTTGGTGCTTAACGAGTAGATGGAGAACTTGTTTCACATGGGAGATATGGGATGACCAAGTTTTACTATAGATGAGAATATCATCAAAGAAAACTAAGAAAAAATGATGGAGAAAAGGATGGAATACATGATTCATAAGACTTTGGAAAGTGGAAGGAGCATTACAGAATCCAAAGGGAATTACCAAGAATTCATGATGACCCTCATGAGTGCGAAGTGCAGTCTTGGGGATGTCTTCTTCTTTCATATGGATCTGGTGGTAGCTAGAACAGAGATCCAATTTGGTGAATTACTGAGCACCACTCAATTCATCCAAGAGGTAATCAATGCTAGGAATGGGGAATTTGTCTTTGATTGTGAGTTTCTTGAGGGTGCATAAATTAGGAAACATGCGCCAAGTACCTTATTTCTTGAGTACCATTACCATAGGGGAAGAATGGGCTAGTATTGGGATTGATAACACCGAATACTAGTAATTCATGAATTATTTTCTCAATTTCATTCTTTTGGGCAAAGGGATGATGATAAGTCTGAACATTGGGGGGAAGACTGCCTGGGATCAGAGGGATGGAATTGTTGGAGTTACTTCACACACACCTATGATTTATTTTTCCTAAGGTTTTTCCTTTTTTATTAGTCATAATTATTCATTATCCAATCTTCTATATTTTAGGGGAGAATATTCCACCTGGAGAATATTCTCTTTCAGTGGACACTTCAGTTTGACTAGTTGAGTTGAGTTTAGATGCCTCATTAGTTTTGTCACCATGCAACATTGGGATCATCACCATACTAATTTGAACTTGCCTTGGGATCATCACTAGAATGGTGCATTACCCTTGATTCTCTCATTTAACTCCTCACTACTCTCTTTTCATTCAGTTAACTAAAGACTAGTTGACTAGTTAACTCAACTAGGTGGAAGTTTACTCCCGTAACTGCTTGAGAGACTAGACTAGGTGGCAGTTCACTCCCGTAACTGCTGGTGTGTGTCCATATCACTCTAGAACACCACTATGGTGCATTTTTTCTCCTCCGGTGTGCACTAATTTAGTTATACATAGTATATCATGTGTAAATTTTTCATTATTCACAATGGTTAATGTGAATTCTTTCATTCTTTCTCTCCTTCTTCTTCTTTCTCCAGTTATCTCTGCAAATGTGTCTATTATTGTTTAGATAGATCTATTATTTTTAGGTTCAACACATTTACATGGTATCAGAGATGACGTACTTCTAAGCAAAAGCTACACCAAAAGTTTTTGCAGGTACAAAAGATTGAAGACAACGGAAAGATGGATTTCTAGAAAGAATTCATTCTTACTGTTATCACTGAAATTTTGTCCGCACATGGCGACAAGAACTCCGCATCGTCAAAACAACAATGAAGTCATTCACGGCATCACAACATTCCAGAAGGGTAAAAAACTATACAAAGTAACCAAAAATTGAAGGGCGCTTTACAGTAGTTTGGTGCACGCGCACATGCACAGGACAAGAACGTACTATGCGCGCATGTGCGCACGACACGCGGATGTCAGCGCAAAAACTAGCGCACCTGCTAAAACGGCGCATTTATTGAATAGGTCGACCTCCCAACCGCTTACGGACCGGCTCCCAATCTGATTTGACTCCCAAATCCGAGCTGAATCCGCAGGGTAGGCGGGTTAATGACCTAAGGAAGCCCTAAAGGGCCCCTTTTCACACTTTGAAGAGGTTACATAATTGCCCGAGGATCTGCTATAAAAAGCCGTGAAGATACATTGTTTTCGCAAGGAATTTCAGGCATCGTTATGCTGCTAAGATTGTTAAGGACTCATTCTTTAACGATAACACATTGGCAACATCGTTGGGAGTTCTTTCACTGTCATACTCAGTTCTTCTCATTGTAAGGAAAGAAAACTTTGTGAGGGCCTCAAGAGCCTTCCGTTGGGGGAAGAAGGAACCACAGTTCTCTTCCTTCATCGTGCTCCGATTTCATCAATTGACCATCTCAAAACCATTGGTGACATCTGTCTTTTTTGGTGTTTGTTGTTTCTTTTCACAGTTTTAATTTGTTTTCAGTTGATTCTAGCTTGTAGTTTGTTTTGTATTCTCTAACCTTTCCTTCCACAACTGTCATGCCCTGCAAGACCCAACAGGGCATGTAAGCACCCTCGATTTGCTCACCAGGTGACGAATTGGGTGCAAACAAACTGGCGAATCCACTGGGGAGTAGGTATCAAATCCTCCCTCATTTGGGTTTATTTTGCTTTCCTTTTGGTTTTATTAACTTGCAGGGACACAAACCGGCCTCCGCCGACCTGCTAACCAGTCAATTCACAGGAGAATTGAGAGAAATCCATCCGGAGTTTCTTTCTCGGTAACTTGTCACAAACGCGCGGGTATTCCACCCCACAGACGCGCATCTTGCGCGCATGCGCCTGAACTATGTTTTTTCTCCACGTGCATGCGCTTTGGTTCTCAATACGGTCAGCACGCAGGCGCCATATTTGCCTCTGAATACACTGAAGGCCGCGCATCTGAACTAAATTTCTCATTGTAAGGTTTTGGATGTGGGGAAAGTCATTTTCCTTCTCAAGAATGATGTTATGCATGCTCTAAATACTGCACCACTTAGATCCCTCAACTTATAAAGGGGATAGTCAAACAAACATAAGCACTTCGGTGGATAAAAATCATTTTCCCTTATTTGCTTTTTGCCACACAGATGGCTTGCTTTGATTTATAATCTAAGGAACACATCAATTTTAATCACATCTAAATCACATTTGGGACTAGAATTTGGAGTAGCAATCCTTGAGTATGCTCTTCTCTTGCGCAATCAAGCGATCTTGAG
>ML803921.1:8267-29080 GCA_009831015.1 Picea engelmannii
TTATCATACATATGAGCACCAACTCATAATGAGGCTACAACCTCAGTTTTGCAAGCTGCAACCTCCTGAGAGAACCAACTCTCTGTTTTCTCTAGCACCCACTAGAAGGAAGCACCAACTCCCTAGTTTCTCTAGCACCAACTCCCTGGTTTCTCTAGCACCAACTAGATGGAAGCACCAACTTCCAATCATACAGGCACCAACCTATATAACAGAGAACAAGAGTTCTCCCTTGCACCACCCTGCCACCCTGGTTTCTCTGGATGCAACCAGATGGAAGCTACAACTCCCTGTGTTCAAGCACCCACTTGAACCTCTGAGGACAACAGTCCTCCCTAGCACCTCCCTTCCACCCTGAAATATAAATATTTTCTACTGAAACTTATTACAGTGATATAATGTTCAACAATGGCTTACCAGACTCATCACTGTTCTACTGCATTTCGTTGCTCTGTCTGCCTCATTGCCTTCCTGCACACATGACTTGCACTGTCTGTTCTTTTACTTTTTATGCTTTGTGCTCCATGTCCATTCACTGCACAGTTCCTCTTCTGTTCAATTCAGCTGCTGCACTCTCCTCCTTCTTCACACATGAATCACCTTCAAATAACAGCAACCACAGAAACTCCAATACACTAGCTCCTTCCCCAATATGACTATGGTCATAACCAAGCGCCTATGCAAAAAGCACTTTTCACGAATTCGTGTTTCGTGAATCTGGATATGAGGCATCTTGATTTTCCAAGTCGCAATCTCTGATACCCTGAAATGGCGTGGGATCAATGCTCCTAATCAGAGCTTCATTCAACGACTGCGATTGAATCACAATTTCACATATCGCGAAATCGACATTCTTGTTGCATTGTTTACTTTCCACTCCATGTTACGATCCCTGAAACTCCGACATGGACTGGAATCAACGGTCCAGATCAAATTTTGATCTGACGCCTCAGATTACATCGCGATTTTTCATATTGCGATATTGAGATTCCTAATGTTAATAATCTTTGACATGTTCAACTCGCGATCCTCAAAACTCCGACATAGACTGGAATCAATGGTCCAGATTCAACCTCGATCTGACGGCTCAGATTAAGTCACAATTTTTCATATCACGATATCAGGATTCCTGATGTTAATAATCTTTGACATGTTCAACTTGCGATCCTCGAAACTCTGACATGGTGTAAATCTGCTGACATCACATGTGTTAAATAACTGCCATGTGTCACCCTGATTCGTGACTTACATGTGCTTGGCATGTTGAATCAGTCTGACACTTGTCATTACCTGGTTGTGCCACATGTTCCTAGCTAACATGGTTTGTTGATGTGAGTCGGATCGACGGTCCAGATGTGATCTTGATTTGACGGCTCAGATTACGTCGTGATTTTGAATATCGCGAAATTGGGATTTCTGTGGATGATATTAGTTGTCATCTCCAACTCTTGATCCCCAAAACTTCGACAGGGAGTCGGATCAAGGGTCCACATAACCCCCTTAGATGGATGGTCCTCCTGCTTTCAAGATTTTGTGAGCCCTCTACTCCTTGCACTTTAAAGGTCGTGTAGGTTCTCCTCGATCCAACGGTGGTCGGACCCTGCGCTCAGATCTAACGCCTGAGATCTATCCTCCTCTTCAGTGCACTCTTCTTGTCTATATTCAGATCTGACGACCCTCATTCTGTTGGTAATTTTGGATGGGATCCAACGAATGCTTCAACGATCAGAAATGTTGCTCGGGCCTTCGATCATTTTATCAATGTTGCGTTGCCTTCGATCATTCGATCTTCCTAGACTTATCTTCTATTTTCCTGTTGATCATCGCTGTTGTACTCAAGCCATCATCACTGTTGTACTTGCCATCAATGACAAGCATATGCTGCCTGTTAAACATTTTCCAACAGATGCTGCAGTAGAAAGAGACCTAGAGGCCCAAATGGAATTAAGAAAATGTAGGCTATATAAATTTTGGGCTCTTAAAGGAAAGAGGGCTCAAGTGAGACTGCTCCAGATGCTGGTAAACTATTGGGATCTAGATACAGAGGCCTTCAACCTCGATGGGAAACCATTAAGGATTGAATTTGAGGACATATACTTTTTGATATGATTATCACGTTGGGGTGAGGTGGTGAACGTCAAATCCCACGGAGCTGGGAGTGGCATGAATATAGAGGACTACATAGCCACTCACTGCGTTGCAAGGACCGAGAAGGTAGGGAGCCAACTCCCGATCATTGAGATCAAAAAAATTAGTTTCAAGATCATTGTCCTAGTGTTGGAATGAATCATAGGGTAGTCCTTACTGAATCATGCATCGAGGCCACTTATGTTCTACTCGGTGGAGTGCTTGCGACCCAAGGTTTACGACTTGTGCACCTCATTGTTGGAAAACATGAAGAGCTAGTTAACCCTCTGCAAACAAGGTTGAAAGAGGAACTTTGGGTTTGCGTCTATATTATATGGTTTTTCTTTGAGAGGGTTCTAGGATTGGGCTGTAGAGTCAATATTTTTCCGCATGGACCTCATGATCCAACCATGGCATGGTGGAACGAAGTCAGGAGGAGGTTAGGGAGTGGTGGGGTACCAACACCCTACAATGGCAAGTTTTTCTTCTGGTGGCATCGAAAAGTGATAGCTATGGATGACTACCCATATGAAAGGATTGACTTCATAGGATATCCGAACATTCCATTACCACCAGGTTCCGCCTACAGAGACATAGGTATGAAAAAGTTTTTAAATATTTCATTTTTTTGTATTTTTGTAAAAGAAAAAAGAAAAATATTTTTGGATGATGTCTAGTACTAATTAAAACATGTATTGTTATCCAGATGTGGGTTCATGATGACCACATGGACTCCCATGACACCGAAAGAGGCACCGGGGGAATGAACCAGTGGGAGGAGACGCTAAGAGAGTGCTTCAAAACATGCAGGGCAGGTTATCTTGTTTGACACAAAGAATTCCCATGGTTCAGGTGAAGGATTTGCTGGAGGCGATGCAACGACAGGTGGTAGGTGTGGCTCGTGCTTGGATGTGACTCTTTTGGCATCTCGCAAACATCGTACTATGCTATCATGAAACACATATGGTGCCATAGGCATAGATCTCATGGTTATTGTATTGATTACTGTATATGTATTTTGAGGGTGTGAGCCCCAATTTTGTACCATAATACCATATTTTTGAAGAAATGAAAAAAAAAACTTTGGTCTTCGGATTTACTTATATTACAATGTGTACATTGTTGAATGTGTTTTCTTTACTTTAGTTATGTGAAAAATGGAAATCTAGAACATAATTAACATATGCATTGGATACATAATTAGAACTTCGAGGTATGTGATTATAAGTAATAAAATCAAAATGTCGTTCCAAAAGTCATACCCGTAGGAATTGTCGGAGTAGAATAGGGTCTCTCACATGGTGATTGCCATTCAACTGACATACTACTAATTGGGAGTCTAGGAGAACTTCCAATGAATGAATACAATGTGAAATGACATCGCGTAAAATCTCTATAACAACGCTATATTTAGCCACATTATTCATTGATGGCCCTAGACAAACGCCACTTGAAGACACTAGTTGACCCTCAGGTGAGTAAACAACCCAAGCGGAGGAAGCTAAGTTCTGTGTATGATGACTGGCATCATTTTCAAATCCTAAGTAAACTGAAGACTTCGTTGACATTTGCTAATCGAGGGAAAAATTGATAAGAAATCTGATGACAAAAGGGAAAAGATATATACACTAAGATACACTAGTATACAAAGAGTTACACCCAATCTTGGGGTTCAAGCATAATATATTTTCAAGTAGAGCCCATTTTTGGGCTTAGCTAGCATATTCCCTTCATAATATTTTAATTCATAGGATCCTTTTTCTAAGACATGTCGCATGATGTAAGGACCGTGCCACATGGGGTTGAATTTGTCTGCCCTCATCAGTTCTTTGGCTTGGTCATACAAGAGGACCAAGTCACCCTCAACGTACTACCGAGGACAGACTAGACTTATCATACTGGACCTTGAAACTTCATTTATTCTCTTTGATAGCTGTAGAGGCATCTCGATGCTGCTCATCTAGACTCTCTAGGTGTAGGAGGCATTGTTCGAGATCAAAAGTGTCAGGTAAGAGCTTAAGTGCCAATCTAAGAGAAGGGATTTCACATTCAATAGGTAGGATCCACTCCACATCATGTACTAACTAAAACAAAGAAAAAAACATATAAGTCTTAATTGAGGTTCGTGATGCCCAAAGTGCCAGGTAAAGCATGAGATGCCAATCAGAATTGCTCTAGCTAACAGTTTTATGAAAAATGGTCTCGAGAGACTTGTTCACAGCCTCTACTTGTCCATATTGCTAGGGGTATTAAGGGGAAGAATGAAAATGTTTAAAATCTCGTTTTGATGCTAATTCTTTCATCATTTTGTTCTGAAAGTGACTTCCATGATTAGTGGCAATCTCACTCAGGATTCTGAACCGGGCTATAATTGATTGAACATGAAAAATGCAACAGTCTTACCATCATATTTAATTGTAGGCATGGCCTTGACCCACTTAGTAAAGTATTCTATGACCATGATAATATGTTGATGCCCCCCAACGGAAGTCAGGTTGCAATCCACAAAATACACCCCCCACTTGGTGAAGGGACCGACGGTAATGATCGGGTGAAGGGAGGATGGATGCGAGTGAATCTTCCGAGTGAACACCTAGAAAGGGTGACACTTATTGACCGCTTTGACGCAATATTTTAAAATATATGGCCAAAAATAACTGGCTCGCAAAATCTTTTGGGTTGTCACAAGCCTAGATAGATGACCACCACAAGCCCCACTATGACAGTCATTAAGAATGGACTCAACCTCCTCGAGAGTCAAGCAATGACAAAAGATATTATCTATGCCTCGGTGATGCAATGTGTCATCAACGATAAGGTAGTTCTTAGCTTGATACCATATATGTCATTGATCGTCTCTCGAAAGATACTAAGACAACTTCAAGGTTTGAAGATAGATCAAAATTTTTCCATACTAGGGGTCCAAAGACGAGACAATGAAAATGTGTTCATACACAAATGAATCGACTTGAATAATATCCTCATCTAACCAAGGGAAGTCTCATATTAACTCGACAAAAAATAACGATTTCTTTGATTTTGCCGAAGCACAATCGAGAGAAAACTCTTGCAAGATGACAATCCATTTATTATATTCCCCCCCTATGATATGCCTAGTAAGGACATATTGAAATGGATTGACTTCAGTAACTATGGTATTTTTGCAAAGCAATATATAGTGTCGTAACCTTTGAACCACATGTACGGAAGCCAAAGCTATCTTCTCAGCATGATATTACTTGAGTTCGAGACCAACTAAATTTTGACTAAGGTAGTAGATGACGTGCTCACGGAGCTCATCATCCTCTTGAACTAAAGCCATACCAACCATCCCTTCGGACGCGACGATATAAAACAAGTAATATTTAATGTAGTCTGAAAGATTCAACAGAGGCATTGATACCAAGGCTTTCTTCAGAGCATCAACTGTTATGACCCTAAATCTCTCTACACACGCATACATGGCCTTGGCCCTCTTACTTGCATTTTTTTCCAAAGCAATGCTAAGTTGTTGTTCATAAAAAATAAATTTTTAGAAGATGTATGTGCCCTGCACCATTACTACCCACGTAGATATGCTTGATGCACCACTACAAATCATGTACATATGCATGCTACACCATTACAACCCACGTATACTTGAAAAAGTTGCAAAAAATAAAAGTTGCAAGGAATTTGTTGAAATTGATAGGCTATTGGTAGTTTCCCAACTAATCCACCTACTATAGCCCGTCACACAACCAAATAACCATTCTTTTGGCATATAAAAGGAGGTGTTGGGGTCTCATTTCACATCTAAGCATAATAACAGTGAAACTCTGCTTGATGTCACTTCCCCTCCTTGCCCAAGATATTGCTGCCTTTGTGAGAATTGCCTCAACATTCCCTCATTAGCCCCTTATTCCTCCATTTAACCCATTCACTTCCCTAGAAGAGATCATAAGGTTGAGAGGAGAAGTTCATATAAGGTGCACTTGGATCTTGGTGAAGAGGATCCCAGACCAAGTTCGTGGAATGATAGCCAACTTAGATTGTAAAGGTATAATGTTTGTGTTATTATTAAAATAATTACATTTTCATGTCCCAAATGATGGTGTCTTGAATACTTTTATTGGTTTATGCTTGACATTGTAACATCTAACCCTAACTTATATATGGAATAACATTCTTGTAGTTTTCTATTTGTCAATATTTGGATGCAGGTCAACCTTAGGAAGAGGCGTGCAGTTGGTGGAACTTCCAAGCACGAGGAGATCATCACCAGACATGGGATTAGAGGTATAGTTACCCGATATCCTTTTTCTTTGCTTTCTTCATACGCGTTTTGGTATGTTTGGGGTAGTATACAGAATTAATTGAATTTTAGATAGTTAATCAATCTTCCTACATTCTGAACCCTAGTGTAGTTAAAGGGGGTGTTTTTCCCTCTAGCAGAACTGGCGACCATACTAAGGAAGCCTCTAGGGTTTGTGGGGGATTTTGGGTTGTTTGATTTGTTTGTTTTCCTTTCCAGTTTCTGTCGAGTTTTCTGAGTCTGTCAATGGATTCTGGTCACCGTTAGGTGCTATACCAGTTGTCCCTGCCCTGTGAGTCTATCTAATATTTTCTTTTTTGGATAGATACAGAGGTGTACGTCCTCTGTCTTGAGTCAATCCACGTACATACACACACTTCTTAGTAAACAACTCGTATACATACGCAAGCTACTAATGCAACAACCTGTGTCTCTGTTTCAAGAAATGTTTTGAAAAAGGAGTTAGCCTCTTTCCTGATTGAATTTTACACTTCTCATAGTTTTCTTGGATCAATCCAGAGTCTTTGTTTTAAATACATGGCCTGAGTTAGAGTTCAATTTACTGGTCTTTTAAGTTTCTTGTGTTTACTTTTGAAAGGGTTTTAAGAAACATTTTGAATGATAGATCTGCCTTCTTAGTTTCTTGAGTGATTCCTTGCGATCCGTAGTGGGCCAAATATCTGTTTTCAGTCTCGTTCTAGTGTTCTTTTTTCCCCTTTTGCTTTCTTTGAAAAAAGAAAAAAAAAATCAGTTTTTCTATTTAAAGCAATTGAAAAAAAAAACATTTTCTTCTCAGTTTGGTAAAGTAGTTAGAGTTGGTTATTTACTAAAAAGGAAAAAGAGTCTATTTTTTTTAAGTTCTTTATTGATTTATTGAAACATAAGTAGCTTGTAGTCAAGAGAAAATACGTTTTAGGTTTTCTTTTCAACATCTTGAAAAAATTAGTTAAATAAAAGTTGGTTACAAAGAGTTGGGTGTAAAACTTTTCTTATGATTAAAAGTAATTTTTCTTTCAAGTTTCATATTTTTATCCTCTTTTTCGTCTCTTATAAAATCACTAGTTTCACTGCCATATCCCATGAGTAAATCAAGCCATTAAAAAGAACGCATAATCTAAAATTAGCTAGACGTTTTATGTTTGTAGGTTCAACCAACTAGTTTAGGGTTAGGGCCTTGAATTAGGTTGGAGAGGAAACTCTTCAAGGCCATTAAACAAACATTGGAGTCAGAGTTAGGGTGTGTTAAAGTCTACTGTTGTAAAAGTTATCCAGGACCCCCCTCTAACACAAGGGCTAAACACGAGGTCACGTGAGGAAAGGCAGCGGAGATAACCCCTCCAAAGCTGGACTAAACGTAGTGGGAAACACATATTGAGGATCTATTGTGGGAGTAATACCGATTACATTTTCCTACAGAGCTTCATGGACCTCGAATCCATTCAAGATCCTATGGTGTCTTCCAGACAAATTGCTTTCGATACCCTTAATAGGTTTCAGACTTATTATCCTACTCATTGGGATCCGCACGACTTTCGACTGTGCCTGCCTGGTGACTGAATGCGAGCTAAAAAATTAGTTTTCCATATTCTACAAACTTACATGGGTGACTTTGGGGGTATACCATGGTACCTAGGGTAGATGTTGGGTCATGATTCACAAATTATGCCCAGAGGGTTCTTTCGTGTTTGATTTGGACTCACACCGGTTAGTTTCTCTAGTGTTGACTACCATAATTGTTCTTCCTACTAGATAGTTGATTGCTTGATTTGTATTATAGGAATTTTCTAGTGTGTGCTTGATGTTAAAATGCTAGTTAAACCCTTACTATGTCGATTGATATTTTCACAAAATGGAAGATCAAGAGCTTTGTCAGTTGCGAAGGATTCAAGGCCTGTCGTTGGTTGCATTGGAGCCTCCTCTTCCACCGTTATGACAAAGATTTCACCAACAAGGGTTGTTCGAAGTGACCGAGATGAAGGAAATTGTGCCCAAGCCTACTCCATGAGGAGATTATTTGACTTCGAAGGAACCTACTGTTTTTTACCATGGGGTGGAAGCTCTCGATCCATCCAACCCTTCGATTAATGACTTGTCGACACTGATCTTAGTACAAATTGTCTCTCCTTAGGTGACACCTTCCGAGTGCTAGTTAGTATTACAAGCAGCCATGGAAACAAATGTTGCTACTTCATCTGGGAGCCCTCATACTCCCATTTCGGATACTACCACAAGGGGTATTTTGCCTCCTAACCCACCTTCTCCAGTTCGGACCACATTTTTATCGACTCCCTCTACCTCTAGCAGTGGTCCGATACCATCATTGACGACCACCACTACTCCATTTATGCAAAGTGCGACGAGCCCTCCATTATCATATGGGATGTCCGACTTTGATTCGAACTCAATCCTTACCTACTCCACCTTACATATCATGGGTCTAGGGGCAAGGAGCTCAAACACTCTTGTGTAAGGGTCTACCGAGGGAACTTCAGTCCCCTTTAATGATATCCATTACGGTGGGGGTAATATACCTCCTTTGTCCCCCTCGCTTGATGGTGCTTTCCAACAACCCATCGAGACGAATGCTAATTACAACTTGTTTGGAGCAGGAAGTTTATGACCTTCATCTTACACTATGCCAGTGGGATCCATGTCATTCTCTTTATTCAATGCATCTGGGAATAATGATTTTTCTTTAGCTACCATCTCGGTTGGGGGAAACCCTGGTTTTGGGAAACATAACCCTGTGCAGGGTACTATTCCTACACATGGGGAAAGTACATGGATTTTCTCCTCTCAGGGGATTTGGAATCCTTGGCAGGGATCACTTCCCTCACAAGGGATGTTGGCTGGGGCAACCCCTTCCATGCTCAATGGAACCCCGAGAAGCTTTCAGTACCTATGCCTGTCGGATCGGCTGGGGGCATCCATTCTAAAATCCTTGGAACACAATACAAGGATCAATCCCTGCCCAAGCCATGTCATCCAACTATGGGAGTCAACCGATGATATCCCAACAAACACAACTTCTTTACGCTGGTCAAGGCCACGTTTTCTACCAAAACCCTGGCCAACAGTCCAACTTTTCCTAGAAACTTAGTGCCAGTCAAAATCCAGGCCCCCTTTTTCCTGTACATAGTACTCAACCTAAACTACCTTTTCTCGCAATGCTACATATGCCAGACTTGTCAAGGTTACTCAACAACCCAATTTTTCATGATCCTCATTGGCCCCCTATGCTGACTAATTTTCCTCAAATATACCAAACTTTGAAGAAAATCTTGGCGAGGACCTAGGTGATCACGTGAAAACCTTTCACTTATGGTGCTTGTCAAAATCAATGCGAGACGAATCCATCTAGTTGCACCTTTTTCAACGCACTCTTATCGAGGGTGTCGCAAAATGGTACATTGAGCTCAACCACTCGAGGTATTCTTACTTTAACGACTTGGCGATGGTCTTCTTGAACCTTTTCTAGTTACCCACGAGATACGATGCCGACACTGAATTGCTGGCTAACTTTGAGTAGACTAAGTCCGATAATATCTATGATTACATCCAAGAATGGCAGTGTCATAAGAGCTTGATTAAGGTCCAGGTCCCACCGGCTTTCTTACTGGAGTGGTTCCTGAAGTCTTTGGTGCCTTGTGTCTCCAAGGATGTAGCAATTTCTGTAGTGTTTTCAGAGGAGGAGGCGATAATGAGAGCACAATAGCTTGAACTGATCTACTCTTAGTCCGACATGCTCTATGAGATTTTTCCATATGTGCCACGATCCATCCTTGACAAGGCCAAGAAAAAGTATGGACCCCATGCCGATGGTATTGTGGGATCAACAAAAGGAAAGTCCACTGATCTGTTTTCAAATCAATTGCAACAATTGTCGATACAACAGACTGCGACCAGCCAGACCTCTGGTTCGGCTGTTCCCCCTACACAAACATCAAACGTACACAGTGTGCAGTCGATGAACTCGAAGGCCAACCAACATCTTGAAGAAAAGAAGAAACACTGAAACAAGAAGGGTAAAGGGGACAAAAAGGCTAATAAAAATGCTGGCGGGGGAAAAACGAAGAAGAGAAATTTGAAGTATCCATGTAACCTTTACACGGAGGACCACCCATCTCATCTGTGCCCTCGACATGTGGAAGCTCAAAAGATATTGGCGTAGAAACAACCTGTTGTGCTAATGAACCTATTTCCACATGGGAAAAACATGGATCAAGCTTCAACATCCTCGAGCGTGGAAGGGGGAAGTCAGGGACCCCCCACATCTACCAATAATAACCCGGTTGTGAAATTTCTACATGATGAAAGCCAACGCTCATATAGCTACCAGGGCTTGAGATTAGAGAATGCCATAATCTACCAAAAAGGAAAAATAAGACACAAACCCACCGGTTCCTCTCTAGATTGAGAAGACGATGGGTGAAACAATGACACACATCCCTAAAGGTGTGTTCAAGAAAGCTTCTCATAATATGAATGCAAGGGATGCTACTCTGTTGTGGAATATTTTGCACAAAACCTTTGTGCAATGTCTTCTTTGGAAGTCCTCCAAAGTTTCCCTTCACAGAGAAAAGCTCTATTATTTTCCTTGGGATTTGCGAAGACTTGTAACTCGAGAGCGATCGTTCTCGATCTAATCGATTTGAAACCTCATCTTCCTTACCATGTTTCCCTATGGATAATAGTGGCTTACACCAAAAAATATTTTACTCGAAATATCTTCCGTACGGTGGTTGAAGAGGGCACCTCAACTTGCATGATGTCATTGGCATGTTGGAAGGCCATTGGCCAACCCATTTTTTCTTTGTCGCCCATGTTGCTAAGGGAATTCGACGGTTGGTCATTCATACCACATGGAATCATTCCTTATTTCCCCATGCATTTAGGAAGAAAGACTGTGTGTTTCGAAGTTGAACTGGTTGATGTGCCTCTCAACTACAACCTTTTGTTAGGAAGGATTTAGACTTATGCAATGCATGCAATGGTTGCTACAGTTTTTCATCTCTTGTTGTTTCCACACGAAGGCCATATTGTGACCATTGACCAATTGTATTTCTCCTGTCCCGACCCTTCATTGGGGGCATCCATGGTCCCGATGATTGATAATCCTCATCCTGACACTGTCAACTTAGGGGTTGGTTTGTGTCCATCTTTGATGGGTACTTTTGATTACCTACCATCTTCTAGCGATGTCAAGCTTATATCAACTACCCTCGACTATCCTGGGGATGAAAATTTTCAAATGTAGTCATTTCAAACAACTTAGTTTCATGATCCATGGACTCTTCCTTACCCATCATCTTCGATGGAAGGGACATGGAATTATGGCATGCCCATGCCCTTGTCCGCAGCTAAAGTTGTGTACAATATTGTCCAACAAGCTTTGACTGACCTCGATCCAATTTCTGCAAAGGAGTTAGATCCAGTTCTCAAGCCTATTTGGGCTCAAGGTTATCTTGCCACTATAGATCCTTTAGACCTATTATTTCCCTCTGTCGAGGATATTTTGGAGGCATTGACTGGTCCAGACAGACCCTAGGATGATCTCCATGATAGATCTTACTTCCTCCCGGAGTTAAGAAAAATAGAGGAAGTTGAATTTGTTTTGACTGTGAATGGAGATAGGTCTTGTCCTATTAATCCTATGGCTATGCACACAATTTATGCCAAGGGTAATATGACGAGTATCGCTGAAATGATTCCCATAGATATATCCATAACCCCTGGTGTCATGGAGAATGTTTTGGTTGGAGTAGACCACTCCCCCGAAGAGATTCAAATTTTTATGGAGTTATTTAAAGAATTTCACGACATTTTTTCCTGGTCTTATGAGGAAATGCCAGGCATAGACCCAATAATCGTCGAACATGAAATAACGACGTATCTTGACGCCAAGCCAGTCTAAAAGAAGCTTCATTCGGTAAATCCTCAGAAAGCGGAAACAATTAAGGCTGAAGTAGAGAAACTGCTTAAAGATGGTTTTATCTACCCCGTGTAGTTGACGGAATGGGTGTCAAACCTTGTTCTGATTAACAAGAAACATGGTATGATTAGCGCATGCATAGAATTATGTGACTTCAACAAGGCATGTCCCATAGATAATTTTCCCACCTCATTCATCGATCATATTGTCGATGAATGCATAGGCTGCGAGGTCTTTTCATTCATGGATGGTTTTTTAGGATATAACTAGATTCAGATCAAACCTAAATACCAACATAAAATATCTTTTGTCTGTCCTAGGGGCACGTTCAAATATCATAAGATGCCTTTTAGCCTGAAGAATGTTGGAGCCACTTTTCAGCGGGCCATGTTGTTCGCTTTCCACGACCTTAGACATATAGTCGAGGCATATCTTGATGATCTAGCATCATGCTCTCAAAAGAGATTTGATCATCCCGCACACCTCTGACTAATCTTTGAACGATGTTGCTATTATCATATTCACTTGAATCCTAACAAGTGCAGTTTATGCATGATGTTGGGTCATCTCTTAGGTTTCATTTTTTCTACAATAGGGATCATGGTCGATCCAATCAAGGTTGAGGCAATAGTTCAATTGCCTCCCCCATGCAAAATACCCCAAATTCAAAGATTACAGGGGAAAGAAAAATTTCTTTGGCGTTTTGTCATGAATTACGCTGAGATCACTAAAGGGTTTATGTGTCTATTGAAAAAGGGAGTTCCATTCTATTGGGATGAAGCCACTCAATGCTCTTTTGAACAATTGAAACACGCCCTTACATCTGCCCCTCTACTCCGGCCTCTCGATTATAACAGAGATTTCTTTTTGTACTTGGCCGCTACAGAGTTAACCATCGGCATGGTCTTGGTTCAAGAGCATATTCTGCTCAAGGAGCATGTTATTTATTACCTGAGTCGAGGCCTGGTTGGGCCGGAACTCAACTATTCCCATGTTGAGAAGCTTGCTTTGGTAGCAGTGCATGCTATCCAATGGTTTTGTCATTACATTCTTCTTCACAAGACCACTTTAATTTCCGTTGTGAACCCTTTTCCAATATGTGTTGTCACGATAGGTCATTGGCATAAAGATTAGTAGATGGATTGTAATCATCCAGAAATTTGACTTGGATTTTGTTTCCACGAAATCCAAAAAGTCGTTGGTCTTTGCCAAACTTATTTCAAAACTTCCAGTTGATTCTAGTGATGCCACACCCAAAGAATAACCTATCAAAGGAGATATTTTTCTAATCGCACCTTTGGACCCCTAGTATGGAGATATACTAGTCTATCTGCAGACTTTGAAGTTCCCTGCTTCTGCTTCTTGCGATGAGCATTGACAAATTCACCATCATGAACGGAACTATCTCATACTCGATGAGACTTTGTATCGCCAAGTTGTAGATTGCATTCTTCATTGGTGCCTTATACATGAGGAAGCAGAGATCGTTCTGAACGACTTCCACACTGGAGCATGTGGTAGTCATTTTTCTAGGTTGGAAACAACCCAAAATATTCTACGTGTTGGTTACTTCTGGCCTACATTAATCAAGGATTGCGTTGTGGTGGTAAAGAAGTGCCACCCATGTCAGATCTTCTCTTGGAAGATGCAGACACATCCTGCTCCCATGTTTCCTGTCATCCCTGTTGGCCTTTTCACCAAGTGGGGGATTGACTTTACTACATGTCATCCAACTTGAGCTAGGGGGTATTGTTACATCATCGTAGAAGTAGACTAATTCACAAAGTGGGTCGAGGCTATGGAAACATTTAACAATGATGGAGAAATAACGAGTCTTTTCATTTTTAACCAGATAGTAGCAAGGTTTGGCATCACGAAGGAGATTGTCACTGGCCATGGTAGTCACTTCAAAAACAAAATGATGACCGAGTTAACATCAAATCTTGGGTTGAGGCAGGAACATTGATCACCTTACTACCCACAAGTGAATAGTCAGGTTGAAGCCGTGAATAAGTCTCTCAAGACAATTTTTCATCGGATTGTCAATTCTGCCAAGTCAAACTGGCATTTGATGTTGTACTCGATGTCATGGGCCTACCAAATGTCTTTAAATACTGCCACCAGTTTCTCATCTTTTCAACTCGTATACAAGATGGAAGGATGTCGGAAGAACTTCCATAGACCACATTGTTTCAATGCAGCAATGGAAGCAAGGTCCTCTTTGACCAGTACATCAATGTACTCATGTTCCCTCTCCCTCCAGGGGACATACATCCTATTCCATGGCAAATAAAAGGGAGTTATCTTTTTCATTTTAAATTTTTTACCAAGCTTTTGAGGGTGTATGTGGGCTGTTTTGGCCTCATTCACGTATGTATACGGGCATAGTGCTTTCTACCTGAGTACATACGTGGGCTGTACTTGGACATCCCGTGTACACTCATGTACTCTCTTTTTAGGAGAGCAAGCCACCTCAAAAAAATAAATTCATAAATAAAGAATTGAAATGCAAGAGGGATGCATTTGTACTTACTTGGTCCGAGCAAAAGTTCATTTCGTCCACTGAAGGTCTCGAAATTAACTTCTTTAGCAAAGTGGATTTTTATCCTTTTTGGTCAATTTTCAAAATTCAATGGTGAAAATGAGTTGTTAACTTCTATTTATAGACTTTTTTGGCCCCTTTTTGCCACTTGTTTAACCCCCTTTGTCATTTTTCCTGGCCCATAAATTATTTGGTTCCGACTCCGAGTTTCTTATTAGATGTTATGATACACTTTTTCTTTCGGTTTGGTAACCTTTTTGGGATGGGTCACCTTTGGTATCCTTTGGTAAAAGTCATTTTTTCCAACTTTTTGCATATAAGTTAGGATTTCATCTCCACTTTCTGCATCTCATTTTATTTTCCTCTTTTCCATAGGATCGATCCCACCGAAGTGCGACACAGAACCTTCATTGCTTCTCTAGGAGTGTCATAATTAGGTGGTAGATCCTACCTTTACATGGATGCCCTAGGTAGATCCTTGTTGCATTTTGGCATCCATGATGTCTGTAATGACTATAGGCTCAAGAGTCCTTGTTAGTCCTTTCATGATTATGAGATTGAGCCTCATTCGTTTGATGCACCATCATTCTTGGCCTCACCCTCGGGACTCCCAAATGAGCATGCTTTGTTTTCTTTCAAGCTCGATTTGAAATATGAAAGCAACATCTGATGAGACTGTATTTATGCTTTTCGATCTTGTTTGGATTAACTGAGAAAAGTAGCCCTCTGGAGTCTTGTTTAAGCCCTTTTCAGACTCTCTAAACATGAAAATATTTCTGAGCGATCTTGTTGTCCTTCACGCTCGCCAAACTCAAATTTGAAGGCACGTCTGTCCGATGGTAGTTTACCCTTTTTTCGGTCTGGACGATCAATTTTATGAATAAAGGTATGCTCTAGGAACTTCGGTTCGCTAGAAGAGTATTCTCAGGCGTAAGTTTAACCCTTTTTTGGGCCCGAGGGAATAAATTTTCAAAAAAGGAACATTCTCCTTGGTTTTGGTTTATCACCTTTTTTGGGCCTTGGAGATTACTTACGAAAAAGGAACCCCTGTGGAGTCCATAGTTAAGATCTTTTCAAACTCCCTAAAATTGAAAATATCGCCGAGTGACCTTGTTCCTTCACACTCATTAAATTGGTCCAGAAGAACATCTATTGGCATCAGTTTACCCCTTTTTCTAGCCTATAGATTATAGCAGAAAAAGGTACACCTCGGGAGATTCGTCTCACTGGGAGAGTTCTCCTTAGTAACTTTTATACTTTTTCGAGCTAAGGGGACTAAATTCAGAAAAAGGTTGTGAGTCCATTGTTAAGCTCTTTTTAGACTCCTTAAAATTGAAAAGATTTCCGAGTGATCTTGTCTTTGTCACACTCGTTTAAATAGTTTTGAATAGACGTCTTTTTGGTGCCAGTTTACCCCTTTTCTAACCGACTAGACTATCTCCAGAAAACATTACTCCTTGGAGTCTTCTTTTATGTTTTTCTAGACTCTCTAAATGTGAAAAAACTACCGAGCTTACCTTCTCCAGGCTCGTTAAAATTGCATTGAAGGGGGTTTCATTGTGTCATGTTTCATCACATTTGCATCTCTGCATCTTTGTCCTAATTCTGGCTCCATGTTGCTATCAACTAAACCTTTGAAGTATGCCTTATACGCAAGCCTTGTAGCACTTTGCCTCTGTGACTTGACACCTTGACCCGTGGAGGAAATTTTTCCCGAATGTCCTTTTCGTGCACATGTCTCCTTTMTCTGAGMATTAATGTGTTCCTTGTGCTTGGAACTAGTATGCTAGCTTGCAATACTCRTTCCTCCTTTGCAATGTGGCATTCTTTTATTTTTTTTCAAGCTCTTTAAAAAATTGAAAAAGACAAAAAAAATCAAATATCCCAAAAAGAGGGGACATGAAATATGTATTCTTTCTTGGAAGCACAAAGAGTCGCCCTTGGACAAAGCACATCCTTCCGTTTGTTTGTCAAGAATTGGGATCTAGTATGACCTTAGGAAGTTGTTCTCACTACATAGAGATGTGTCCTCCTCTGTTTGTTTACTCTTCCAAACACATGGAGATTTTGTGTTTCCTCCTACATCATGAACTTATGTCAGCGTCATGTTGCCCAGGTCTGATCATCTTTCATGATTTTTTCCAAGGGAAGTTTCACCCAACCTGAGTCGGCCATTTTGTAGTTTGTCTTTTGACCTCATGAGTCGGCCATCCCAAGAGTCTTGTCAAGTGCTGATTCAAAATAGATAAAGTCCTTTGCCCGATCATCGAGATCCTCTTGTATTTTCTCGGTGAGCCATCAAAGACCTCAAGGTAGTTATTTATGCACTCCCATTATGATCCTACCTGAGTTTTGAAGATCTTGAAGTTGTTTCTCGAGTTATGAAGACCTCATCTCCAGCCATCGGATGTTGTTGGCTTCTTGAAGATGGATACTATATTTGTATATATTTGATTTTGATATGTAGATATGATGTGTATTTCTTGCGGCTACACTTTATATAGTTATATGACATGGATCTGCAGTGTATTTTTTTGGAAGCCATGATTTATTTGAACCCCAACATGGGTATGCCCGCGTCGGAGAGACAATTGTTATTTTCCAGATGGCACCTCCCAAACTCTGGTCCCAGGCTCACTCGATTTCGTACATTGAGGAAGATATTGTAATGTATTTCAACCATCAGTTTCTTTTATGACCTCACACATTAGGGGGCATCTGTTATAACCCTAAATTTCTCTACACATGCATACATGGCCTTGACCCTCTTACTTGCATTTTTTTTCCAAAGCATTGCTGAGTTGCTCTTCTTAAAAAAACAATTTTTAGAAGATGTATGTGCCCTGCACCAATACTTCCCATGTACATACGCTTGCTGCACCACTACAGCTCGTATAAATATGCATGCTACACCATTACAACCCGCGTATACTTGAAAAAGTTGCAAAAAATAAAAAGTTGCAAGGAATTCATTGAAATTGACGAGCTATTGGTAGTTTCCCAACTAATCCACTTGTTATAGCCCATCACCCAACTGAATAAACATCCTTTTGGAAAATAAAAGGAGGTGTTTGGTTCAAATTTCACATCTAAGCATAAGAACAGTGAAACTCTGCCTAATTTCACTTCCCCTCCTTGCCCAAGATATTGTTGCCTTTTGTGAGAATTTCCTGAGCATTCCCTCATTAGCCCCTTCTTCCTCCATTTAACCCATTCAATTCCCTAGAAGAGATCAAAAGGTTGAGAGGAGAAGTTCATATAAGGCACACTTGGAGCTTGATGAAGAGGATCCTGGACCAGGTTCGTGAAATGATGGCTGACTTAGATTGTAAAGGTATAATCTTTGTGTTATTAATAAAAGAATTACATTTTCCTCTCCCAAATGATGGTGTCTTGAATACTTTTATTGGTTTATGATTGACATTGTAACATATAACCCTAACATATATATGGAATAACATGCTTGTAGTTTTTCGTTTGTCAATCTTTGGATGCAGGTCAACCCTGGGAGGAGGTGTGCAGTCAGTGGAACTTCCAAGCGCGAGGAGGTCATCACCAGACGTGTGATTAGACATATATTTACCCGATATCCTTTTTCTTTGCTTTCTTCATATGAGTTTTGGTATGTTTGGGGTATTATAGAGAATTAATTGAATTATAGATAGTTAATCGATCTGCCTACATTCTGAACCCTGGTGTAGTTAAAGGGGTGGTTTTTCCTGCTAGCATTGAAGGATTCCTGAGCTCACTCATCCCATATAAATGAAGTGTCCTTCTTCAAAAGACACATAAAACCCTTAGTAATATTGGCAGAGTTTACTATAAACCAATGTAAGAAGTTAGATTTCCCTTGTGAACCTTGAAAATGATGAATGTTGCGCGGGGGAGGCAATCAAAGTATTTCCTCAACCTTTAAAGGATCCACCATGATCCCAGTCTCAGAAACTAAGAATCCTAAAAGACGACTCGACCTAATGAAAATATGCACTTATGAGGGTTAAAACATATGCGATAATAGCGAAATATCTCAAAAACCAGCCGAAGGTGGGTAGAGTGATCCACTCTTTTGAGAGAGTGAGAAGTGATATCATCGAGATAAGCTTTGACTATATCCTTGAGATCATGAAAGGTGAAGTTCATGGCTTGTTGTAATGTTTCTACAACATTTTTAGGGCCGAAAGGAATTTTCCGGTATGCGAAAGTACCCTAAGGAAAAATAAATGTCATCTTCTGTTGATCCTCGGGTTTAATCTGAATCTAGTTATACCCTGAAAATCCATCCATAAAAGAAAAAACCTCGCTTCCCACACACTCATCGAGAATCTGATCAATGAACGATGTAGTGAAGTTATATTTAGGATATGCCTTATTCAAGTCTCAAAAATCCATGGACACACAGATGGTTCCTTGCTTCTTATTCATGGGAATGGGGTTGGATACCCATTCAGTCAAGGGAGTCGGGTAGATAAATCCTTGATTAAGTAGTTTCACCACCTCTGCCGTAATAGTAGGGACCTTCCTAGGATTAAAATCTCTAATCCTTTGTCAAACGAGTTTAACACTCGGGTAGGTTTTAATCTCATGTTCGAAAATATGAGGGTCAATTCCCGGAATCTCTTCATATGAGCGAGTGAATACAACACAAAATTCCTTGAAGAGTTCAATGTAGATTTGAATTTATTTAGGTGAATAATCTGCACCGATGTACACATTTTCAACTTTACCAGGAATATGAGAGATATCGATCATGACGATAGGTGAAATACTCGCCATGTTTCCTTCGACATAAATGCCATGCATATTGAGTGGAGCTATGATGTGACTGACTATCTCGCTCAAGGTAGATCTAAAATCACCTTTTTCGATTCTAGAAAGATCTAGGAGGAAGTAAGAGCGATGTGCTAGAATACTAAGAGAGGGGGTGAATCAATATTACTCCATTAGAACAATTAGTAGTTACTTTTTATATTTTATTGATTACCACAATAAATCAACAACAAATTGTATGCAAAATAAATTGTATAAATATATTTAACAAGAATTACAAGGTTTTATAAAGAATAGTGAAGGACACCAATCCTTTTTAGAGCACCAACTCTAGGAAGCATGAAATCCCTTGTCTTTAGGGCACCAACCCTAGGAAGCACCAACTCCCTTGACTTTAGGGAACCAACCCTAGGAAACACCAACTCCCTTAACTTTAGGGCACCAACCCTAGGAAGCACCAACTCTGTTGTTTTACAATTTGCTTAGTAAGGATATGAATCCTTCCATGCTCCTCCCTTCCACCCTCACTTCATAAGAACCATCTATTCTTCTTCTTGGACTCTATTTATTTTTTGATCTTCTGATCTAGAATACAGAGACTGTTGGTTGTGGAGCCTGATTATCTTCCTGGTTTAGAGGTCTTTTACTTTCAGCCATGTTTATACCCCATGAATTATTTACACCCCAGAAGTATGTACACTCTTCCACACAGGGGAGTGTAGAGGGGGGGTACCCCCTCTGCGGGGTCCGGGGGGGCTATCCCCCCGGCTGGGGGGTTTGGGGGCAAGCGAGCCCCTGAAGCAAAAATTGCCTTGTAAAAGTATATTGTAATTTCATTGTAAATCTGGACCGTTCATTATAAGGTCACAGTTCTAACGATAGAGATTATGTTAGGGTTTTTTTCCCTAGAAGGCAACCCTCTTTTATGAGGGAAATGTATTGCGGCTATGTAGGTTGGCGAGTATTGTATTCTGAGAGAGGAGACTATGAGAGAAAGAAGAGGAAGTTACAATGGGTTTTGCTATAGGTTGTATCCCTTCATTTTGCTGGATAATAATAAAGAAAGGACCTGGCAATTTCTCTGGTTGACGTAGCCCACACTGGGTGAACCACGTAAATCTGTGTCTCTCTTGTATTGTGTATCTTCTATG
>ML803921.1:32236-44764 GCA_009831015.1 Picea engelmannii
GGATTCCTTGGCAAATAACTAGACTTGGGACTTGGTTCAGTTGCCTACAGGAAAAAGAGAATTGTAGAATAAATGGGTTTACAAGTTGAAGGAAGAAGATGGAGGAGAAAAACAGTACAAGGCTAGACTTGTTGTAAAGGGGTTTGCACAAAAGAAAGGCATAGATTTTGATGAAATATTTTCTCCTGTTGTTAAAATGACTTCAATTAGGAATATTTTAAGTCTTGTGGTAGTAGAAGATTTGCATCTTGAACAGTTAGATGTAAAAACAACTTTTCTCCATGGGGATTTGGAGGAAGAGATTTATATGCAGCAGCCACAGGGGTATGAGGTCAAAGGGAAGGAGAATTTGGTATGCAGGTTGAAGAAGAGCTTATATGGCCTAAAGCAAGATCCAAGGCAGTGGTATTTGAAGTTTGACAGGTTTATGAAAGAACAGGGTTATAATAGATGTCATTTTGATCACTGTGTTTATTTTAAAAGGCTAGAAAATGGAAGCTATATTATCTTGCTATTGTATGTAGATGACATGCTTGTTGCAGGGTCCAATATGTAGGATATAAATGTGCTCAAGAAGAAATTAGCCAATTCATTTGCGATGAAGAATTTGGGTGCTGCAAAGAAAATCCTTGGTATGAGAATAACAAGAGACAGGAAAAATCGCAAACTGATATTGTCTCAGGGTGAGTACACAGAGAAGGTGTTGGAGAGGTTTAGAATGTAGAATGAAAAACCAGTTAGTACACCTTTGGCCAGCCATTTCAAATTAACTACGGAAATGTGTCCCAAGACATAGGAGGAGATGGAATACATGTCCAGGGTCCCATATTCATCAGCAGTTGGCAGCTTGATGTATGTAATGGTTTGCACAAGACCAGATATTGCACATGCAGTGGGAGTTGTGAGAAGGTATATGAACAATCCAGGTAAAGAACATTGGGAGACAGTAAAGTGGATTCTTAGGTATTTGAGAGGTACTAATACACATTCATTATGTTTTGGAGGTTCAGACACTTTTCTATAGGGATATGTTGACTCAGATATGGCAGGTGATAAAGACAGTAGGAGGAGCACCATAGGGTATGTTTTTTACTATAGGTGGAACAATAGTAAGTTGGATTTCGAAACTACAAAAGGTTGTTTCACTTTCAACAACAGAGGCAGAGTATGTTGCTGCTACAGAGGCTAGTAAAGAGATGATTTGGTTACAAAGGTTTATGGAGGAATTGGGAAAGAAGTAGGAGAACAATAGGTTGTACTGTGACAGTCAGAGTGCCATTCACCTTGCAAATAACTTAGCCTTCCATTCGAAGACTAAGCATATACAATTGAGGTACCACTTCATACGATCCACCTTGGAATATGGACAATTGAAGCTGGAAAAGATACACACTAGCCAGAATCCTGCAGATATGTTAACAAAGGGAGTAACCAGGGAGAAACTGAGTTCTTGCTAAGTTTTAGTTGGTCTTCAAGAATGAAGATGAAGATGAGAAATTTGCCAGGTCCAAGAAGGTTCAGATTCCAGCATATACAACAGCGGTGGAGTTGTTCAGATCAGTCTCCAAGTGGGAGATTGTTGGTTGTGGAGCCTGATTATCTTCCTGATTTAGAGGTCTTTTACTTTCAGCCATGTTTATACCGCATGAAGTATTTACACCCCAGAAGTATGTACACTCTTCCACGTGGGGGAGTGGAGAGGGGGGGTACCCCCTCTACAGGGTTCGGGGGGGATATCCCCCCGGCTGGGGGGTCTGGGGGCAAGCGAGACCCCAGCAGGGGTTCGGGGGCGAAGCCCCCGAAGCAAAAATTGCCTTGTAAAATTATATTGTAATTTCATTGTAAATCTGGACCGTTCATTATAAGGTCACAGATCTAATGATAGAGATTATGTTAGGGTTTTTTTCCCTAGAAGGAAACCCTCTTTTATGAGGGAAATGTATTGCGGCTATGTAGGTTGGCGAGTATTGTATTCTGAGAGAGGAGACTGTGAGAGAAAGAAGAGGAAGTTACAATGGGTTTTGCTGTAGGTTGTATCCCTTCATTTTGCTGGATAATAATAAAGAAAGGACCTGGAAATTCCTCTGGTGGACGTAGCCCACACTGGGTGAACCACGTAAATCTGTGTCTCTCTTGTATTGTGTATATTCTGTGTTTTATTTCTGCATTTGTTTTATTTTATTGCTCCGCGGTCCTATTTTTTCTAACAGAGACACATCCTTCTCACCATTCTTTATTTTTTATATACTCTTCCAACTGGTGTGAGCTATGAAGCATTGTGTCCCTTAGTTTGGACCATCACACCTCTTCATTTTAACATTAACAATAACCACTATTATTATTCAAACATTATTGTTAATTATTTAATTCAGTGAGAGAGTTTTTTGTAAATTGATCATAGATATGGATTGATTTATTTTTAACTTGATTCAATGTCTCTGCAAATATTTCATAAATTGATTTCTGTAGAGGTGCCTCGTTTAAACCATGTACATGTGACCAACAACGCAAAACCACGAGTTTATGAAATAAGTGATGTACCCAACACCTTATGGATTATATGTTCATAACCCATGACTGAGGGTTGGAACCAAGTCCTATGGTTCTTTGTCCTTTGGGAATTCAGGCCTTTGCGACCTTCCAAACCTCCCGAAGCAGATTTCGCCGAAGTGTGTATACACTATTCACTAGTATATCAGACGTTCCATATTTAATATTTTGTGATCAGTCGATCCTTACTTATCTAGAGGCTTTAATCACAATCGACGATCATGACTTAATGAAGAGTTGAGATGAACATTTCTCTTTCATTTTGGAACTTCAGCTATTCGTGTCTTCTGGACTCTGGAGTAGCAATTCCTTTGACTTCTCCTTAATCTGATGGACCTGGACTGTCCTGAAATGATAATGAATGACTCCTATGCATCATCTCTTTTTAGCTTCATGTGCATCATCTCTTCTTATCTTTTGATCTGTTTCATTGCTATTTCTTCTGAGCTTTTTAATAACTGTTTTCTTCATTTATTTATGCACCAATATTCAGTTGCTAACCCTCCTAAGCTCGTAATTCCTTGTACTCTGTTAGTCCTTCTGTACATGGATTTTTGCATGCTACCTCTCCTAAGATATAGGTAGATTCTTCTACACTTTATTCATACCAACTCATCATTACAACGTAATGACATTGACTGTTGACATCAATGACAACACATCAAAGACAATATGTCCAACACGATGATGCATATCATCCCGTGGCCTATCAGAACCATTCATGGCCTCTACGATTACTTCATCTGAAGGTAAAGCATCATCAAGGCAATGATGTAAGAAATACAATGAAGTGGCCCATACATGCTTAAGAAAATGATCCTCCTCATCCATCTGTGAGGAGACAAAATATGGGTTGGAAGAAGAGTCAAGAACGACCCAATATGCTATCTCTGTCGCCGATAGTGGCATTGACATTCCAATATGTGACTGGCCTTCACAAGACGAGGTCAAGGAAGGTAGGGTCCAAGGATCATTAAAATACAAAGTGCGGAAAGGAACAGACCTCATTGACGAAGCAGACCTACTGGACATGGCATAGATATGATGAATTGGTGCCATGAAATGAAAGATACCCATAAGGGATGAATACATTCTGACACCAATATCCTTAGTTTCCAGCTGAGAATTATCGATCATGGGGATCGAAGGTCCAACTAATGCATTGGGGCTAGCGTACGCAAAGGAAAACAGATTGATCGTCACGATTTTCCCATCATGAGGAAAACATAAGTGATAAAAATGGACGATACAACTGCAGTCATAGCATAAGTCTAGTTACACCCTAGTAATAAGTTATAGTCAAGGGGCACATCAACCACATCGACATCCACCTCCACCATATTCCCACCTAACTAGACCATAAAGGTAGAAAGAATATCATGGGGACATAAATAATAACCATCAAAAGTGGTCAACATGGTCAAATATTGAGAGAGGGTTGGAGGGCCAATGGATTTCCAACAAGTTAGGGACATCATACACATTGCAACACCTTAATCAATAACAATACATTTGATGGTATACTTTGAGTAATCCCCATGGATTTGGAATACCATGTGGTAAGGAAAGCAAGGATTCACATCCATGACGTAAAACTTGATAACCTTAGAGCCATAGGGGTATAGAGCTCCTAACACAGATAACAAGCCATTCCTTTGTGAAGGATAGGTTTGGAATACCTCCAAAGATGACATCACGTAAGGGGTTTGACCTAGATCCTCAACAATGGAGTAATTCTAGGAAGCTCTAGCATTAGGGTTGTAGGTAGAACATTTAAGTTTTCCTTTCGGAATATGAGGTGGAGGCTCTGGATTTTTGATCTATAAAGGTATCTCCAGAGGAGGGGGAGAATCTAGGCCTGGAACAACCTATGAATAATTGTAATAGCGAGACTAAGTGGCTACATTAACCTGAGACTTGACCATATTGATTCATACATGGTCATCGTCTTGTGCCAGTGGGTTTTGACTTCCACACATCGCATTTCTGACATTAGAGGAGCTCAAGTCCATGTTATAATTATGCAAAAAAGAATTAGTCAACACAAAGGGCGGTAGAGATAAAATCTTCACAGCTTCCTCGAGTTTGGGGCACAAGTGGGTATGATGATCATAAATACAAAGCTTACAAGGGAATTTCACCTTCCGCTTCTCTTTCTTTCCCTCACCAAAATTAATCTTCAATATATCATTATTAGCATTGTCCTTGGGTTTATTATCATTCCTCCCACCCTTAGTATTGTTACCACGTCCTTTCCTTTTATTCCCTCCTGGTTGCTAGTTACCATTCGGGTTAGTCGACGATTGCAAATAATGTACATCCACCGATTGAGTGGGGGTGGAGGACACAAAAGAATCTTGTCCTCCTACAGACTATCTTAGAGACAATTCTTTCAACTAGCTTGTCTCTGTGCAGATTTATTTTTTTCAATGCAAACACCTTTAGGGAAAATAAGTTGAAAATGAAATGGTAACAAAAGAATAAATGCAATCAATACTATTTTATGGGCCCATGGTATTGTGTAACCCATGTTGTTTTCCCATGGTATTTGATGTGATGAAACCTATTTAAAGGCTCAAATAACCCCATTGTAAAATTCCTCAAGTGGTTGGTTTGGACAAGGTTAATAGATATCTATTAGATGTTGGTTTTCCTGATTAAGGGTTTCCAAGATAAATATCAACTCTATGTATTTCTGTGTTTATTGTTCCCATCTCACTCTCTTCAGTTTCATATGGTTGTAAGACCTATTTAGGCATGCATACTCCTAGTTTCATGGTTCACCAGTAAAGTATAGATATAGACCTAGGTGATAGGGGGCATGCATGTTGTATTATTGGAAACCAAGTAAAAAAAGCTTTGAGGGGGGTAGGTGTTTACCCAAAGTCAATATTAAAGGGGGGAATTGTAGGTTAATCTTGACTTGGTCATAAATTAGTTAATATAACCTTCATTTGGTCATCAATGGGTTTATTGTTGGTGGTTTGCGAACCCATGGTATTGGGTAACGCATGGTATTTTACGTGATGAAGTATATTCAAAGGCTTTAAGAACTCCATTGCAAAATGCATCATGTGCCCTGTCTTGGTCGGTTTGGAAAAGGTTAATGTATATCTATTAGGTATTGATTTTCATGGTTAAGGGTTTTCAAGATAAATATTGGTTCTATGTATTTGTGTGTGTTTCTTGTTCCTATCTTGTTGTGTTAATTTTAATAGTTATTGATCTGGATCACATTTTCAAAATAAAACGATAATCGAGTTAGCAACCAAGCTGGGTTTTAACATGAAAACTTGTCTCATCTATCCTTAGTCTAATGGTCAATTCAAAGCCATTAATAAAATTTTCAAGACTATGATGTAGAGGATGGTGGAAAGAATAATACCAACTAGCACTTGACTCTTTTATCGACATTATGGGTATACCAAACATCGGTTAATACTATGAATGCGTTTGCACCTTTCCAAGTTATCATTCATGGAGAGGAGTCAGTTTTTCTAATTGACTGTGAAATACCTTCATTGAGGCTAGTTTAGAACTATTGCCTAATACTTAGGGAGGATGATTAATGTAATAGGGGGTAACTAGGTGGGTACCTAAGGGGAATAGTTAGTTTAATGTGGAAATAAATCATGGAATAAGGCCAACTTGGTATTTGTTGGGTAATAAATAGGTCAATTAAGTAGTTATAGGATGTTAGCTATCTAACCTCCCTAACTCATCACCTAGGTAGAATAATATATTTTCCATGTAATAAAGGCCGAAATTAGTTAATAAGTCCTATTTAATAAATGCGAACAAATCAATGTAAGAAGACCTAATAGAAGCTTTCACTTCTAGAAAGATCTTCCTCTAGAATTTTTTTTAGAATATACAATTAGTATAAATAAGAGTAGGAGGCATGATAATTATTTGTCTTGAGAATTATTGTAATAGAGAAGTACTCTTCTGGAGGTTTCCCCATCAAAGAGGTAAGTGAACATTACTTTCTTTCAATAAAGGTATTATTGTTGGTGTTTCTATTCTCAATATTTTGTTGTTCCATAGGTATTTTGATGAATATTTTTGTTTCTACATATTGAATTACATTTGGTACCTTACAAGTGGTATCATAGCACTTTACTATGCGGAAATTGTGGGAATTTTATTTCAAGGTAGAGACATGTATTTTTGTCATCTTTAAAGCATAGAGATATGTCAATTAGCATATAAAACTATGGTGGGGAAGACTGCATGCATGAAATATAGACAGTTTCATGGGGTTGTTTAGAAACAAACATTTCACCTTGTTGGAAACCTATGTAGCCCTTGTTGGTACCCCTCGAGAAGAACCACATTAGACATAATATGTACACGCCCATCACACCCACATATCAACAGGTATATCGAGATCCCCCTAGGTTTCCTAAAACCAACCCTTTATCAACCAATCCATCGACTGACTGTTATAGTGACACCAAAAATAACTCTCAGGAAGATACTCTCGAGTAACTGGGAAATCAGGTGCTATGACTAAGGGTATGGTCAAGCCTCCTTAGTTGGTGCCTTAAGATATTGGGACAAGCAATAATGTTCAACCCCACATGTATGTCAAAGAGATATAACATAGGGAAAACCCTTGTTTGTAGGTGTTGAAACACACACTGACATTGAGAGGGGGGGGTGAATTAATGTCTGGAACTTTTGACTACTTTTCACAATTTCATAGATTAACTAAACTAATTGAATAAGATATATACAACTCAATTAATTATTCATAAAAATAGAAAACACAAACTGTATGAAGTAGATAAAATATAATTCTTTTATTTATTTAACTTGTATGAATATATATAAAATCAATCCTTTAATTCGACTTCAACTAAATATGAGAGATCCAAATCTCTGATACAAGACCCAAATTGTAGTTCTCATATCCAACTAAGAAATGAGGAACCCAACCCTCGTAGCAAGACCCAACTTGTTGATATCATATCCAACTAAGATATGAGGACTCCAATCCTCATGACAAGACCCATCTTGTAAACATGCACCAACTTGATAGAATGTACTTTAATTCAATCCATTATATATATATAGATCCACAAATACACCTTCTTCCCTTCATATTAGTTTACTTGTATAGTCCTCCAAAGGATGCCACTTTGAAACAATGTGTCCTTTTGGAATGAAACATTGCACCCCTTCATTTAATTAACACAAATGATAACTTTTATTAATTCATTTATGAGCACCAATTTAGACAACGATTTTCATATGAATATTCTAGAGTGATGGTAATGACTTTTAAAATTCTACAACATGTTTTTTTTTCATAACATGACTAATTAGCCGACACACAAGAAATTTCCCCATAAAGTGTGCAAGGTGGCCATACAGGCGGTTCTTTGAAGGAAACTTGTCCATATCTTCCTTTCATCATCAGATGCCAAATCGACTTCAGTACATATTACCTTTTCATGAATGTCTAAATAGACCTCCACATATCTCCTTTATTGGTGATCATTTAAACTCAACTTGTAAGCATTTTACTTGATCATTATATTAAAATGGTTCCCTCTCAGCTGCTAGTCACTAAATATTTGACTTGGCCTCACTCTTTTTCATATTTTCTTCCTCATTCTATCGAAAAATATCTTTTTGGTCGACCCAACTAAGAGAAATTTTGACTTGAGTATTTCAATTCTAGTCGACCCATCTTGCTTCAGCCTCGAACCGATTTCTATTTAAGTTTGCTTCGACTTTGACCTTTAGGTTACTTCTTTATTGGACCGAATCGACTTGGAAGAAAACCAACTTGAGAAATTCAACTTTGGTCGTCTCAACTTGCTTCAATCGACATGTATTTCCCAACTCAATTTTTCTTTGACATTGACCTTCAGTTAGTCAACTTGTCTTCGGCTCGTATTGAAATTGATGGACTTGTATTCTCCAACTTCCATCAATCTGTAGGCTTGCAATCGATCGACCTGTCTTCAACTCGTCTTGCAGTCGATCGACTTCCATATAGTCTACCTTATTGTTGTTTCAATCAACTTGACTTGTGACTTGATGGTGTCAATTATTCCTCACCAAACATCCACCATTGACATTTTGTCTCATCTTTGGACTCTTCTTCAATTGAGATTTATTGAATCACTTTTAATGAACCATGTCTTATTAAATTATTTATTTGTGATTTGTATGGATCCATATGGGATTATTCATTTACCCTTTTAATCTGGACAATTTCTTCTTTTTTGCATGCATCTTAATGACACAATATCAACCTTATACAATATATTAGTCAATATTATATTTCTATTGATATTCAATTCACCTTCATAGCATTATGTCCAATATTGACAATGCTAGACATTCAATTCACCTTCATAACTTTATGTTTAATATTGACAATGCTTGACATTCAAGTCACCTTCATAACATTATCTCCAATATTGACATTGTTTAACATTCAATCCACCTTCATAACATTATGTCCAACCTTATTAACATTATGTCCAATATTGACAATGCTTGACATTCAAGTCACCTTCATAAAAATATGTCCAATATTGGCAATGCTTCTCAAACCAATCAATAAATGATACTTCACCTATTTATCAAGGTTGACATCAATAAAAACCAAATTTCCAACAATATCCCCCTTTGTTATTGATGGAAACCTGAGTAAAACAATCTTACTTCCCTTATGAAATGTATTATGTATTTTGATTCATTTGAGATGACTTTGTTTTCCTCTTTACATCTCCCCCTTTGACAAAAATGACAAAGGGAATATTTCTCTTCTCCCCCTGAGATGATGCTCCCCCTAAGGTGATTCTCCCCCTTAGGTGATGCTCCCCTTGTCTTTGTCCCATTTATTTTGGTCTTTGTTTTTATTTTTTTCTCTCCTCTTTTGACATCAATGACAAAGGAAATAATTCTTTTACTGCTTTTCTCCCCCTATGAATGTGCCATATGTTATCTCAATCTCTTGGGATTTTTGTGTTCAAATAAGGTTTTACTATATTCTCCTTTGTCATAACAGACAAGGGTGTGAAGCTTACTGATCTTCTTGATCTAATTCTTCTTCTTATTGATAATTTTTAGTTCTTTTATTCCAAGAGATATTTATTGTTCTTTCATATCATTAATAACATTGATCTGTTCATACTCCGTCTTTATATATTTTGAACTCCTTTTGTTTCTTTCTTCTTTAGATATTATTTTTTTTATTCATCACACTCTTCTACAGACTGATTTGCTTTTGAGAGTTCATCATCATCACCATTGTTTTGTGCACCATAATCTTCTTCATATTCTTCTTTAGAAATTCTTCTTCCTTGAGCTTGTTCCTCTTCATATGGAAAACTCTGAATTTCACATTCCTTATTAGGAGTTTCATCCATTAGTTTATTGTTATCAATTTATTCATTTTTAGGTGCAAGATATTCATAATATTTCTTTCTTTTTGCTTCAGATTTTCTTCTCCGTATATTTCCATAAGGCACTATGTTTGTTGAACTTTTCTTTTCTACATTTGTCCTTTGAGATTCATCCTCTCTTATTTTCTTCCAAAGTTCATTATATTTCCTTCCTGGCTTGTATGGATTATTTTTCATGGGTTGTCTTCTTGATTTCCCACAGTCTTGGGATTTGTGGCCAAGCTTATCATAGTTGTAGTATCTCATGGTATGGAAAAAATTTGTTGTGTGCCCAACATAATTGCGTCTCCAACATCTCATTAAGTTATTGGACCTTTTTGTATTTATCTTTTCAGGACTCTTGCACTTCAATGCTTTGTGACCCAAGTTTTTATAAGAAAAGTAATAACCATTGAAGGTGTTTCCAGAATTGAGTCTATTGTGACATGAGAAGTATACCTCTTGATATGTTTCTTGTTTTTTACTTTTATAGCTTCCTCCTTTAACAAAGTTCATGGTTTGTATTTGGTTTGTGATTGCACTTTTTCCTTTTGAAGAGGATAATCCTTTCTCATGTTTTTGAATGGTGTTCCACTTGCAACCTTCTTCTTTCTTATTATACTAAAGACCAGTTTTGTCATCAGTTGGTCTTTGATTGTTCCAGATCTTATCGAGGATGGATGAAATATTCTGGAATTTGGCAGTTGCTTTTGTCTTTTCATTCTTTGTTTTGAGGTTGATAACTTCCAATTCCAACATGTGACATGTTTTTTCCTTTTATGTCAACTAGATATTTAAGTCTTCTTCTATTTCCTTAGCTTCTTCAAGTTGAGTCTTTAGAATGATGACTATTTCTTCTTCTCATCCAAGACTTCTATGCATTTATTGGTTTCGTCATGTATCTTCAACTCTTCTATTTATTTTGTTAGATCAACAAATTCAGTCTTCAATATTTTGATTTCTTCCTGTTTTTTCTAGTTGAATCCTTTTGAGCTTGACGACTTTCAATTCCAGTGTGTGGAATGATTCTTCCTTTTTAGTCAAGTGGCTCTTCAAGTTTTCTTCACTTTCCTTAGCTTCTTCAAGTTTGAGTCTTTAGTCTTTGCATTTATTGAGTTTGTCATTTTCCTTCAACTCATTCATTTCTTTTGTTAGATCAACAATTTCAGTCTTTAATATATTGATCTCTTCTTATTTGTCTTCTAGTTGAATCTTTTGTTCTTTCTCTGACATGGTTGTTATATTGATCTAACTATTATAGTATCAACATATCTTTCTTTTGAAGTTTCTCCAACTCTTCTAGAGTGCACATATTTGTGTATTTGATATTGTTAAGAGACTCCACATGAACTTCAATATATATACCATTTCCCGATTCCATATGAATATCTTCTAATGAATTTATAACATCAGTCTTAAGATTCAACATTTTTTCTTTAGTGATTACTGAGGTATGCATCAATTCCTTGATGGAGTTATCTTCTTCATTGATGACTAGGGATTGAATTAATTCCTTGTTTTATTTTTCTTCTTATTTGATGACTGGGGATTGCATCAATTCCTTGTTTGGGTTGTCTTCTTTATTCGTGACTATTGATTGCATCAATTCCTTATTTGAGTTGTCTTCTTTATTGATGACTGGGGATTGCATCAATTCCTAGATGGTATTGTCTTCTTTTTCTGTGTTTTTTAATTTACTATTATAAGAACTCTCTCGTTGGATCCTAATACTTCAACAGAGGTGCATTGTCCCATATTTTATTTGATTCGGTCTAACATTCCATTCTAGATTTCTTTTAATTCCATTAAATTGTTTCTCTTTGCTTCTTTTGCAGTTTTGGATTTGTTTGTTGAGGTAGTTAAGTATAAAGGCTTACTTACTACTGATTCCAAAACGCTAGATCCTCTTGAATTCAGATATATTTTCATTCTTTCCCTCCATCAAGAGTACTATGTTCCATCAAATAAAGTAGCTTCATTTGTGGAGAGATCGATTTGTTCATACATTTGTGTGTTTAGTAGGATCTTCCTTCCAATGATTAGACTATTTTTCCTTGAAGAGACCTTTCTCTGATACCAATTGTTGAAACACACTGACACTGAGAGGGGGTCGAATCAGTGTCTAGAACTTTTGACTACTTTTCACACTTTCATAGATTAACTAAATTGATTGAATAGGATATATACAGTTCAATTAATTAATCATAAACATATAAAAAACAAAGTATATGAAGTATATAAAATACCATTCTTTTATTTATTTAACTTGTATGAATACATATAAAATCAATCCTTTATTTCAACTTCAACTGACTATGAGAGATACAACTCTCTGATACAAGACCCGACTTGTAGTTCTTAGATCCAACTAATAAATGAGGGATCCAACCCTCATAGAAAGACCCAACTTATTGATCTCAGATCCAATTGAGATGTGAGGACTTCAATCCTCATGACAAGACTCAACTTGTAAACAAACACCATCCTGATAGAATGAACTTTCATTCAATCCAATATATATATAAATATATATATATATATATATATATATATATATACATATATATAGATA
>ML803921.1:44811-56671 GCA_009831015.1 Picea engelmannii
ACACACACACACACACACACACACACACATATATATATATATCCACTAATACACCTTATTCCCTTCATATTCCTTTACTTATATAGTCCTCAAAAGGGTTCCACTTTGAAACAATGTGTTCTTTTGGAATGAAACATTGCACCCCTATTTAATTAACACAAATGGTAACTTTTATTAATTGATTTTTGTACACCAATTTAGACAACTATTTTTGTATGAATATTATGGGGTGATGGAAACGAATTTTAAAATTCTACGACATGGGTTTTTTGCATAACATGCCCAATTAGCCAATTTGCGAGAAATTTTCCCAGAACATGTGTAAGGTAGCTGGTATAGGTAGTTATTTGAAGGAAACTTTCCTAGATTTTCTTTTCGTCTTCGGATGCTAGATCGAATTCAATACATATCACCTTTTCGTGAATGTCTAAATCGACCTCCACATATCTCCTTTGTTGGTGATTATTTAAACTCAACTTGTAAACATTTTACTTGATGGTTATATTAAAATCGGTTCCCTCTCAGCTGCTAGTCACTAAATATTTGACTTGGTCTCACCCTTTTTCATATTTGCTTCCTCATTCGACCGACAAACATTTTTTTGGTCCTTAACTAGGATAAATTTCGACTTGAGTATTTCAATTCTAGTCAACCCATCTTGCTTCAACCTCGACCCAATTTGTATTTAGGTTTGATTAGACTTCAACCTTTAGGTTACTCATTTCTTGGACCAACTCGACTTGGAAGAAAACTGACTTGAGAAATTTGACTTTGCTCATTTCGACTTGCTTTAGACGAATTGTATTTCCCGACTCAATTTTCCTTCGAATTCAACCTTCAATTGGTCGACTCGTCTTGAAATTGATCAACTTGTCTTCTCCAACTTCTATCAATATGTAGGCTTGCAATCAGTCGACTTGTCTCGCAGATGATCAACTTCTAGATAGTCGACCTTATTGTTGTTTTAATCGAGTCGACTTGTGACTCGAGGGTGTCAATGCTTCCTCACCAAACATCCACCATTGGCATTCTGTCTCATATCTGTAATCTTCTTCAATTGATATTTTTTGAATCACTTTTATGAACCATGTCTTATTAACTTCTTTATGTGTGATTTGTATGGATCCATATTGGGTTATCTATTTATCCTTTTTATCTGGACAATTTCTTCACAATTTCTTCTTTTGTGCATGGATGTTAATGACACAATCTCAACCTTATACAATATAGGATGAGTGTATCAAGATCATACAATATATTAGTCAATGTTATCTTTATACTGATATTTAATTCACCTTCATAACATTATGTCCAACATTGACAATGCTTGACATTCAAGTCACCTTAATAACATTATGTCCAATATTTGCAATGCTTGACATCTCAAACCAATAAATCAATGATACTTTACCTATATATCAATGTTGACATCAATGACAACCAAATTGCCAATAATAGGAACCCTGTAAATCCTAACCCCTGAGAAAGAAACATAATAGAAAAGGAACATATGAGATCTATTGTCGTGCAACCTTACCTCTTGCATTCTAGTTGAAAAATTCCTACAAAATATTTCATGTTAACAATTTGGGCCATTTTCCACTACAATATTCTTTAAGTTGGAGTATAAGTCTATAGAAGTAAAAAAAGAAGAAGGTATAACTCTACATAAGTATAATGGTCTTGCTTACACCCTTATTCATGACCTATCCCATTGGATTCCTCTCTTCGCCCAGGTCACAGTGGCACCTATCATTTTTAATCCATTTTTCTATGGACCCGACCCCCTTCCTAATATCCTTATTTGGGACCTATCCCATTGGATTCCCCTTTTCTCCCTAATAGCAGTGGTATCTATCACTTGTCAACCTTTTTTTTTGTGTATCCACCCACCCTTTATGACACCCTTATCTCCCACCTATTCCATTGGATTCCTCTCTCTTCCCTGATTGTAGTGGTACCCTTCACTAGAAACCCCTTTTTTTTGTGGACCCACCCACCCCATTCCTTTGTTTCTCTTTTACCATGGCACACACCCACAACCAAGACCTTGAAACATTTCTCAATTCCATTCTAGACGCCAAAAGTAAATACATGAAACATGACATGAAGAAGGACATGAAAGACATGAGGAACAATATCACTAGACACCTTGATATCCAAATTGAATATTTTCCTGCCTAACTCTTCACAAAACTAAATATTCCTGGTGACCTTACCTCATCTAAACAAACTTTTAACCCAGAAGGTGTTGCTTCCTCTAATTACCAAAATTTTTAGTCCAACCCCTTCATTGCAATTTGTTTCTTCCATGAATGGAGGTGAACAAATTTGATGGCTCAAATCCCATTAATTGGGTCACTCAAATGGAACATTAATTCTCCCTACACGACATTAATAATCACTTGGAAAAACTTCATTACGGTGTCCTCTATCTGGATCATGAACGTTGGAAATGGTGGCAATGTCGTAGAAAATCATGCAAGGGTATGTTGCTTGGACACAATTTGTGGACAAACTTTATGAGTGCTTTGACACTAACACACACTACCTGGGCCATTCGACCAAGTTGAAACAATATGGTACAGTGGAATAATTTATCATTTCATTTGAGCAATTGGATTTCATAACATTGGGCATTTTTTATTCCTTCTTCAAGGAATTCTTGATTAATGGACTAAAGGATTAAACATGAGCCCAAGTCCTTGTGGCTCACCCCTATATGTGCTTGGAAGATACTCAACGTGACAAGGAAGCACAATAGGTTGTCTTTTCCAAGAATGAAAAATACTCTTTTCTTCCTCACCCTCGACCTACCAATCCTGCCCCTCATGTTAATCCTTTCAAGATACATAAATTAACTAGGGAAGAAATGGTTGAATGCCAATTCAAGGGCCTTTTCTATAATTGTGATGCAAAATATTTTATGGGGAACAAGTGTAAGGAATAGAAGTGTTGTATGGACATTTATGAGGATGTCACTGACGAGGAGGTCAAATTTTCCTTGGTGGAAGAACTACCCCCACTCAATTTTCCTACTCCACCCTCTAATCCACCATAAGTTGAACTGTTGATTTCACTGCATGCCCTCACTGGCTTCTCTACTCCCTAAATAATCAAGCTCATTGTCTACATTCAACATAGGAAGTTCATCATCCTTGTTGACAGTGGAAACACACATAATTTTACTCATCGTCGCCTTGCTGAGGAAATCAATTTCTATATCTGTGTAGTCAACAATTTTCAAATCATTATTGCCAATGGAGGTTCCATGAAATGTGGTGGGCGTTATGAAAATGTACATCTCCAAATTGGTCAGTATAACCTGAAACATCATATGTTTTCTATCGACATGGGTGGTTTTGACATTCTGCTTGGTGAAAAATGCCTACGCACTTGTGGTCCCATCCTCATGGAGTTTAAGGAGTTAACCATACAATTCCAATAGGAGGGACAATAGTATAAATTCCAAGGCATCACAACAGGCTCCCCTAAGAACATCAGTTCCCATCGAATGGAAAATCTCCTCAAAAAGGTCATTCGACATTATTTCCCAACTCCATTCTATTCAATAATTTGAGACACCCTCTGTGCATCCTGACCTCCAATCTACCCTCTCCAAACACCAAGTTTTTTTTTTCCACTCCCCATGGCCTTCCCCCTTCCCATGGTGTTCATGATCATTCCGTTCCTCTAGTCCTGGGCAGTCTTCCTCCCAATGTTTTCTCTCATCGTCATCCCTTTTCCCAGAATAGTGAAATTGAGAAAATTGTTCAGAATTATGGAAAAATTGTTGCACCTATCACTGATCTCCTTAAAAAGCATTCTTTCACTTGGACTCTAGTAGCTAATCAATCGTTCCACGCCTTGAAAGAGGATATTTGCATGACTCATGTCCTAGAACTTTCCGACTACACAAATACTTTTGTCATGGAATGCGATGCTTCACGGAAACGAATTAGCAATTCTCATGCAAGATGGCAGGCCTTTGGCCTTCACTAGCAAACAAATTTTGGACACAAATTTGGGTCAAACGGTATATTAAAATGAAATGTTGGCTATTTTACATGCCATGGATCTTTGGCGTCCTTATTTATTGGGAAAATACTTCCAAATTAAAACTGATCATCAGTGCCTCAAGTATTTTAGAATGAAATAACCAATTTTATCCCCTGAGCAAAAAAAGTGGGTGACCAAGCTATTTGGATATGATTATGATATCACTTACAAGAAGGGAAAATAAAATGTGGTTGTTGACGCTCTTTCTAGGAAGTATGAAGAAGAAGGGTCCCTCTTTTCCCCATCCTTCATTGTACCATATTGGCTCCAAGTTTTTCACTAGGAATGGCTGCAAGACCCCAAACTTTCTATCCTGATCCAACCATTGCAACATCATTATCTAGTTTCTCCAGGGTACTCTTGTCACAATGAAGATATTTTTTTTTTTCTATTTTGTCCGTGACCCATGGGACTAGCCTGTGGCTTGAAAAACCATGAATCAAGGGCATCTAAGGCATCAAAATCACCAAGGGATTGCACCTAGCCTGAGCCACACCAACCCTTAACATGGCTATATTTTTTTCCCCCGCAGGTTTCGAACCGATGACTTAACATCACAGAGTGCCTTAATAGCACACTTCATCACCGACTATCCTACACTTTGAGGACGGCACAATGAAGAGCTTTGATAGAAATGTTTTTTGTATTTAATCAAATAGTTGTAACTTAAATCGACAATCCTTTCTGAGCTTCATGCTTCACCCACAGTTGGGAATTATGGGTTTACTAAAACCTATGAATGAGTCAAACATTTTTTTTTCCTAGGATGGTATGAAATAGGATGTCCACACCTTTGTGGCTAAGTGTCATGTATGTCAATGCATCAAGGGATAAACAGTCACATCTCTAGGAACACTTCAACCACTTTTGATTCCCCCTGCTATTTGGAGGGATATTTCTATGGATTTCATTGTTGGCTTACCTAAATTGGAAAATAAGTCATTCATCATGGTTGTAGTAAATCATCTTTCCAAATATGCACATTTATGTGCTCTTCAACACCCATTCACCACATCCAAAGTGGATCAAATTTTCATGGATAATATATTCAAACTTCATGGCATGCCTCATTCAATTTTCTCTAAAAGAGATCTAACTTTCAACAACAATTTTTGGAAAGAATTGTTCAATCTCTAGGGAACCCAATTTCATCTCACAACCACCTATCATCCCTAGACTAATGTCCAAACTAAATTTTTCAACAAGTGTTTGGAAACACATTTGCAGTGTCTGCATCCGATAGAAAGAATCAGTGGGATCAGTGGTTACCCCTATCCGAATGGTTGTACAACACATCTTACCATACAACTACTCGCATGACTCCTTTTGAAGCAATCTACAAAGAAAATCCCTAGTCGGTTCTCTCATATATTCTAGGTGTCTCGAAGGTTCAAGATGTTGAAAAAAATATTATAGTCCAAGAGACCATTATCCATACCCTCAAAGAAAGTTTGGTCATGGATTAGAATCACATGAAGCAACAAGCAGATCAAGGTCATTCTGAACATCAATTTGTTGAAAGGGACCAGGTGTTTCTTCATCTGCAACCTTATAATAAGACTTCACTCAAATGTTAACATTGTTAGAAACTTTCTCCTAAATTTTATGGTCCTTATACAATTCTCAAGAAAGTGAGGACTGTGGACTACCAATTAACTCTTCCTAGTCATTCTAAGCTCCATCATGTTTTTCATGTCTCATGCTTAAAGAAAGTTATTGAAACTAAGTGCCAAACTCAAACTAGTTTCTAAAGTTGGATGAAGAAGGTTCCATTTGGTTGCAGCCAGAAGATGTCTTATTTCAGCCAAAGCGTCATCTCGGTTAGTGCACCACCAAGGAAGTGTTAGTTCATTGGAAAGATACAACTCCAGAACATGCCACCTAGGAGTCGACCACCATTCTGCGACAATTTCCTCATCTCAAGCCTTAAGGATAAGGTTCTTCTTTAATGGGGAGGGAATTTTATGGACCTAACATCGCTAACCCCTCACTTAGGTAGAATAATATATTTTCCATGTAATAAAGGTCGACATTATTTAGTAAATCCTATTTAATAAATGTGAACTATTCAATGTAAGAATACCTAATAAAATCTTTTACTTCTAGAAATATCTTCCTCTAGAATGTTCTTTAGAAGATAGAATTATTATGAATAAGAGTAGGAGGCATGGAAATTATTTTTCTTGAGAATTATTGTAATAGAGTGTTACAATGCTAGAGGTTTCCCCCTTGAAGAGGCAAGTGAACATTTCTTTCTTTCAATAAATGTATTATTGACAGTGTTTATATTCTCAATATTTTGTTGTTCCATTGGTATTTTGTTGAATATTTTCATTTCTACATATTACATTACATCTGGTACCTTACAGAGGAAATGATATAATAATGATGGTTAATTGACATATACTCCCAAGATTTTTCATGAGAATATATATATATATATATATATATATATATATATATATATACACACACACTTCAGTATCATTTTAATGAGATATCTTGGATGTTGATGATTGTGGTACAAGCATCACTTGTGGAGTGATTCCTTCCATAATAAATAATTGATGGTGTTACCCTACCTTAAGGTTTCTATCCATATTATTGTGTGGATGCACTTTGTTTATTCTCAAGTTAAGGGTTTTATCTTCTAGCTACTAAGGTTCACAACAAGTGGAATTAGAGCTCTTTCTTGGAAAACAAAGTGGAATGTTTTTTTTTTTCTTTTCATACAATTTCAAGGGAAATATGGCCATGAAATTGAGATCCATTTCTAAATCATTTTGTGTATAATCCAAAGAATCTAGTGGTAGATATGAGTTCCTCTCTAAAAAAATACCCAATCTAAAAAAATGTTCAAATTGAAGTTTGATAAGTGAAGATATCACTGATTTAAAATCATCACTTTAAAGGTTTTTCTGATGACAACTATGAGTATTATAGAGTAAATATCTTTTGATTGAGCACCAAAATTGTTTCTAGCCCAATTATAGTTGAGTTAGAGCAATAATGGCATTTCAAAATTGTGTTATAATAGAAAATCATAGCAATATCATGAAAATTATACATGTTTTAATTTTTGAATTAAAACCCTCCCAAAAAATTCTTTCACTACACTTTTGTCTCTACCCATGTAGCAAATTGTTGTAGGACCAATGTGAGTAGATGAATAGTAGCTATGGAATTTTAGAATTGTTGTCATAATAGATATATTTATGAATATTTATGGAGCTTTGTTTATTTCAAAAAAAATTCCCCAAAACTCTAGCTGCACAAAGGAGATGTATTGAAAAGTAAACTATTATCATATTTTTCCAAGAAATATTTATTTTATGGGAAAAATTGATGGTCCTAGTATTGAAGAATACATATATAGCACAAATTCATTATGTGAAATACATTATAGATCAAATCCACTCTAATTTAAGGGAAGATTCTACCAGATGCTTGCATTTACTTAACCATGTCATGATGGAGGCACTTTCAAATGAAGCATATGAACACGTATTTTTAGACAAGTGTTCTCAATTGTGGAGAAGGATAAATAGAGCTATAAGGGTCCATTTTTAGGTGAAATATTCATATTAAAATTTCATGGATGTCTTCATGAGGAGACGGTCCATGGGATATTCATTAGTTCTATAAACCATAGCAACAAGAATAATTTCATCAATATTGGTATGGGTAATAGATTGCAAGTCCCATCAAAACACATCTAGAGCACATGAGTTGAAGGTGAGATTATTCAAAATTTTAAACATATGAAGATTACTATGGATACATATTTTTTGTGACTACCTCTAATAAATAATGGGATTAAAGATCCCAATATCAAATAAATCCTACTTTAATTTATCAATATCATAAAATAAACTTTTAAAATGCCTACATTGTATGTGTATTCTCAATGTTTTTAATTACTAGTTTTATTAGGATGTAACTATTTTTTGTTGCGGGGTGGTTGGTGATCTTTTCTTGATGCAATATATTCTATGTTATTACTAGTAAAAACATGGAAATGAAAAATGAATCACACTACTCTGAGCTTACATACCTTGATTCTTTGTAACTCGTCCACAATAGTAAGTAACCACTAACTACCCTAAGACTTTCCAAATGAATCACTCTTCAAAAAAATCTGAGCTTACATACCTTGATTCATTGTCATTCATCTAGAACACTAATTAAGAAATCTAAAATTCTATAGATAACTCTATAAAAAATACCCCAATTGATATTAAACTACGGCTTCATAGAATTTCTCGAAAGAAATTACATATGTCAAAGACTTCTCGAGAAATTTAGTAGAAAGTAACTCAAGAGCGACTATTTTAGTGAAATAAAGAACAATTATAGTAAACCTAAATCCTTCTGACCATTCTATTGAAAGTAACTCACAAGCTATTATTCTCTATCTTGTTAAACATATTAGTTAGATTACTAATTTGTAGAAATAAACAGTATTGCAAGAAGAAAAAAAAAATATGAAAAAAAATCAAAGAATTGAAAGAAAACCACTTCACTACACAAGAAATAAATTTATCGAAACAACAATGTTGAAAACAATAAATAAGGTAAATTTTGAAAACACTAAAACCATAAACAATTGTATGTTGGAAAAGGGGGCACTTACTCTACAAATCATTGGATGATCTCCTAAAATTAACTCAGACTTGCAAAGGTAACTCAGTTACTATGATTAAGAAGATCAAACTATTTTTATTAATTTTTCCAACAAACCCAAATGGTTCTTAAGTTTGTTTATTTATGCAATCTATCAGAAAGGGTTCTCGGGTAGTTACCACATCTTTCGGAAAAAGCTAACATTTAAAATAATTCTTTTCCTATCCTTGGGTGATTTTCATTACACTTGGGGAGAGGAAAATATGGAGAAATTTCCTCCTAAAACAGAGTGTAGTGATATGAGAAATACATGATGCTCCCATTTCTTATGAATTCGTTGCCATAAAACTTGAAAATGTGTGTTGCTACAATCTTGGACGGACGAGTGCAAAAGCTACAATCTCATGTATATGCAAAAATGGTTATTCTTTTATTCTTTTGTAGTGCTCTATGACAACTCCTTAGCAAGTGGCATGATGATTTATTCATCCACTAACTAACAACCTGGCACATAACTACTAACAATTCCAAATATTATAATTCAATCATTGTATTCTCATCATAGGAAAAAACCACTCATTGAAATGAAATTCCAAGTATGTAGGCATAATATCAGGAAGGTCATACGTGAAGAAAGGGTTTAATTATTCAAACTCAAGGAAGAATTGAAAGAAAATTGATAAAAAAAAAATAATATATTTAGTTTATTGATCATTATTCCTATGGAGAAGAAAATGGTTTTAGAGAAATGTAGTAGCTAATATATAAAAAGATAGTGGCTATAAAGAAACTCATCAATAATAGGAAATTAGTAGTTTCTTTTTCAAAATTTCATAGAGGATCCCTCCAAAATTAGTTTTCAAGAAGCTCCATGTCCTATTATGCCCAAGAGTTTCCATCACAATATTTCTTTTTGTTTCTTTGCAAAGAACAAAATGGTTGGATAGTTAAATTTGAAGGTTGGGTGGTCTTTAATTAGACTAAGAGATGGGTAGTTTGATGGGTTCTATAGGATTGTAACAAAATCCTCTTATGGAATGAGACAAGTCCCAAAATCAAAGAATTCATTCATCAAATATTGCATATTGAACTAGAACTTTCCTTGGTGTGGTATTGAATGAAGAACCAAAGCAACTTATGAGATCGAATTTTGATTGAGATAACCCCATTAGATTAGATATGGGTGGGAAATTAGTGAGATGAGAGTATTATCCTTTACATCAAGGATCTCACAGATGTTTCCCCTATTGAATTTACTAACTATAGAAGAAGATACTAATTTAGTGAACAATTGTGATGGAATGATGTTCCCTAAGGAGAGACAATTGTCAAGTATATAGATCAAGGGTGTCAAATGAATGTCATTCCAAGCAAGATAGTTGGGAAAAATAAATAATGTAAAGAATCCCAAATAGTATTTGAAGCATCAACCAATTCAATTGAACCACACCCATTTGCACAACTGAATTCTCCAGTCAAAGCACACCATTTGGAACAACTGACTACTCCAATCGAAGTGCAATCAACCATATAGTTGATTCTAAAAATTAGTAAATAAACTAAAACAAATCAAAGTATTCTAAAACTTCTGCCTAAATATAAAATGGTTATGAACCACATTCCCATCTATAAAGGACACCAGGATCCCAAGAGATATTGGTTCATTTGTGAAAAATTATGGGATGTCATAGACATAACTGATGAAAGTAAACAATTGGCTCAATTTGGTGTAGCCCCGAGGGAAACAACATTAACATGGTTCATGAACTAAATTGAAAAAAAAAAAGAGCCAAAGAAGAAATCAAGTCAATATTCCTTCCTTTATTCAAAGCGTAAGATGTTAAACATCTTGCATCATAAAAAATTAAATAAATAAGAATAAAACCAAGAGAAACATTAAGAGAATATGATAAAATTTCCAAGGATATTCTCAGCTAGATTCCTTATGCGATCGATGAACAACTCTTGATTCATAGGTATCTGTCCAAATTATTACAAAAAATTATGGGATCATTGCGTATGCACGGAGTCCATTCATGTGATGAAGCACTCCAAAAGGCCTAACACATAGAAACTAACGATGACTAGCCATTGACTTTGACATCAATGCAAAAAAGACTAGAGGAAAAATTGATATGATCCAACAATCCTTAAAGAATATGACTGTTTGTAGAAATTAGCTTTGGTGTTCCACATAACTAAATGAAGGTCACACAAAATATTATTGTAAATATGATGATGTAGCTGAAAGAGAACCTAATGTTTTTTGAGTGAAGGTATACATTTACTGTGAGATATGTCAATCTATGACAAAACACGGTACCAAAGACTTCCCTTGCAATATAAGGAATGTCAAGACTAAGTGGTGTGATATTTTTTAGGATTCTAATCACCCAACTCAATAATTCTAACTCAATGGTTGGAACAAGAAAAACTTCCATGTGGTATATCATACATACGCAACCAACCAGAATGTGGAACACGGAAATCAAGGATGATGAAATGTATACCAAGGTGGAAATGGCTACCAAGGTAGAGGTGACTACTAAGTACATGGAGTTTACAAAGGAGGCTATAATGGAAGGTATGAAAGAGTGTTGGTGTTGTGCACGGGTTGTAATACCCTAGGTTCAAGTTATCTTTAACCAACAAAACCCACCAGACACTGGCCCTTTCGGCATCACTTGCTTGCGCAGATGAAGTCTCGCCCGAGGTATCTATTGGGACTATGAGAACCAAGCTTCTGCAGTATTGAGGGAATGGGAGGTGGCTATATTGTTCATTCTTATTTATAGTTCATGTGCGTGAGATTCTATCTGTGTTCCTTATTAACTACTTAGTGATTTAAATTCATACTATCATGCTATTCTAGATTCATATATATTTCATTACTGTAACAATTATGAATATTGCACCATGTTTAACCATAAGACAAATATATCTATGATTCATTTAGACATAATTCATAAGAAAACATATAAAAGATAGACAACACATGATTTGGTATCATCTCTTTGGAATTCCTTTATTGATTCTTCTCATCAACAGATTGTTACATTCAAGAAATATGGAACCCAATCATATGGAGGAACCCCTAACAAAAAACCATAACTTGAGAGAGGAACAATGAGGAACAAGAGAAAAACCCCATTTTCCCAACCCATTACATATTTATACA
>ML803921.1:102367-115637 GCA_009831015.1 Picea engelmannii
TGAGATGATGTGCTTAAGCCTCTTAATTCTGCAAATTCTGAAAGTGACCATTTTGTTAGAATTATGCATATGATAAACAAAAATTGTCAAACCATGCTACAGGTATATTTCTTGTTTTTGTTCATGGATATCATATCCCTATTCTCCAAAAATAACAGTGTCCTGTTATCCCTGGGATGACACAAAATTTCATCCTGCGCAGGCGCTTCCTTCAAACCACCTTCCTAGGTGAACTTGACTAGAAATTGCAGTTAAATCCCTCCTTAGCATTTTTTTGTCTCGGAGACAACCAATTCAGACCTTATCCCTCCTTCCCTCAGCTCTCAATCTGCATATGACCACGGCCATGACCCTGCGCTTAGCTGAAAAAGCACTTGTCCGAAGCTTCGAGACTTCAGAACCTTCAACCAGGACCAGATCAACGGTCCTCATCCTCCTTCATGATCAACAATCGAGATCCACTTCGGGACTCCGCACTTTGGGAGTCTCAAGTTTCCTTGTTTTCCTCCTCCCAGAACGCTTTTACCTAAAATTCATGATGACGTGTGTCTTCCCACAGATCAGTGGTTTTGGATCAATTTGGCTCTTAGGGATTTTAAAGTTTCAAACTTCCCTCCTGCACTTTCTTCCAAAGTGCTTTCACCCGAAGTCGACGATCCTTTGACATGTGTCTTCTGGAATCAACGGTCAAGATGCACTCTGGCCTTCGGGCCTTCAGGATTTTTTGACCCAATGCAACCTGTCACATCTTTCCCCTCTGGCATGCCCAGTCTTTGGACTGCACGATCTGTCACCACGTGGCGAAATACTAGAAGCAGACATGTGGCCCAATCAGGCGAGTGACATGTGTCACATTCTAATTGACTTTTCAATACTCCAAATTCTCAAAACTTACTGACACATGGCACACATCCCATGTGTCTATGTCATCCCAGGTGACTTCCTCAACCCATGTCACTTTATAATTCTATGGTCCACATCACCTCCAGTTGACTTCATCATGCCCTACCACTTCAACTCTTCAAGCTTTGGGACTTCGGGAGTTATCATACTAGAACACTTCCAATTCTCCCGAACTCTGAATTCCCGAACTGGCCAATCTATAGCCATGTGTCCTCCTGGATCGGATGACTAAGATTCACTTTGGGTCTTCACCTAGAGTTCACGGATATACTCCATGTCTCCTCCTCAATCTAATGGCTATATTTTTACTTCAAGGCTATGGACTTCAGAGATCTCAAACTTCAGCCTTTTTCCTAAAAGAAATGTTTTTGTTAGAATCTCACGATATTCTGACGCGTGTCTCTTGTCGTTGGCATAGGTTCAGACCCAAGGTTCAATGCTACAACAACGCACCAACAAAACCCTAACTACCGGCCCTTTCGGCAACACCTGCGAAGCAGATGAAGTCTCACCCGAGGTAGAGGTAGGGGTGGTTGCAGGAATCCAGTGTCTGCAACCTTAGCTGGGACACAGATCTGTGATTGTAACACCTTGACAAAGCACTTAGAAATATAGTTCATCAATGTTTAACCAGTATATACTTCGCAGGTAAAACCCTAATTGCAGAGCATCGCAATATTCAACCAGAGCTAGCATCTAGTAGCACTTAGCATGATGAAACAGATCAAATCTGGTAGATTCAAGCACTAAGCACATTCACACAGGTCAGATCCATCATTTACTCTCATTATGAAGCACAAAGCAACAACATATCTACCTATCATTCATCTATATCAAATCACTAAGTAAGTAAATAAATAAATACATCAATACATCGCACAAAGAATTCACAACACAAGATGTATGTGGTTCACCCCCACCCTGGAGCTACATCCACCAACTCTTCATATTATTTATTATCTTTCTTCAATCTTCTTACATGCACAGAGCCTTCAAATCAACTTCACAAAAGAAAAGACATCTGCACACTCTTCGCTAGATCCTCCTTCCCCAAGCTAGGTTACAACACAAAGCCTACATGCAGTCCCTTATAGCCACTTGCACTCAGCCTTCCAAACATACACAAAGCACTTACAATTGTTACTTGCACTCAGCACCACTTACAACTAAATTTTCATTCACACTTAACCATTCATGCTCACTACATCACCTAGCATCTATTTATACATTACAAAATTGGGCCTAAACAAGGGTAAACCCATGGGCCGAAATCCCCATACCTGTTACATAATCCCAAATCTAAAAAATCCCTTAAAGGGGGGCGAGATCCCGCAATATCTACTTTTTTTTGTGCTTCACCTTCGACAGCTTGTCGAAGTCCTAAAAATAGGTCTAACATGACCAAGGATCCTTAAAACTTGACAGGCCCCCAACACTCACCTATGACTCGTCCCGAGTCACTCTAATCTGGGTAATTTTGCTTCAAAATCCTTGAGCTTGGCTCAAGCTGCTTCAACTTGTTGTTGTGCCATGACCTCCTGTTCAATGAACTCTTGGATAAAATCTTCTTTGGCAGGACCCTCTAGGCGTTGTTCTTCTATAGTGACAACTTATTCTAGTTCTGCTCCTCAGCCTTCGATCTTTGGGAATAGTTGGCAAGACTCATCCTATATAGGTCGGAGCCTCTAAGTCACTTCCATGAATTTTCTCTGAATGGTGTTGACCTGTTGTTGGGCAGTGCACTACTCTTGGGATCGCTTCATCCTTTCAACAATTGACAAGGGCTTCAAATGCGCCTCTATTTTTTCTGCTTGATACTTCACCTCTTGGAAATGTGACTCCAGTGTCTTCAGTTCTAGATTCTCAGTGAGTTTCTCATATGTCTGGGCACTATGATCACTCAGTTTTTTACATTCCAAGGTGAGGCCCTTGATTCTTTCAATTGTGCCTCAAGCAGTTGCATCTCTTTGATTCATAACATCCTGCGGAGTGTTGGGCACTGTGCGGAGCTCTAAGTCTACTATTCTTTGTTGTAGCTACTGGAGAGCTTCTACAAGCTATTCTACTTGATGCATGACTCGGTATTTTTTATTTGTCTCTAAGCCTATCATGGAGCAAAGTGATCTGTTGACTGCTTCTTTCACTTCTAGTTGCTTTGCGAGAAACTGTTATTTTTCCTGTTGAATCTGTGCTTTCTCCTCTTCAAACTTTGTCTGGAGGGAAACCTTCTCCTGCTCTGCAACTCGACGTTGTTCTACTATTACTTCTTGCACTTGCTTCAAGGCCTGGGTGGCTTGTTCAGTTTCTTCTTGCGTGCGATGAAGGCGAGCTTTGGTCACATCAACTAGTCGTCGGAGTTGGGTTGGGTCATCTCCCAACTCTAGTTCTCCCGATGGTAGGGGCGCAGTGGACACTTCGCGATCGGACTGAAGGGCTTAGTGTACCCCTCAGAGTTTGACCTCAATTCTGTCGTACATCTCCTCCTACTTGGCTTATTGTTTCTACAATATTTCCTACGAGGCGTCGTTCACAGCTACGATGATGAAGTCAAAATCATCAGCAATGAGCACAGTCTGCATCTTGGTCAAAGTGGCTCTGCATTTCTTCCGGGAAGAAGGTTTCAGGGGAGAAACCTTCCTCTTCTTCAAGGGATCAACCTCATCTCTAGGCGATGTTGCTTCGCCTTGCTTCTTCTCATCTTCTTTGCCATTTATTTCTTCTACTTCGTCATCACCCCCTTGGTCAAGTGATACTGAAGCAATTTTCTCTGATGAGTTGCTTAATTCTTGGACTTCTTCGGTCTTCTTCCTTCTGATGGGTCTGGGTGTGTCATGTTCCTTGTGAGCGGCCTCTGAGCTATCAATTTCAGGTTCAGACATCTCTGCAGGGTCAATGGGGGTAAGGAGGTATGTTGACCAGTCCTTGGTGATCTCCTCGAGGTCCTCTTCCATGCGCTTGTAGTATGACTGAAGCTCCTCCTTATGTTCGTCTGCTCGCACAGTAATATAGATGAAGTGTCGATCTACGCAAAACTTCATAAGGGGTTAGAACCACTGTAAGGTGTTCAGCGTCATGCAAGGTTCATCTTTGATGGCTCTATTCAGTTGGAGATAATATGAGTGAAAAACTACGTTCGACTGCCACTGTTTTCCCATGTCGCTCAAGTACCATAGCATGGTGAACTTAGCAGCGAGCAGCTTGAATGGTTCAATGTCCAAGAAGGTCGCACCTTCTGACATCTCCCAAGCAATAAATGCGATGAGGATCAAGATCCAGCTAAAGTGGAACTTGTAGCCCTGATCCTGTGCTTCACGACAGTCTAATTCCAGCTGATTAACTAGGTACTTCACCCAATCCATCTGTAGACCTTCTACACATTTCCCCGTGAGGTCAATGAAAAATCCTGTGACCTGCGTGGGTCTATTCTTCCTTATGAGATTTCCTGTAATTAATTGGCATGTTAGGCGCATTGCACCATTCTAGATGGAATCTACCTTGTAGCCTCGCGTCCCCTTCTCAACATCGTTGTAGCTATCTTTGATCTTCTATGCTAACGCGCGATCTGTGGATTTTCCTGGATAGAATTCCTGTGGGTTGGGCCCTTGCATACTCAATCCGGTGATCCTATGGATCAGCGTCGGATCGACTGTGATACGACAGTCTAGCCATAAGTAGTCATCATGGTAACATGAAAGTAGGAGCTTGACACAGGCATTAACCTCCTAGTGCCTTCTAAAGTGTGGGATTTTCAATACATTCAACAGGGTGGACTGCGCAAGGTTCATCGTCCATGGTTGGGGGTTATTTTCGAGTTCTTCCCCTTCATCCTAGTCAAGTATTTATACAGGGCGAGCATACTATGGTTCTTGCGGTCTCCTAGGTTGAAGTCGTTGAACTTAAACATTGTGATCTTGTCTTGTTGTGATCGAACTGCATGTATCCCCTTCGAGAGGTACGTAGTAACCATGGTGTAATTAAAATATCTTAGCACACTATCATGACTCACCGTGCCGGCCAGAGGTGGAATGTTGTCGGGCAATATGGTCGGGATCAGCTTTGCATTTGCTAGGTCATCTCTGTGCTTGGTTCTCTTTTATGTGACAACTCAGGATGGACCAAATCTGCGAGCGTTTGACAGAGAGGCTTGCACTCCTCTCATCGATGACGCTTGAATACTTGCAGACATTACTTTCTCGACCATGAGATCGATGAGAACTTATTCAATGATTTTCTCTACGATGCTGAGCTCGTCTGACATACACGCTCAGATCGGATGGATGAATGAATGTGCAAAACAATAGAACTGTTGTCAATATTACTAATCATAGTGCAGTAGCAATGCGTTCTCTCTAATACAATTCGCAAAAGTGTTCTCAGTGCAACAGTCAACGGAATAAGTAGACAACTAGGTAACAGATCCAATGGGCGAGAAGCCTTCATTAATTTAGTTATTCCCATTATGTCTCAGTCCCAATGATCTAATGGTGAGCTTCTTGGCCATAAATGTCGTTCTAACCATTCGTGGTGTCGGTCTAACAGTTATACTGTTTCCAACAGCTATATTGCTTCACCATGGTGAAGTTCCATGTGACGTTGTTCTGATATCCCAGCGAAGTTCTTGTTTTGCAAATTTTTCCTTTGCGAAGTTCCCTCTGGACCCTTATGTAAATTTTCAATCTTTTCTCTCTTCTTACAGATCTTTCTAGACTTTTTCCCAGTGATCTTAGTCTCGTTAATCCTCTTTCCATTTCAATTCTTGTCTTCTTTTGGCATAGTAACTTCACACTGTTGAGATTCTTTCCTAAGATTCGAGGGGAATACTTCTTCTTTATTTGGGGTAGGTGCTTCAGTCTTCTGTGTGACTTCTTGGGTTCTTTCAACTTTGGTATCCAAGTTAAATAGCTTTGATCTGTTCTCCTTTTCCTCAATCAAGTGCACGATCCTCCTAGTCATGAAATCTTTTAATTCTTTATTTTTCTGCTCTAAGACTTCTTCTTCTTTCCTTCTAGTCTGATCCTTCTCAATCCATGGTTTTCCTAGTAACATAGTAAATGGAGAGTTGTTCTCAATAAATTTAACAACCTCAAAATCTTCCTCTATCGAAGTTCCATAAGCACTCATAGATATCTAGGTAAGTCTTCCACATAGGTTTATCATTTTTCCTCTAAAAAATCCTATTCCTCCCAATGAAGGAATCATAGCAGGATTTCCTATAGCTTCCCAAGTTCTTTCTGTCATGACATTCACCTATGTTTCTTCATCCAGAACACACTCAATGTCGAAGTCTCCTATTCTTAATTCTATTTTCTCTTTCTCTTTTAAGATCTCTGATAGATTAGTATCTCGGTGGTCATTCAAGGTTTCTTTCATCTGTAATAGTACAGTCTCTGATTCCTTCTTGGGTTCTGCCAAGGTCTTAGTTTCTTGACCTTTCTTAGGGTCTACTTGTTACATATTCATTCTTTCAATCTTAGCAATCATTCTAGGGAAATCTAAAAATTCATGGTCCATAGCTTTACAACAAAGACAACTAGGTTTTCTACCAAGACATTCCTTAGCCAGATGACCCAGTCTTGTGCAACTGTAACAAAGGGTTAATCCTCTCTTTCTCTTAAATGATCCCCATCCTTTCTTGTATTGCGCACTAGGATCATAGTAGTTAACTTGCAAAAAATTCTTTCTAGGATCCTGCATCCATTTGTTAGTCCAAACATCATTTTTATGCATAGGTATAACATATCTTTCACTTTTATTATCAGATCTATTCATATCCAATCTTCATTCATCTATTTGTGCCCTACATTTCAAGCTAGGACAGAATTTATCAAACATACCCAGATCCATACTTTTGAAACAAAAATTTCTACTTATCTTACCTTTAACAAAGCACAAAGCTTACAAATATTAACTCGTTTCTTCAAATCGGACTTCTTTTCTTAGCACAGAGATTTCACATATTAATTAGGATGTTGCGCACTAGGGAAACAAATCTATGTACGGAGCTTACATGGTTTCAGGTCATATCTTCTCACAAAGCTCCTTTTTCCTCAGTTCCCAACAATCACAGTTTCAGGTCTCGGCAACGGAACCATTCATTGGCACAGGGGAAGATCCAATGTTCAACACTACAACAACGCACCAACAAAACCCTAACTATCAGCCCTTTCAGAAACACCTACGAAGCAGATGAAGTCTCACCCGAGGTAGAGGTAGGGGTGGTTGCAAGACTCTAGTGTCTGCATCCTTAGCTGGGACACAGATCTGTGATTGTAACACCTTGACAAAGCACTTAGAAATATAGTTCATCAATTTTTAACCAATATATACTTCGCAGGTAAAACCCTAATTATAGAGCATCGCAGTATTCAACTAGATCTAACATCTAGCAGCACTTAGCATGACGAAATAGATCAGATATGGCAAATTCAAGCACTAAGCACATTCACATAGGTCAAATCTAACATTTACTCTCATTATTAAGCACAAAGAAACAACAGATCTACCTATCATTCATCTATATCAAAGCAATAAGTAACTAAATACATCAATACATCACACAAAGCATTCACAACACAGGATGTACATGGTTCACCCCCACCCTGGGGCCACGTCCACCAACTCTTCGTCTTATTTATTAGATTTCTTCAATATTCTTACATGTATAGAGCCTTCAGATCAACTTCGCAGAGGACAGGAGATCTGCACACTCTTTTCTAGATCCTCCTTCCCCAAGCTATGTTATAGCACAAAGCCTACATACAGCCCCTTACAGCCACTTGCACTCATCCTTGCAAACATACAAAAAGCACTTACAACTGTTACTTGCACTCAGCACTACTTACAACTGACTTGTCATTTGCACTTAGCCATTCATTCTCACTGCATCACCTAGCATCTATTTGTACATTACAAAATCGGTTCTAAACATGGCTAAACCCATGGGCCGACATCCCCATACCCATAACATAATCCCAAATCCAAAAAATCCCTTAAAGGGGGCCGAGATCCCGCGATCTCTACTTCGACAGCCTATCGAAGTCCCAAAAATAGGTCTAACATGACCAAGGATCCTCAAAACTTGGTCAAGGGCCAACACCTACGGATCGACGGCTATGATTCCTTTGGGACTCAGGACTCCGAAAATCTCAATTTTCAAAACTTGTCTAGCCCCACTGGCTTTCATCCGAAGCCATGGATCTGGTGATGTGTGGCTCTCGGTAGATTAATGACCGAGATCATTTTGGGTCTTCAGGTTTCGGAAGTCTCAAACTTCAAACCCCCTCCTCACTCACTTTTCCCAGAGTGTTTTATCTGAGCACGCGATTGGTGGACACGTTTCCTCCTACAAATCGACGGTTCCCAGCTACTTTGGCTCTTCAGAGGTTCGGCGCTCGAGCACTAACATGTCACATGACTGCATGCCTTTCAATTTGCGGGGGGTGCGCATTGATGGTCTGGAGTAACCCGCTTTTTTCCCTACATTTCTTCTGACACTGACACGTAACCCCTTGGTAAAACCGTGGTTTGGATTACGGGACCACCTTGGGAAATTAACTCCCATGCAACCCGGTTCCCCGCAATGCCTGCTGGTCATTGATCTCCCTCTCCAATGGGATCCTATGGTCACAACCTTAACCTTGCTTCCTTTTTATCATACGATCCCTGTTCACTTGTCCTTCGATCCAACGATCCTGGATCTCTCATGATCCTACGGTGGTGATCGCTCCTAATTCAACAAGAACGGTCGTGATCCTTCGAACCCTTACAGAGGATCTATGTCATTTTGTCTCCTGTGTAGCTTCTGCAATACCATTCCTCCTGAGATTTTCAATTTCACGGTCAGAGTTCAAACTCGACCACAAGACTCTAACCAATATACCCGGCCCATACCGGCCCGGTGTTTCAACCAGAAGCTCTGATACCAATCTGTAACATACCCAGCCATCCACAGGTCGGGGTATGCTACCTGCAAGCCCACCCTTGGACTTATTTCGCATATCGATACCTTCTTTGTTTAATAAATATGAATAAGATACGAGAATTAAGGATATGCACAACAATATTAAGCAAACATGCATGTTCTAAAGATTCAATTTACGATAATTAAATATGCAATGGAAAAACATTCATACACGGATAATAATATCACAACAGAGAGCACTTATCTTTATGAAATATGAGACCAATTGGCTACAAACCAAGGACGTTCCACCCAACCGTAGACACTATTGCTCCAAATCTCAACAACAGCTTCACCCCCAAGCCAAGGCTATGAATACACAAGGACGGTTCCAGAGTGAACTTGGCTTCCCAAACCATTCATCTCGCAAGCGCTCATAGGCTTCCCAGCACTCACAGCAATCCAAGTACCCATCTCTCTTCTACCCAGCTTGCACCACCCGAGAGAACGAACCTCCACCTTTCTATGTTACGTGGTCCCTCAGGAAGTCCTTCTCCTTATTCGAGCATCCAGCTCAACTGGTCCAAAATCTCAATGTTGGTACTCTCAGGACTCGCAGTTGTGAGCCATGTTGGACAAAGGCCATTGCATCTCAAACATGCAAGCCTCAAGGCACTACTGGATCACACTAGCAGCCACTATAGCCAACTATCCTGTGGCTAATTCTGTTGTAGTTCGGTCCCCCTTCTCGAGACCAATACGCAGGTGAGGATGGATGGAGGAGGTAAATGCATGGGAGTGTGTGAGGGTAAGAATGAGGTAACAGAAGGTGACGAAGCAGACAAGCCAATGACCAACCCCACAATCGGACCAGGGGTGGGTTTAAGTATGTTCGTGGGGAAATCAAGAACCTCCTGGCCTCCCCAAGAAGCTCACATAACCAATCCCCCCCCTTTAGGAAAAAAGGTAATTAACATAGGAATAAACATTTAGCCTCTCAATCCCCCTCTCTTGTGGAATCATAGCCCCCTATAACTCTAGTCCTTGTCTATCTAGCAACCAATGATGTATTTATTGCTAATAATGATAAAAACATTACATGTCTTGGGCACAATGGCCTTTTAATAATTGTTTGGGCACTCTGGCCTCTTAGCATCGTAATAATACAATATTTAAAATGGGGTTTCAAAACCTGGGGTGTTACAACTTCCCTCCTAAAAAATGAATTCCTTTGTATGGAGCAAGGAAACTCAGTTGGCCTTTTCACATTTAAAGGATGTCACGTGCAATACTCTAGTATTAGAAAAAATTTATTTCACTAAGACTTTTGTCTTGGAATGTGATGCCTCGGACAAATATATTGACATGGTCTTGATGCAAGAGGGGCATCCATTGGCATTCACCAATAAGGAGTTGTGTGACTAGAATTTTGGAAAACACACCTATGGGAAAGATATTATGGTCATCCTTCATGTAGTTGAGACTTGACATCCATATCTCATTCAAAGGCATTTCGAGATCAAGACCCACCATCATAGTTTGAAGTATTTTCTAGAACAAAGGTTATCATCACCAAAGCCGTATAAGTGGGTCTCTAAGATTATTGGGTATGATTATGACATCATATATAAGAAAGGTAAGAAAAACATTATTCATGAAACTTTATCAAGGAAATATGACGAGGAAGGATCCTTCTTTACCTTATCGTCCCATTCCAAGATGTCTTTATGAATTCTATCAAGAATGGATAGAAAACGACATGATGGATCAACTCCTCCAAATCCTTCAAGAAGATCTATCACACACCCACTACAGTCCTCTTTCATTTTTTTGTCTTTTTCTTCGAGGAACAGGATCCTCGAGACTTCTATGGGGCCTAGCACAAACCCTCTCTTTCCTTATCCTCCTCCAAATAACCACAAGCTGGCCTTAGCACAAGCACCTTTGGCAACTTTGCGAGTCAGGAATCAAGACTCTTGACTCCCCTTTCTTCGAGCACTGATACCCGAGATGCTATACAGGTATGGCTCCCTCCTCACTAGTGCCTGCTACATGTAACCATAGGCTAGGCCGAACACTAGCACCACTCGCAACCTCGCCAGTTGAGGTGTTGAGCTCTCCTGCTCCTCCTTCGCAAATCCCCGAGACGCAATAGGTCAATGTTGCGTGAACTCTCGCAAAATGACGCGCACATGCCACTTGTCAACGCCACTATACTCTACTCACGAGTTGTGTCACCGTTGCCCGTTGGGTGAAACCTCGGCTCTCGGCATTTCGCGACCTTAGCGAGCAAGGTGTAGCTTCTTCTTCCTTAGAAACCCCGAGCCACGATAAGTCAACAGTGGGTTGACTCTTTCCCAGTGTGACACGTGTCCACCACCGGTTACTTGCTTCCTAGGATAAATACTAGCACTACTCACATCTCCCGACTTCGCGAGATGGAGTGTTGAGCCCCCATGCTCATCCTTCGCGAGTTCCCAAGATACGATGAGTCAACAATGGGTTGACTCCTTCCCAAGCGACATGTCTCCATCACCCGTCACCCGTTCCCACCTTTCTCTAGGTGATTTTCGTTACACCACCTATCAAACACATGGTCCCCACTTACAGATGAGTTTCATGTTTACACGAGCACTCGGCGCTCGGCACTTCACAACTTCTACAATCGAAAAGAAACTCTCTCAAGTTCCAAACCCCCGATAGGCGAAACCCACGAAGGTTTTGATCCAACGATCCTCCCATGCCTTGGATCCAATGGTCATGATCATGTCGCGATCTCATGAATCATGAGTTCATGTAGCCCTACCCTTGACCACTCCAAGTCGTGAGTCAGCGAAATGCTACTCTCCTACTTATACAAAGGCTAAGATCAACGGTCAATAGGGCTCCGTCAGTTCCTTGGATCTATGGTCTGGGATCCCATCGCTACATGCAAAGGCTGAAAGGGTCAAGGTGTTAAAGCCTACGCTCCTCCTCTAGATCCATCGGTCTCGACAGATTTTGGGTATTCCCAAAAGGATTTCGACCGTTCATCAACCGAATGATAGGGTATTCTCTCTTTCTATAATTGGGCTCGCTATCCCTTTTGAGATTGAATCAAAAAATTCAACTTCTCGGAGCTTCAAACTCCCGCGAATCTGAGACCTTAGAGAGCTACCCTTCTAGCCCCAGACTTAACCATTTATATAGAAATGAACGACGACATATAAGCATACCCATGCATCCATTATTTCCAGTTTAAAACACCAGGCAATCATTCTACACAGAAATTATTATGGGCATATAAACACAAGCATGCATTCATGATATTTAGTTCAAAATACAAGGTATAAAACACTTATCAAATCTACCAGGCATGATGCAACTACTGAGAGGCGTTCTCATTTCCACCCAACCGTAGGCTTAGTAACTCCAAACAGATTTACCACTAGCCACCCCCTAGCTAGACCACGATACTTTGAGGTTCAGTCTCCTACTTCCAGCTCAACAAAAATCAAGGACGAAGGTTACTCTCCTTCTCATGAGGTAGGAAAATAATCCAAGACGAAGGTTACTCTCCTTCTCCTGGTATTCAAAACTCCCTGTGTTTCCAGGGTTTCTCCAGTCTCTTTCGCGATCCCCCATCGCACGCACTGCCCTCTCCCCTACCACATTTCCTTTCTTGCCAATTTCTGTCTACAAGGTTGTGTGTGGTGTGAATTCCACAGTCCATGGTTAGGTCTAAGGGTTGTTACGAATGGGCTTTTCACCCCCATCCCCTCATTTAACTTTTTATGAGCCTCCCCACCTACCAATCTGACGGGAAATCCATTACAGGATCAGAGAGATGCCTTGGTTTGTGAGCAAGTATAAACCAGTACAGTACTGGCTCGGTGGAATTTAACACAACCATTCCAGGTCCCTTCCACCACCTCTCATTTGTCATTGTGGTCTCTTTTAGCACATCCCTCTCCCAGCAGTCATGCAACACATATCCATAACATAATTTACATTCATCAACCTTTTTTACAAAGGTCCGTCAAATCAAACATTCATGTCTTTGAGTTTGCCATAGTTCTTGGCCAATATAATTATTTTTACAGACTGGGGGAAACAGGGTGTTACAATTCCCTCCCCCTTAAAGGAACATCATCCTCAATGTTCTATCTATCAACATGACGTGTATGTACAGAAGTAAACAAAATCGGATATGCTTGTTTCATGGCATCTTCCATTTCCCACGTAGCCTCATCTGGGCCAAAATGTTTCCACTGCACCTTGACCTGTGCAATGGTTCGGTTCCTAAGTGGGGTTTCCTTTCTGTCTAGTATGCATTGCGGTTCTGGCAGGAATTCTCCCCCCGGTTCCACCTGGATCACAGACCAGTCAATTATATGATTAGAATCATGTACATATCTCTTCAATAATGAAACATGGAAAACATTATGTGCTTTTACTGTGGGAGGAAGTGCTAGCCTATAGGCTACA
>ML803921.1:147679-164868 GCA_009831015.1 Picea engelmannii
CATACACATCAGATCTAACAATCATATATATCTAAGAAGCACAGAGCATAAGTGGATATATCAAAGCACATAGCATAAGCAAAAACACATTGAATCAAAGCATAGAGCATAACACACAGATTTACGTGGTTCACCCCCACCCTGGGGCTAGATCCACAAGATCTTCTTCTTTATTATCGTCTTCAATCTGTTACAAGCACAAAGCCTCCAAAACCCTTCTTCGCATAGGACAGGAGATCTGCGCAGCTCACTAGATCCTTCTTCCTTGCGTTACAACACTTAGTTTTTTATAGCAACCTCACAGTAACTTGCACTTAGCCTTACACAGTTCGCACAGAGCACTTATTCAACATCACATAGATGCACTACCAATTGCACTAAGAAATCACGTCTACTACTTTTTACATTGCCTATCCTTCTATTTATACATTACAAAAGTGGGCCTAAGCATGGGTAAACCCATGGGCCAACATCCCTTTCCCATTACATTAACCCAAAACCCTAAAAGGGCCCAAAAGTTGATCGAGATCCCATGATCTCTGCTTTGCCTGGCACTCCATCTTTGACAGGCTATCGAAGTCCAAAAACGGTCAAATATGACCAAGTGTTCCTCAAAACTTAGTCAAGGGCCAACAGGGGACAACCTTTCTTGACTCCTATATTGTAGTTAATTTCTTTTGACCAATGCTAAGTTCTCTTAAAATTGGAAATAATGTTCTCATACAACCTTACCAGAGTAGCTCTCAACTCAAAGGGAACTTTTAGCTCTTCTAACCTATTCAACAGGTTGATCCTAGGCACAATGTCAAAATATTTCCTAAAGTCAATGAAACAACAAAGGAGATTGATTTCATTGTTGCAACACTCCTCTGCAATTAACCTAAGTGTGAAAAGGTGGTCAACAATTGAATGATAACCTCTAAAACCAGCCTAACCTTTAGCTCTTTTTCCATGGATTTCTATTCATATGTTTATCTTCTTTTCCAAAATACTTCCATGTATCTTGGATAAAATGGAGCTAATCTTAATGGTCCTATAATTAGAAGGATTTCTTTTATCCCCACTTTTAAAAATAGGTACAATGAGGCTTTGAGTCCAAGGTTTAGGGAATCTCTGCTTGACTGCCAAATTGAAGAGCTTGTGTATGTGTGGGATCAAAATAGGCCCTCCAATTTTTAATATTTAATCTTGGTAGCCCTCGATGTCCTTATCTTTCCCATTTTCAAGCCTCTTAACCTCAAACTTTATGTCTTCTATAGAAAAAACATCATGTTCTGTAGAAACTTTTGGAATTTTGTCTAGGACATTATGAGATTTGTAAATATTTTTAAGGTAGGAATTCCAATTTTTTAGGGAAATCATAGCATTTTCTTTAGTTTTATGAGTCAGAATTTTCCTCCAAAATTTCTTTGGATCTATCTTAGAAAGGTGCAAAAGATTCATTTGTTTTCTATTTATGTAGTGTCTTTTTTCCTTTTAATTAGGGCTTTGTATATATTAATCTTATCATATTTCAAAGACTCATTACATGAATCCCTAATGGATTTTCTAACAACTTTGCATTCGTTATCATACCGAGGGTTGGTTGTTCTGTTATTCTTCTTCTTTTTTTCACAAGAATTAGAGGATTTTTAGTCATTAAAAAGGGTGTGTTCAAGACCGATGAGTACAAAAAAGAACTAGATAATAGGAAAAAATTATGGTTCAATCAGAGTTTCCAACAACCATACTCCTATTCTACCTATGTGATTTTTCCATATTCTAATATTGTTGCATATCTAAACAGAGTAAATTTGATAATATTTACCGTTAATATAGACTACAATTTTTTTTTATTTAATCAGTGGGGTCTGGATCCTGACATATCCCTGTATTTACCCTTTCATCAACTTCAGATGGCCGCACTAGAGCGTTAAGATCCAAAATCTGAGACGATCCTCCATTTTCCCCACCAAAGGGAGTAATTCCATGCTCCACTTTCCTCTGTACCAACTGCAACTTGAGAGATTCAACTTGACTTAAAAGAAAACTGACCTCGTCTTGGAGTAGTTCTATTCTTCTTTTTACACAACACTTCAATAGATAAAAATATTATGGAGGTAGAGAGGGTTGTTGTAAAATTATGATAGATGTCTGCAATATTGTTTTTATATGATATAATATTTAATTTAGTGTTCAAGTCCTTTAAAAATATATCAACTTTCTTTTTGTCAAAAAGAAGATGTCTTTGGTTACGAGAGTTATCTTTAAGGGGGTTCTTGTGCATGATAAAGTTTAGAGTTAGGGTTAAAGGTTTATGATCAAAGTCTCACTCATGGTCGTTTAAAAGGTCAAAATTTACTATTTGGTTGTAAATAGGGATATCTAATATCACACAATCCATAACACCACTACCCAACCCATGGATACAAGTCATCTGATTATATTTCGCAGTCCATAACACCACTACCCAACCCATGGATACAAGTCATCTGATTATATTTCGGCCACTTCATTAGACTATTGCAAATGATTACCAATTGAGAACCACAAAACTTGGTTAGCTCAATACCTTATAAATTCTTGGTCAAGTCTTCTAAATTTCTCTTGTATCTATTAACTAAGGGTTGAAATAGTTGATTAAGATAATATTTTGATTATTTGTAGTTCTAGCATTAAAGTCTCCTTGCTGGATGATACTACCTTCATTTTTCAGACTGTAAATATCTTGTTCTAAGCTTATAGGGATAGCTTTTATCTAGATTGTTTTTTGTATAAAAGATAAAATTAATAGGCTTAAAATAACAAATTTCTATATACATCTTCTTAGCATAGATATGTGAAATCTCCACCCAAATGAATTAATTGAGAGGGTCTTTTTATGAAGACTAATGTGAGGAGAAATGTTTGTTCTTATGTAAGAAAATATGCCTCCAACCCCTCTATGGGAGGATTTCTTTTTTGATGTTGACCATAATTTAAATATGTCTATGTTAGAGACCTTATATTCCCCATACACCCAAGTTTCAACCAGAAATATAATATCAATTTCACTTGGGATCCAACTTAATATAAGTCATTTGTTCTAGGGAAAGTCTTCCTTTCCGGCTTCCTTTATCTCTTCTTCCACCTCTTCTTCCTTTTGTTTTTGTTCTTGGTTGCTTTTTTCTATTTCTTGTAATCTAACCTCCCCTCTATTTTTTTGAAATTGCAATATTTTATTGTCTATTTTCCTTTGAATATTATCTTTTGAGGATCTAAATTTATTATCAAGCATTGCTACTACTTCTCTTTGAAGTTTGGCTTCTCTGATTCTATAGATTCATGCACACTATCTATGTTACTTTGTTAGGCCTTGTATCAATGGTGAATTACTCATATTGAAAAGAAAAATAAATAAATAAAAAAGTGTGCACTTGATTCACCATAGAGTTTGAATAATCACAAACATAGTTATTGTAGATCAGATTTACCTCACACAAGATTCACCTTAGACTCAGATAAATATTCACCATTGTAGAGATAATATTCCACAATAGAAATAATATTCACTGCAAAGATATATTCACTTCATCAATTCACTGCAAAAAATAATATTTACCTCATTGACATGAAAATTTAAATATTATAAAATTGGATAAAATTATTAACCACATATATTTATTTTAAATAATTATCAATGAAAAAATATTGACCTCATTGACATGAAAATTTAAATATTATAAAATTGAATAAAATTATCAACCACATATTTATTTTAAATAATTATCAATAAAAATTTAAATATTATAAAATTGAATAAAATTCTCAACCACGTATATTTATTTTAAATAATTATCAATGAAAATTTAAATATTATAAAATTGAATAAAATTATTAACCACATATATTTATTTTAAATAATTATCAATGAAAAAATATTGACCTCATTGACATGAAAATTTAAATATTATAAAATTATTAACCATGGTGTCCTCGTCACAAGGTTCCTTCCCGTCCCGTACCTTCCTCCCATACTGTACTGTCCGTAGTATCGCCCCTATGCCTCTGAATCATCCCTGGGAACAAGGGCATATGGCGCGAGATCTGAACAGTGGGCGATTTCGGAACACTCGGATTTGATTATTCTTTGTACCTCACCCACCTCACTGTTTCCCACACTTACAGAGAGCGTTGAACTAACATGAACGGGGCTTTCCATAGATTAGGAGCTATTGGACTTGTTGGATTTTGTATTTATTTTAAATAATTATCAATGAAAATTTAAATATTATAAAATTGAATAAAATTATTAACCACATATATTTATTTTTACGTCTAAAGGCGTATACCTATTGACAATGGGCAGATTTAATAGGGGTTTAGTGCTTAATAAGTTTTCTATGGATAGGATTAAATATGGCTGGAATATTCTTAGTAGTCACACAAAATAAATGGCTGTGATTTCAATTATTAACTTTCTAGCTATTATAAAGACATCCGTTTATGTGTTTATTACGCCTAAAGACGTATACCTATTGACAATGGGCAGATTTAATAGGGATTTAGTGCTTAATAAGTTTTCTATGGACATGATTAAATATGACTGGAATATTCTTAGTAGTCACACAAAATAAATGGCTTTGATTTCAATCATTAACTTTCTAGCTATTATAAAGACATCCGTTTATGTGTTTATTTTTTTACATTTACTTAATCATATTTAAAAATTACTTTGATAGCTAAATGATTGCCACCTAAGTGATTAACAGAAATTAAAATATTAACACGAGATAAATGAAGCTCAATGATTTATTTGTTAATCAATAATAAAATTTAATATATTCTTTTAAGGATTCTTTTCATCTTATCAACCTTTAGATGTTGATCAACCACAATTATGTGGTTGTGCTAGTAAATAATTATCAATGAAAATTTACATATTATAAAATTAAATAAAATTATTAACCACCTATATTTATTTTAAATAATTATATTTTAAAAATATTTCGATAAATTCAAAATTAAAATAAATTTACAATGGTTTATGGTTTGCTTTGCTGCTTTGCTGTGAAGAAATTTAACACTTAATCCTGTTAAAATAAATTTACACTCACTTGAACTTGAACTACAGAAAACCAAACCAGTAGAACGATAACACAAATATCAAAATTCAAATGTGGGAGCAGCAACTGCTACTTCTTCTTGCGTGGATAGCAGAAGCTTCTCCATGTAATCCACAGTGAGAGTTTCCAACTCCAATACTGACTGCGTTTCATCACGCTTCGGCTCAGCCATCAGTAATGCTTCGCCAGATTTATCTGTGTTTTGACTTTCATCGAATATATTTGCCCTCAACCTTTCTGCCGGATAAGGGGCCAGCCGGCGTCTTTTTATGCATGAATCCAGACTAACGACGACGTCCGTTTCCAGCGCCGAGGTCGCTGTGCTGGAATGATATTCGTCAATTTGTAGGATCCGGCTGTTGCAGTCGGAAAGCTGGGTACTGGAGGTGGTCGCGCCTGAAGAGATTTCAGAGGAACCGCCGGAGAATTTGACGCTGGAAGCTGGAAGAACCGGGCCACTCTTTAAGGAGCTGCGAACAACTTCAACAGGGAAGTTGAGAATAGCGTTGGAGCCCCTCATGGCGAAAGCGGCCCGATCGTAAGCCAAGGCCGCCTCCTCCCCCGTTTCAAAAGTTCCCAACCAGACGCGGACTCCGTGCCTCGTCGAGTCCCTTATCTCCGCAGCGTATTTCCCCCATGGCCGCTTCCTCACTCCTCTGTAATGCTTTTCACCCGAGACATTCGCTTTTAATTTCTTTGTGGGTTTCGATCTCTGGACCGATTTTCTCAGGGCCGTCCCACTCTGCCCTTTTATCTCATGGGTACTAGTATTACTCATCATCATCTGAAGATTACTGCTGGGCGTCGGGTGACAGCCATGGCTAAGGGCTTCGTCGGACTCGGACTCGTTCAGACGAAACGAATTCAGTTCTTCAGAAAAGCAGCGAATAAGAGCGGGATCAGCGCTGGAGACCTGATCTACATCGGACTCGTTTTCCTTCCGAGGAAACGGATTCAGTTTTTCAGAAAAGCAGCGAATAAGAGCAGGATCAGCGCTGGAGCGGTGATGTACAGGATAATTCTCAGCCCTATTGCACGCAGAACCCGAGCTCTGTAAATCCCAAGCCATGGTTAAGCAGTTATTGCAGGTCGACCCGAATCCTCATAGACTCGAATTCTCCATACAACTCTCCTCGTGAGCTGAACACCGACTCCATCGCTTCAAATACAGTTCACCGGAGCTCGCTATGGCCCAGACAGACATATATATTCGCACGTTCGGTCAACATACTCGGCTTCCAGAATGCCTCATGCGAGATAGATCAACGTATAGAGTCCGACAAAATCCATGGAAAGAAAAAGAGAAGCAGTACTTTAAACGTTCTAATTTTTGAATTTTTTTAAGTAACTTTTTGACGATGAATGGTTGGATTTGTAGATTTGAGTGGTTAAGTTTGTAACTTTAGGTCCCATGGGATAGCACAATTGGTTAAGACATGTGTATAGGGCTGCGAAGCTTTATCACTCCCATACCAGCCATTATGTGGGGAAGTATCTGGGGTGGGTTTCCAGCGCGGAATCTCCAACGTGGATTTGTAGATTTGAGTGGTTAAGTTTGTATAATGAGAGTGTTTGAGGGGTTTTTCATTAAGCTTAATTCAATTATGTATTCAAAAATGTAATTTAAACAATAGAAATAATGATTTTGTCCAAATTTATATCTGTTAATTTCGCAAAAAAATCCAAATTTATATCTGTTTATTTTTTAATTTTTTTTAGTTATTATTTTTTAATATTTTTTTAAATTTCTTTGTAAATAGTTGAAACTGTAGATTTGAACGGTTGAATTTGTATGATTCTAGTATTTTAAAGACTAATGAACTTATTTATGTTTTAAAAATACTATTTAAATAGAAAAAACTATTTAAATTCATATTATTAAATTTCAGTAAAAAATAAAAAACTAAAATATTTAAACAATGCCATAATTATATAAAAAACAAAAACAAAAATATATATAAAATTGAAAGATGAAATTTGACACGGAGAAATTGTGGGAGTTTTTATTATTATAAAAAAAAATTGAAGACTTTTACCTTATAAAGTTAAAAAAGTTTGTTTCCAAATTTGAAGACCAGATGTACCTCATAGATGTCATAGTTCCCTTTTCTTAGAAAGTGATGTCATGCCACACATGTCAACTCAACTTTACCTTTCCTATACTTTTTCTTTGCGAATGATTTGATAGATAACTATGAAAAGACGTGCAAAATTCCATTTTGTGTCAGATATTCCCAACTTCAAATCTTATCTTCACGTGGGTTATTTTGAAACATGAATCCACCCCTTTCAACTTCAATTCTTCATACCTAGACATTGTGCTATGAATCTAAAAATTTTGATAGAGAAAAGGTTCTTCCGTGCAATATAAGCCACACGTTGTTTTATTAATCGCCGAATATGGTGGGGTATCTAAAAATAATTAAAAGAACTTGTTTGACCTTTTGGACTATTATTAATTTTTATATTTATCTATTTTATATTTTATTTTATATATAATTAATTTTATAATAAGAAAATTTTATAATATTTATCATGATAATAAGATGTGAAATATGGGGATGTGAATCGTGCAAAAGATAAAGCAAATACAAAAGAATTTTATAACCTATAATGCCAAAATTAAAGGAAATACAATCTATCTCATCTTAGAGTTAAGCCTCTCCCTCATTGGGAGCACAACTATGACTAGATACCTAATGTATAAGAACAAGTTAAACAACATCGAAGACAATAGGCTTCCTAAAATTGCTTCAAAATCGAGTAGTAACCACCATCAATTCAAGTGAGGATGGCATAAAGATGTCCAATCTTGTTATTAAAAATATCATCAAATCAACATTTAAGGAGAAAATGTGGTGTGATAAAGAGTTAGAGGAGAAAATAAAATTAAGGTATTATAAGGATGTAATCAACCATAATCTAGAAGATCAAAATTATCTCTTTGTTTTGACAAGTGTAAAGAAAAAATACACATTGCTAAGATAAGAACAAATTCTCACTAGCTCCATAGTGAAACTTGTGCTTGGTGAATTCCTAAAATGCCATAGGATGAAAGAGTTTGTAACATTTTTGACACTAAGAAGGTTGAAGAGAAAATCAAAATTCTAAATAATTGCAAGTAATCCCTTACCCTCTTAAAGTTGGATAGATCGATTGGGAATGTTAATCATCATCATCACCACACACACACACACACATATGTATATATTATTTTATAATATTTAAGGTTATGAATTCAAATTTTATTAATACAATTTTAATAAAAGGTCTCATACACCAATTTGGTGTCTTGGCCAGAGGGATCAAATATCTAGAGGTGCAATCCTAACCCTAAATCACACACACACACACACACACACACACACACACACACACACACACACACACATATATATCTAAGTTTTGATAATTTTTGTGGGAATCCTAAGACATATTTTTTTGTTGTTTAAATTGCATTTTTAATGCATAAATGGATTCAACCTGTTGAAAAACCACTTGGGGCACTTGGACTATACATAATTAACGGATTTAGGACAAAATTAAATAGAAAATATGATAGTAAAAGGACCAAAACATATACACAAGATTATTTTTATTTATTTTTATTTTAATGTGTTGCTTTACATGATAGACTGTTTTAATGTTCTGGGGGATTCAAAGATTGTGATAGACTAGTTAAACTTCAACAACAATTTACATGTCACTTCTCTTATGGGTTGGATGGCTAAGATCAGGGATCTCATAACCTTATTCAACAACATTAAATTTGATCATATCTACAGGGAAGAGAATATGGAAGCATATGCGCTATCAAAACCTGTTTTACTGGTGCCTGAAAGAAGGATCCACTAGAGTTGGATAACAAATGGCAGGATGGCCACCAAGCCCCCCCACTAACTATGTGACTCTATCTATGAGTTGGATAGTATAGTCGGACATCACAATATATAAAAGAGTTGGATTTTCTTTTAGTCACCACAATATATAAAAGAGTTGGATTTTCCTTTTTGTGATTTTCTTTTAGTCACCATGGACACTTCCTTTTTGTAATATTGATATTTTTTTCTAGGCTAGCAGTATGCTAATAACAATTATGTAAGACTTAAGGATAGGTCTTGTGTTTACTTTACTAGACAAGGTGGACTAATGACTAGGTAGACTAAGTCATACTTCAGGAAAAAGGCTATAATAGCAAACAATGTACATGTTTTATGAGAACAACATATATAAATATATATTGAAAATTTTTCAGCTTTTATGACTAGTGGACTAATGATTTGATAGACTAAGTCATACTTCAGGAAAAAAACTATAATAGCAAACAATGTACATGTTTTTATGAGAACAACATATATAAATATATATTGAAAAATTTTCAGCTTGAAAAAAAATGTGTTGCTTTACATGAACATCTCCCCAATACTAATATGTTAGACTCGATAATTTTAATATATTATTTATTATTTATATTACACACTCACAATTATAATATATCTTATTGATTTCAACCATTTCTTTAATATATTGTTATTATCTATATCATATTCACAATTATAATATGTTTTATTATTTAATTTATTTAACTTTCCAAAGGAGTTGAAATGATAGATTTGATAATTAAAATATAATATGTTTTATTATTTAATTTTCCAGAAGAGTTGAAATGATAGATTGGTAGTTAAAACCATGTTTAATATTTTTAATTTATTTATTTGAAAATTTGAAAAAAAAATATAATCTTTTTCTTTTAAAAAAATACAAAACATTATATATAGTTTCAACTGGTTGAGAGTTTGATATTTTTTTCATTTCATTATTATTAAAAATTTTACTTTACATAGTTTTAGAGTTTAATAGTTTTTTCATCACATTATTATTAATTAATTTAGGATGATCAATTAATTTAGAAAGACGGGATATTATTGCATTCTCTCCCTTGTTAATTATTCAATAGTTTTAGAATTTAATAGTTTTTTCATCACATTATTATTAATTAATTTAGGATGATCAATTAATTTAGAAAGACTGGATATTATTGCATTCTCTCCCTTGTTAATTATTCATAATTACTTTAGGAAGACCCTGTTACTAATTAATTTAGGAAGACTCAATATTATTGCATTCTCTTCATTGTTCATTATTCATGGTTGACTTATCATTAATTCATTTTTAGTTATAAATATCATTTAATATTATATAAAAAACAATATAATTATTTTTAGTTATATATAAATTTATTTTATGTAGGTTTTATTGCAGAGTTCCAATAAAATTGTGATATTTAATATTATATATAAGATAAATAATATAATTATTTTTTCTTCATATATAAGTTTATTTTATATAGCTTGCTATTAATTACTAACTTTGAAGATTTATTGAAAGTTTATTTTATATAACTTGCTATAAGTTTATTTTATATAGCTTGCTATTAATTACTAACTTTGAAGATTTATTGAAAGTTTATTTTATATAACTTGCCATTGGTTACTAACTTTAAAGTTTTATTGTCAAATTGGAATAACATGTTATCGTCCATACTTATTATTTAATATAATATATAAGAAAATAGTATAATTATTTTTTTATAATATATAAGAAAAACAATATAATTGTTTTTTTCATATATAAATTTATTTTATATAACTTGTTATTAACTACCCACTTTGACTTTTTATTGCCGAATTCTATTTCAATACCTATTATTTAATATCTCATTTATAATATTGTAGCATTCTTTTTCAATAAGAAAAAATATTTATATTAGAAAATATAAAAGTTATGTTACAATTAAAAAAGGATTTGATAGTGTAGTGTAATCTCTGATGTTCATAATACATAATACATCATCAGAGATAGGTAAGGTTTATATTATATAGCTTCAAAAATTACTTATCCAATACACAAACCAAAATAAAACCAGTTTCTCATCTGTGTAATTTAGCTAATATCTAATTTAACAATTTTTTTTCTATTTATCTTTAAGTAACTTCTGCATAGTATATACCATCCTCCTCAAGGAATAGTGTTGATTTTGAAAGTTGATCAACTTCCTTGTTATGTCTTCTGTATATATGATGTGCTTTAAGTTGTAGAAAGCTTATGTTTAGCTCTCTAATCTTTATCATTCAGGGCTGTAAGGAAACCACCTGTAGATTATTTTCATTAGTAAACCACTCTATAATAACCTTTGAATCACCTACCAGCTCCAACCTTGTTATCTTTTTGTAGCAAGCAAAAAATAATAAACCTTGCTCCACATTTATCACCCCTATCTTGTGAAGCACCATCAAAGAATCTCACAACTCGGTTAAGTAAATGAGGTCTCTCAATCCTACTTTCCTTAATAGTGTGAAAAAAAATAAAAATTATAGCATTCTATATAGTAAGTATATACTAAAACTTTTAATTGCATTCTATATATATATAGTAAGTATATACTAAAGCTTTTAATTAAAAACAAATCAAATGTAAAAATTCTATAAATTCCATTTATATTAATAATTTTTAAATAAAATATTAATAATTTTAAAACAAAATATTAATTTCATCAAAAAAATATAAATTCAATTTATATTAATAATTTTGTAAATAAAATATTAGTCTAGATTTACCAATATGTACTTTAGTTTACTGAGATTGCAATAAAACTCAATGATGTGTGAAAAACAGATACAACAAACTCTGAACTCTTTTTGGATGCAAAGAGACCGTAGACAAGACTTAAAAAAACGACACGGATGCGAGGCTAGGCTAGGCTAGGCTTGGGTAGAAATTATATATGGAAATTCCGTTCACCATCACCCCTCTTGCTTAAGACTGTGCATACTCTCTCAGAGAAGGGAGAGGTCACTAGTTCCAGTCTTGAGTTTTTTGAGGTTAGATTTTTGTTAGGTGGTTAAGTTGTTTACCATTTTTACTTATCTATGAAAGTGGAGAAGTATTAATGAGTTTTCCGTGTTTATTTTTCTAGTAAAAAAAAATATTAAATTGTACTTATATTATTATACCTGCCCATAGGCATGGTATATAGTTTTGAGTTAGGTTTGACTTTCTATTAGTTCATGGTTGACCATAATTTATTGACCAATGACTTTGAAATCTTATTGCTGCCTTCACTTCCCCCAATGTTATTGTAATAAATATTTCTTGTATTTTAATAAATATTTTTTGTATTTTATGTATACTGTCAAAAATTGGGGACCCATTTTGCAGAATTAGTACTCATGCAGCCAATAAATAATAATATCACATTTATTAATGCCAAAATTGATGACATATGCAAATCTAAAAAAATTCCTTTTGACTATCAAACTTCGTAAGTGGCTGTAGGTACCATGGGTGGTTTGAAACAAAATCTATGTAATTCAAGGTATATTTAGCAAATGTTATACTTTGTTGAGGGTATTTTATTGAGGGGTAAAAATGGATATTTAATATTTTTTTGAAAAAACTGAAACTAAAAGTTATTAATGCATGCTAGTGATTAATGCGGCCTCTCTGAAAAAATATCAATCATATTTTCATATAATATTTAATGCATAGCTACAACTTTGCTTCATTATACCTGCATAGCTGCAGGTATAAATTGCCATGCAGCCTTGTTATCTGTTGTCATAAAACAAAACTGACATGATCAATGCTGCCGTACATTAGCACTAAAGTGATTTTTTTTTTTTTTTTTATCTCGTAATTATGTTTTGTATAAAAAATAATTAAAAGTTGCGTGCTGTGTTATCAATTACGTAACAATGTTTGATAGGTTCTCCCTTCCAGATTTATGTGCAACGTCGAAATGATTCTACATATCACTTTGCGAGACTATATCCGATTCACAAACAATATATGACAAACCAATAAATCACCAATAATTAAAAAGTTGCATTAAATTATATAGATTTTAGTATCTTATATTTTAAGTTTATTAAAATTATAAGGAAAAAAAAAACTTTTTGGATAATAATATAGTTTTTCCAAATACGAGATAATATAGATAATCCAACCATTAAGATGATTTTAATATACATTATAAAATTATCAAATAATTTAATACGTTAAAATTGAAAAATAAAATATTACATATTTACGTAGCCGCCTAAACTATTAGGCATCCTCATGCTTTGAACCACATGGGGGGAAATTGAGAACCTAAATTTCATAACATTGCATAAAATGAAATTCATTTGAATAAGTATTGGGTCCCCATCTATCATATCAAGTATTTAAAAACCACAATGTCCACCATAAAGCTCCACTTTAAATTAATAATCACACTCTAACCAATTATTTTTTCCAAAGCTCCACTTTAAATTAATAATCACACTCTAACCAATTATTTTTTCCAACATGTGCTTTGGAAATGATTTAAAAATTAATTAAAACTTTGTTTAAGGGATTTGGGCATCTCTTACGATCCCTAAATCTCTCTAAAATTGACGAAAATTTTATTTTTAATATTTTACTTAATTTTTTTTCGAAAAAGGTAATGTCCATTACTTCCCTTTAAAGAATTATATTTTTCAATCATAAATAATCAATAAACATTTAACTTTAATGTTGAATATATTGAAATATATAGTAAAGTGATTCCAAATTTAATCATGAATATTTGAATGTATACACCATTAATTAGATCACTTTTAAATAAATACTATTTACTTTTATTATATATTATTAAAGTTCCTATTAATTGAACTTTTATGGCTTTGATCTTACTTCTAATGTTCTCTAATGTGAAGTCCATTTCCTTTAGTTCATCACCTCGATCTTCATAAACATTTACTAATTCTTTCAAATTGGTTGCAAGCATGATTAGTGCCATAGAATGTTAAGAGGTAGTGCTTTTATACACGTGTATACTTTCACTTTTTGGAGAGATTTCAGTGAAAGTGTGAAAAGTTTGGGGGACTATTTCAAGCATTTAAGTGTTTTAAGTTTTGTATAGGAGGTCTTATGGTTAATCCTCCGAAATGCACATGTCAATAAATGTTTCTATCGGGCCAGGTGTTATAAATGGTTATTCAATACACACATAGAGCTTAAAACATAAATATAAAACTTAGAATCATCAACTACATGGAATTATGAGAACATCAATTTTATTTAAAATTAAAACAACAATAACATTACATCAATTTTATTTAAAATTAAAACAATAATAACATTACATTCTTTTTCGCTGCTACTTTGAAAACCATGGCAACATTGCCTAACCACTCATATTCTCTTTGTTCCAAAGAAAGCCATAAATATGTTTGTGATTGCTCATTCCCCTATCTCCATCTACATATATATGCTTTCCTTATTGGCTTCCTCACACTATTTCCAATTCTAATGTATTCTTCCATTCGTTGCTCCTTTCATGCCTTGTGACCCTCACAAAATGTAACTACTTCATATGGCCTCTGTTCTAGATTCCAGGTGTTCTCCTTTTCATATCATCCATCCACTCACTATCATTAAAACACAAACTTTCATCATAGCTTCAATGATTATCTAGCTTCTCCTTATCTTTCATTATCAATGGATTCCTTTCCACGTGCTTTTTAATGACTAATATGGGGTTGATCTAGAGAAACCTGTTTTCTACAACCTACACGCTGCATGGTCAAACATGTACATCAACCTTTGCAATGTCTAGGTTTTTAGAAAGATTTCACAAACTTAATACTTTTCTATACATATGGGTATGATAGTTTTCGGTTTAATGTCCTCACATCATATCTATAAAAAAATGTGGGGAATTGTCGAAAGATTTCCCCACAAAGTTTTCCTTAAAAAAATCAACATCACTATTGAGGATCTTTATGTGATAATTTTATTAATTTATTCATAAATTCTGTTCAAAATACCATGTACCATATGTTGTAAAATCCATATTGAATTTAGAAAAACATCTTTAAAGACCACACTACCATGAGGATCTTACTTAAAAGAACTCGATTGGGTTTATCTTCTACCTTCCATAATTTAGATTGTGGATCACAATGATCCATACTACGTAAGGAACAAAATGAAAGGATGACAAGGAAATGTGACACATATAAATAGAAATATAACATAGAGCACAATAATATAGTAATAATGATCTAGATTTTATGAGCAGAACGAAATGAACACAGATTATTATTATTATTATTAAGAAAGAGACACAATGAACAGTAACATATATACAGTAAAATTGGCTTCTATTCAATAAAGAAATATGTTGAAACTATAAAATGCAGACTGAAAACAAGCTTGCTAGAATGATGGCGGCTTATCTCTGAGAAGAGATATGACGATTGTGCTCATTTGCAAGAAGATGATTACAATGAGGCTCTGAAATCCTTTTTACAATAAACATGAATGCCAAAACCATAGACGTCCAAAAAACTAACCCTAGGAAATGATGCGCCAAAAGTCATGTTGGGGTAAGTTGGTTTATCCGGATTATTTTCGGCACGAAATGAGAGAAAATATATAACACATAAATATATAGAGATATTACAATAGATCCAATAATATAACATATATATATCAGATATATAACAAGAAGCACATATATATACAATAATACACAATTTCTATTAATGAGTGAAATGTACAAAACTGTAGAAATACAGAGTGAAAGACTCGCTAGAATGGTGGTGGTTTATCTCTGAGAAGAGATGTGATGGATACTCACATTCACAAGAAGATGATTACAATGAGGCTCTAAAGGCCTTTTTAAAATAAATAAAATCCAAAACCCTAACCGCAAAAAATGAAAAGCCAACAATTTTGTGGACCCCGTTTTGGATAGTTTGGTGTATCAACTTCCCAGGGGCGTAACTATGAAATATGATTTTCGTTTGGGGTGCATGATAGCTCGTTGGAAAGGTATTGTCGAGGAGATTGATTTTGTGGGATCAATCCAAGTATTTGGCTATCATTGAGGTGCTCGATCCCGAAAAAACTTCATTTAGACCCTCAAAATGGCCCCAGAAATTTAGGAACCGGAAAACTACTAAAAATAGTAAATTTCCATAAGAATGTTTTGATCCAGTTGGAATAGGTAGGTGGCCATCAATATCCACTTGGATCATTGGTACATCAACTTCCCGGGGTCGTAACTTTTTCATGTGATCTTTGTTTTAGTTGCATGATAGCCTGTTGGAAAGGTCTACCTGAGGACTACACAATATGCCATCAAAGTCTGACTCTGTCTATAGATTGATTGTGGAGAGCCCTAAAAACGTTGTTTAGGGCCTCAAAACAACCTCAGAAGTTCAGGACCCGAAAACTAGGAAAAAACTGCCAAACTGAAAACTGCAAAGATGAGCTAGTTGGAATAGGAGGGTGGCCACCAATATCCACATGGATCAATCCTCCGCCCTTGGGAAGTAGTGGAATCCGTTGCATTGAGTTCCCCCATCAGATGAGGAAATTTATGCTAAATTTGGCCCCAGGTGAGTTGTAGTGTCCCCAAGGCCGAGCCCCGTTGCAGATCATGTTATATGCAAAGAATTGTAAATATGTTCTATAGGCTGGTGAGCCAAGTTTTGAATAAGCTGTAGGCTTATGAGTTTTGTTAGGCCAGGGAGCCTAAGTGTTGAAGGCCAGGAGCCTGTTGATGTACTTGTATGTATGCAGGTCAATTAATAAAATATAAATACCGCCAATGCAGACCGACCACGATGAAAGAGTGATGGGGGACTGAGCGTTCACAGAATGGGCAAGGGATCAGGGGCTGAAAGGTGGGAAAGGGGGTTGAGTGATGAGCCTAGGGGCTAAGTCTAGGGATTTAAACCTGGAAATAATATTTTAATATTGTTTCAAAAGATATGTTCTTTTATCCTAAGTTCCTTTGGAGGGACCCGTGAGTTCCCAAGTGGTGGGAGGAAGGTTACGGTTGGAAAAAATGCAGTTCCCAGGGTGACAAGTGTCAACCCTGGTGCATGCAAATAAAACCGAGACAGCAAGCCGTGAAGGGGGTTCAGACTCCATTCGACCCGATTGCCTGGGAGGGAACAGGAAGAGCAGTCTGCAAGAAGCCGCGTATGTCTGTCATAGAGAAAAAGCCTGTGTTTTGCGTGGAAGAATCCGTGTACACCCCTGTCCAGTGAGCGTGAAATCTGTGTC
>ML803921.1:196587-220872 GCA_009831015.1 Picea engelmannii
ATGAGCCATACTTGGTGAATGCCTCCTTGAAACTTGCGGTGATGATATAAGCTTCCTCCTTGAAGGATGAGAACTTGGCTCTACAAGTTGACCTTCTCCTATTGTGAGTGTCAACCTTGTGAGCATCAGAAAAAAAAACACTTGAAAATAATCAAGTCTTCAAAAACCTATGCTCTGATACCAACTTGATCTAATAATGAAGAAGACTTGTATTCTTGAAAATATTTGCAAGTTAAATTTTATGTGTTAAAATGCAAATGGATCAACTTTGCAACACAAATTTAATAGGATTTACTCATTCAATATGCATATAAACAACAACAAAAACAGTGAACAAAAATCACATAACACAACAAATGATAAAGGAGTTCACCCCTCTCTTGGGCTACATCTCCTGGTCCAGCTTCCAATGGATCATTTGTATTATTTGATCAAAGTGCTCAAAAATGTTCTTTACAATGCTCAAAATGCCAAATAGACTGCTCCAATGGCTTCAGAATGTCCAAAAACCCCTAGCTGGACTTTTTCGGCACCTCGTTTGGAAAAACATTGAAGAAGATAGGCTTCCTGGAAGTCTCCCCTTCAAACTTGTTGTCTCTACATCTACAAAACACACCCTTCTAGCTCAACCTAGCCCACACACATATTTAAGCGTAAAAACTTAGCACCAGATGCAACTGTGCGAATTGTGCAAACTGTAGGACAGTTACGGGCGCACCTAGCCCCTAACCGTCAAGGGAAAGGTCGTATGACCCATGCGACCACGCGCAAGTATAAACATAGGCCCTCGTTCCACAAGTCAATGGTCAAAGGACAAATGGCAGGTCATTTGTATAACCATTGGAACAAAACAGAACCGCATGTGTGCCGAATGGTATAGCATTGGGTCATATGTTAATACAATGTGCGACCAAGGGCTGGGGCTAAGCCCCAGCCCGGTCGCGCCCCAAACTATACACATATGCAAACATTTATACATATTTTTCCATATATATAACAAGGAACAACCAGTGGTGTGCCTTTTGGTGGCTCTTCCCAAGTCTCTCCCCCCTGCCCGAAGGTCATGGGGTCGACTCCGGCCAACGACATAATTTTAAACCAATAGATATATGACATGTGGCGACCATTGACTGGGCCACGTGTCATCATCCTGTTCGCTGAAAACATGCCATGTCACATGCCAACTATCCAAATAACTACCTGCCATGTGTCGTACGACCTGCCACGTCAACGTCCGTACGGATTGTATAGTCAACACCCCTTTTTTTGCTTGTTTGTCATTTTGAACAGAATGTGATATCTCTCGCTCCTGATGTCCGTTTGAACCCAAACGAGTTGCGTTGGGTTCGTAATGATTAGGCCTACGCTCTCGTTTGATTTGAAGTGATTCCAAACACTTTGAATTTTTGAGCAAAAGTTGATCCCCTGGATCACCAATTTTATCTATCAAACCAACCACCGTGATTTTAGATTCATCACCTTAATCTAATCCCAAGTCTATTGGTCGTGATGCTCCTACAACTGTTTGCCTCCCTTTTCTCTCTTTGAACCACTTCGATCTCTTCTCGGGATACAATTTCCAACAATGGTCCTCATCATGCCCTTCTTTCTTGCAATGCTTGCAAGAGAGCTTATCTTCCTTTCTTTCCACTGAATTTTCCTTCTTTCCATTCCACTTCCTTTTGTCCTCTTTTCTTGAAGATGATTCCACTGATACACCAACTCTTGTTTTCCTTGCCTCAATGTATGTCGCTTGAACAAAAATCTCATCAAGATTAGTAGTTACAAACATAAATACAGTGTTACAAACATGTGTAGGTAAACCTCCTATATACTTCATAAGAGTTTCTTGGGTATGTAATGGAATGTCTAACATTAATTCCATCTTACGAAATTAATATGTGTATTCTTGCACTGTTTGTCCCTTTCTTAGTTTAAGACCTTGCCATTCAATTAAAGCCTTCTCTTTATAACCCAAAGGAAAAAATTGCTTTCTAAGTGCAGAAACAAAACTTTTCCATGATGGAAATACATTACCCACTTGTTGTGTTCCATTTTGCAACTTGCTTTGCCACCAGATGAGTGTTGTGCCTGCAAGTCAAAATGATGCCAATTTGATTCGATTTGCCTCATATTTGATTTTTTGCACACTGCAATAAACCTCCATATGTATGATCCAGTTATCAAGCTCTCTGCATTGACTTCACCATCATACATGGGTAATTCAAATTTTACATCAAGCTTAAGTAAAGGCATATCATTTTTATGTTTGTGGGAATGTTTTCTTATGGTGGATTTAGATCTTGTACTTGAATAAGAAGAAGTTGATCGAGAAGAAGGAGGTGAAGGAGGATGGTTAGGAGGATCCTCTACTTCTTCACTTTTGGCCTTTGAATATTCACCTAGAATCGGTCTCTTTCATTCCAAGTAATCATCATATAAAACCTTCATCATCTCCGACATGGTGAAGAAGGTCTTTCAAAACTCTACCTCGTCATCAGAAAGTCCCTCTTCCGATGCCATCTTCTCACTTTGCGAATTTCTCTTTCTGGATCCAATCTTAGGATTCTCTTCAACAAGCTCGCCTTCACCATGATTCATCCTTTCCCTGGTAATCATGCAAACTCAAAAACCAACCGTCAACTAGCTCTGATACCACTTGATCTGAAAAGATATTTTAAAGACTATGGTTGAGTTTTAAAACATGAGTTCATTAACCATTTAGGAAATTAATGAAAGAGGAATAATTAATGATGTAACATAGAAGCCATAATGAAATATACAGATTTGGAAATAATCACAAGAATCAACAAACCATAACAACAAAAGTTGTTAACGGTGTTCGACAATATCACCTACGTCTCCGGGCCTTTGTCTCAGTTGGTAAGGCTTTCTTATTTTTCTTCAAAGATTCAAAAGTACATGACAAATATTTCAAAAGGGTTAAAAACTGATCTGGATGTGTTCTTCTAGATCTCAAGAACCCAACACAACTGACGACACTAAAAACAGATGAAAGAATCTCCTGAAAATGGCCTGCAAAGTTGCTCTCCTCAATGGCTTCCCTGCATAAAAATGGTTTTGGCTTTACAATTCTTCAACATTTCTCCTATTTTGAACCTATCCCGAGGTTGACAAGAACCTCTGGTTTATATAGTCTTGAAGTTGGAAACAACCTCCCAACTTCCCCCCAAGATCTGCCCTAAAAAAGGGCTTCAGATCCTCCAATAATGGCCAAAATTCCCCCAAATAGGCTTAAAATCCATTAAAAATCATATAATATGGTTAAAAAAAAAACAATTGAACAAATATAGGGTGCAACCCCTTTTCTCCAGGCCCCTAGGCATATGGGGCACTGTCATATGGCCATGGGATAGGCTGGCACACTATCTCCTTTGGAATAGACCCCGATTTCTAGCCCCTGCGCTGGTCATATGGGCCATATGGCCACATACCAATGCTCCACGCCCTCCATACCTTGATAGCCCCTTGTTCTATCTCCTGGACACGCACCTTGGTCGACGAGCTAGCCTGGCCGACTAGGTGCTATCCCTAAATATCCGCGTCAATGTATTTCAACGGTCATGTGGTAATGGTCATATGGGTAGTGCTAAACCTGGGGCTGGGGCCTAGCCCCGACCCCTTTACTCTGCCGATGGAACCTGCCTTTCAATTCAAATATAAACTTTAAACCTTATATATTAAGAATCAAAGTGGGCAGGCTGGTAGTCCAGCCCTGCCAAGTATCTTCCACTTGAACTGGAGTTCATGGGTTCGACTCCTGTGGAGTCCATAAATTTTTTTACCACGCCAACCAATGAAGGGGTGCCACATGGAAACCCATGACTAGGCCACGTGGCACCATAACACTTTCCCACTAACTGCCACGTGTCAACATCCAATTCACCCATACGCACCACTACCACATGTCACCAATGGAATGGTCCACACAATTGCCAACAAATCACTACCACGTCACCTGTACGACCGTACGACCTGTATAGATAGCTTCCATGTCAACACTGTACGAACTGTACAGATTGCACAATCATCAAAATTTTTCTTGTTTGGCAAAACAAACAGAATGTGATATCTTTCGCATACAGTGTCTGTTTGACCCTATTCAAGTTGCGTTGGGTTCATAACGACGAGGCCCACGCACACGTTTGTTTTGAAGTTATTATGAGCACTTTGAGTTTTAGGCCTTCCTAGACCCATTTTGGTTTATGGATCCATTTTGGATCAATAGATCACTGATGAAGATACTAAACTTGCACAACTAGCTATCACACTAAGAGACCACACACTAGACTGGTACATGAGTCTAGATGTAAACAATGAACCTGGGATGACAAGGACATTGACATAAATTAAGAAATTACTGATTAATGAGTTCCAGAAGCTGAGATCAGAGGATCAATACATGAACGAGATGATAGAAATCTGACAGAAACTAGGAGAATCTGTCTGGGAAATTGACCAGCGATTTAAACGTCTGAAAGGGAAATTGAGGTATGCCATGACTGACATGAAACATAGGATTTTTTTTGTGAATTCTTTGTTACCACACACTAAATACCCACTCAGACAACAAAAATTCCAATCTCAAGCAGAGGCTCTGTAGGCAGCCTTGCAAATGGAGGAGAATCAGTACCACAAGACATATCCAACTATAGAGGAGTTGAAGGAGGATCTGAAGAATCTTACCTTTCAGCTCAATCAAAATAAGGGAAAGGACAAGTGCAAAGTTGTTTGGTGTACCACATGGAGAACAAAAGGGCACCATAAGAATGAATGTCCAACATTCATGCAGTATATGGTGACAGGGATGCCAAATCCATTGCCGACAGGAGGACCCTGGTGTGAAATTTGCAAGACGCATAGGCATGATCCATATCATTTTCTTATGATGCAGAAATACCAGAGAATACCAAAGAATGCATACTGCAATTTTTTCAAATCAGTATGCCACGATGAAAAAGACTGAAGAACCATGGATTTGATGAGGGAAAGGACATCAAACACATATAGGGTGCAAGCCAAAATGATGACAGGTCAAGATGCACCTCAGTTTAATCATGCACCACCGTAGTATAATACTTTGTTGCAACATTATAACACTGCGAAGCCCTAGTATAACCTTATGCAGTATAATTAGGGACCTCAATACAATACACCGCACAAAGATCATGCTGGGTACAGAGGGGGAGGACGAGGCAGAGGAGGATTTGGAAGCAAAAGAGGTCCAGTAGTGTGCCATAACTGCCAATATCCAGGGCACTATGCAAGAGAATACCCTCTACCACCTGCGACATGCATGTATTGTCGCACAACAAATCACGATATAGAGGATTGCACAACCCTGTTGGGGAATATCCAGAAGAAACAAAATCAAAACAATCAGAACGTACATTGGATCTCTACAGAAGCTAGAGAATATGGAAGGAACATCAACATAGTGATGCACAGAGGTTCTAAAATAGGAGACGATGTGAATAAACAAGAAACAATACAACACCAATGGATTAAGAAAAATACCAAGCCACCCTAGCGATTTGATGCAGAAAAGGAGAAGGAGACCTTTAAGGAGGTCATAAAAGAAATTCTCAAGCATAATGTTGCATCTACATCTACCGCACAACATACCCAAGATGTCCCAATGTATGAAATGTCGTTAGCATTGGACCATATCCGTGAAGTCCACCCGGGAAACCAAGTAAGTTGTATTAAAAATTTCCTGCAATCATGTATTCAATTATTTATGGATCCATCATCTTTTATAGTATTACATAATTTGTTATATAGATGTACCAAAAACTCTGAGGGAAAGTTAGAATAGAGGGTAGTCAATCACCTCCATTCCAGAAGGAGAACCAACTGAGAGTTTAGATTGAATGCCAAAATCAGAGATTTTAACATGGGCGATGTGATATTAGATCTGGGATATGAAGTGAATGTATTTCCCAAAAAGACATGGAAATTCATGGGAGAACCTACCTTAGGCTACTCACCAGTCCAACTGAAGTTAAGAAACCAACACAGAGTTCTACCAATAGGGAGGCTGAAAGGAGTGACAATATATCTGGATGGAGTGCCCACTAAGGTAGACTTCGAAGTGATAGAAATCATGGATGGCACAACACCATATCCAACATTATTGGGATTGGATTGGGTGTTTGACAATCAGGATATAATCAACCTAAAAACAGGGAAGATGACATTTGATTTAGGAGAATATAGGGTTATCGTGCATCTAGATACATCAAAAGCCAAAATATTTGTGGAACCAACATGTTTAGACTTGGAAGAAATTAACCAGCTGTACCAGACCACCGTGCGCACCGAAGATTACATCAATCCAACTGCCGATGGTGTAATTAGCTGGAGAAGTATCACATCATTTGCTTCTGACTTAGACATGGGTCTGGAGAATTGGCAGCAGTGCCTACATGAGGTCTCAACCAGAAGATGCACCTGAATAAACTGCACAGTAAGATGGGTTGGGATAGAAGTCAGAGAACCTCCAAGTTTCCATGGAACCAATGACTTGGAAGAATTCCTAACGATATATGAAGACAAAGTATCAGACAGTCAGAGATTTTTATCTCTCAACATTTCACTCAAGGCCACGCCTGCAAGATCGTGGGGCACACAGAAAGAAACAATCAAGGATTGGTACCAATGTAAGCATTTACTGCGCATCAGGTTTTGCACAACACAAAGAAGCAACCAATAGCAGAAATATGATGGATAGGGGGCACCAGCAGAACACTTTGAGAAGTACAGAGTGCTGTGGTAAATGACACCCCTAGAAGAATGGCCATATCAGTTTGTACACACATTAGAGGGCATCCGAGCAAACTGGTATACAAACCAGGAATTGTGCAGAGGAACTACAAGCTGACCAATACTACAACATAAATTTACAATCACTTTCTCATTCAAACATGAGAACCCAAACATAGATGAAACACCTAAGAAAATAAGAGGGGTGATATTCCTTAAGGAACTAGAAGTTGAACTCATAAAAGAAGAACAACAACAGAACATACAAACAGTGAAAGAACTATTGTCATGCTACCATGTGAAGGAAGAAGCACCAAATGAAGATGATCCAAACGATATTCAGATTGAGGAAGTTGAAGGAAAAAGAGAAGTGGAAGGTATATCTCTAGAATTAGAAGTAATTGCTGCACCAATCAAGGTAAAGAAAGTCAACATTGGGACAATTGAGAATCCAAAAATGGTTAGGATTGGAGACTACTGGGACGAGCAAACAATGGACAGGATAAAAAAATTACTGCACAATTACAGTGACCTATTCCCAATGACCTTTATAGAAATGAAGGGTATTGCAGGAGAATTGGGAGAGATGAAGATCCCTCTCAAACTAGAGGCAATGCCTATCAGACAAATTCCTTATAGATTGAACACCATCTACAAGCAGAAATTGACAGAATGTTGGAAGCACTAATCATAGAACCAATAGAAGAATCATAATGGATAAGCCCCATGGTAGTTCAGGAGAAAAAGAAAGGAGGCATACGAATCTGTGTAGATATGAGAAATATCAATGATGCTTGCCTACATGACCCCTTCCCTACACCCTTTACAGATGAAGTCCTAGAAAATGTGGGAGGACAAGAAGCATACTCATTCACTGATGGATTCTCAGGCTACCACCAGATCAAGATAGCACCGGAAGATAGATACAAGACCACTTTTTCTACCGAATGGTGATCCTAATAGTACACGGTCATGCCGTTTGGACTAAAGAATGCACCAACAATATTTTCCAGAGTAGTCATAATTGCGTTTAAAGAATTTATCCACCAATTTCTAGAGGTATACTTGGATGATTGGACAGTCTATATCCTATTGAAATACCATGTAGAGGTCTTGCGGCTGATGTTAGAAATATGCAAGTAGTGACATATATCATTAAACATCAAGAAGTGCATCTTCGGAACACCTTTTGGGATACTATTGGGCCATATAGTATGAAAGGAAGGTTTACTAGTAGATCCTGCCAAGATTGCAGTAATTGTCAACTTGCCACCACCAAAAAAAAATGTCAACTAAGAGCGACATTGGGACACACAAGATACTACATAAAATTTATAAAAGGGTACACATAGATCACCACACTAATGGAGAAACTACTAAGGAAAGGCACAAAGTTTCAATGGAAAGAGGATTGTCAACACGGTCTGGATACGTTGAATGAAAAGATGGTAACATCGCCAATACTAGTATTCCCACGTTGGGAGAATACATTCCATGTACATGTAGATGCATCGGCCATAGCACTTGGAGCTATTCTGATGCAACCAGTAGTAGGGGATTTGGACCATCCCATAGAATTTGCAAGCAGAAAATTGTCAGACTCCGAGTAGAACTACAACACTATAGAGCGAGAAGGAATGGCAATGGTATATGCACTTCAAAATTTTGGGCATTACCTACTTGGAAAACATTTTAATATGTTCAAAGATCATTCATCCCTTAAGTACCTAGTCAACAACCTAGTGTTGGGGGAGAGAATCTGTCGATGGTTTCTACTATTTCAAGAATTTCACTTTGAAGTCATAGTGAAACTAGGGAAGCTGAACGTAGGACTTGATCACTTGTCAAGGGTCACCAACGAAGAGGAGCCTACAATCTTAGAGGATACCTTCCCTAATGCACAGTTAATTTCAGTCCAGATCACATATGATTATTTTGCTGATATTATTGAGTATTTAAGTACAGGGACTGCACCACAGGAATATAACACCGTGCATAATAAAAACCTAGTAGTCTGGGATGCAGACTATCAGTTGATTGCATGAAAACTATACAAAATGGGTGCAGATAGCATATTGAGAAGATGCGCACTAGAACACAAAAGGCCTAGGATACTGGAAGAAGCCCATGAAGGAATAGTGGGAGGACACTATGCAGGAAAAGATACCGCGCATAAGGTATTGCACATAGGATTATGGTGGCCAACTATTCATCGAGATGCAAAGGAATATTGTCAACAATGCAATGTTTGTCAGAGGGTTGGAAAACCAAATGGACGAGATGAGATGACCTTACATCCACAAGTGACGCTACAAGTGTTTGAAAAATGGGATATCGATTTTGTTGGGCCAATTCACCCACCCACAAGAATATCAGGTGCACGATACATCATTATGGCGACAAAATACCTCTCAAGATGGGCAGAGGAAACACTAGTTGAAGATTGCAGTCCAGAGACAGTAACACACTTCCTTTTTGAGCATGTGCTCCCCAGATTTGGATGTTCAAGGATCTTGATGAGTGACAAAGGCACTCACTTTATCAAAAAAACTATCATAGCTTTGAATGAAGAATTCTAGGTCTACCATCATAAAAGTACGCCATACCATCCTCAGGAAAATGGAGCAGTGGAAGCCTCCAACAAGATTCTAGAGAATTCCCTAACCACGATTTGTAATTTCAATAGGGATGACTGTGATTCAAAGATACCAACACTATTATGGGCATATAGAACTACATGTAAGAATCTTATAGGGCATACAACATTTAGATTGGTGTATGGACAAGAAGCAATGGTTCCATTATAATTCTTGGTACCAATTCTGCGTGTCACAAAAATTAAAAACATGATAGAGCGAGGTTGTTGGCCCTTGGTTATGGAAGGTTGTGAATATTAATGATCTAGGTGGATATCGGTGTCCACCCACCTTCTCCAACTGGCCCAAAACATGTTTCTGGCAATTTTGGTAATTTACTATTTTTAGTAATTTTTAACTTCTGGGGCCATTTTGAGGCCCTAAACGATGTTTTTTGAGAAAATAGGGAGCAACATGGATCATATATCAATGTTTCTCACCCAAAAGTTGTATTTCTTGGATAGATCTTTCCAACGAGCTATTGAGCGCCCCAAACGGAGATCGTATGCAAAAGTTACGACCCCGGGAAGTTGATGCACCAACTTACCCAAACGGTGCCCACATGACTTTTGGTGCTTCATCTCCCAGGGTTAGGTTTTTGGATGTCTAGGGTTTTTGGCATTCATGCTTATTGTAAAAAGGACTTCAGATCCTCATTGTAATCATCTTCTCATGGATGCGAGTAGCTGTCACATCTCTTCTCAGAGATAAGCTACCACCATTCTAGTGAGTCTTTCACTCTGTATTTTACAGTCTCTGTACATTTATTTCGTTAATAGAAATCGTGTATTACTGTATATCTGTGACTCTTGTTATATTTCCGCTATATCTCTGTTATATTGTTGTATCTCTTGCAATATCTCTAAATATTTATGTTTTATATCTCCGCTCTCATTTCGTGCCGAAAATAATCCGGATCAATTAAGGAAAGAAGCGCGAAGTACAAACTGCATGGAAGACAAGTTGACTGAGATTGGGTCGAAGTGACCAAAATAGTAGAAAAGACGGAGCAAAGTAAGAGAAATCAAGTCGTTGGATGGGGAGATCGAGGAAGACATATCAGTAAGGAAGATGGATTGTGGACGACTCAACAAGAAGAAAAAGCTACCAATGGATGCTTTGGGGCACCTCGCAAGAAAGAAGGAAAGATAGGTTGGAGAATCCCTAAAAACATAGGTCTAGTTGACCTAGGTTTTTAGACACCTAGGGTTTTGACACCTAGGTTTCGGCCTAAGGTTGGCTGAGAGTCATTGTAATGTATAAATAAAGGTCAAGAGGACCTGGGATGGGTTAGAGATTATGTATGATGAGTGATTGTTGTTATTGTTGAGAGAGAAGTATTGTGTGGTGAGAGAAATTTGTATTGTATGATCTTCAACTGGGTGCGAAGATTAACCCTGCAGCTGGGTGCACAGGGAGGGGAGAGAAGAGGAAGAAAGAAAGAGAGATCTGCAAGCTAAGAGTGCAGATAGAAATGTATGCTTTCATATAATATATTATAAAGCGCAGTTCTGTGGACATATCCCTAGGGAGAGGGTGAACCACACATATCATGTTGTTGTGTGTGATTGATGTTGTGTTCTTCTGATCTTTGATATATTGTTAATGAAATATTGTGTTAGATCTGAGATATAGTTCGTTTAGTAGGCTTAAGAAAGATAAAGAATAACTAGATCCGTGTGAGAGTGTTTCCCTGGATCCACTTTGCATTTCCTATGGTTGTAGACACCTGTGTCCTGCAACCCCCTATAGCTACTTCAGGTGAGACTACATCTACTTTGCAGGTGTTGCCAAAAGGGCCAATAGTTATGGCTTGTTGGTGCGCTGTTAGAAATGAACCTTGGGTCTTCCCTTGAGCCAACAAATGGTTCCTTTGTAGGGACCGAGATCTTCTTGAGGGAATGTCAAGGTGGTTTCCATCGAAGATAGAGATTCAGATGTGGACTTCGCAGAAGATTAGAATAAGAACCCTAATATTAGTATAGAAGACTGGTTGGGAAGGTATATATTTAATGATATACACAAGATTTTATTTGGAGGAATTCATAAGGAGCTATACGAGTGGCTAGCCAAATAAGCAGATACCCAGTTTGATATCAGACTCAAACCGCCTATGGTTTGGATGCCGACGTTGATCAAGAAGAACAAGAGAGTTGATAACTCTGTGTCAATAGCAGTAGATCACTGGTTTGATAGTACCATTGGAGGGTACATTACCGATTTTTCTATTGATAGAGTAGAATCATATAGCCAAGCAGAGAGATATTTCTTTAAGGGACCTAGAGGAAAATTTTTACATTTCCTGAAGTTGAAGATAAAGATGCTATTGCATGAGAAGAACATACTGAAGATACAATAGTGGGTTAGATTGAAAAATATAATGTTCAATAATTTAGACAGCGACAACAACACAGAGGTCGGACACACGCACAGTGGAAGAACCTTTAGAGAAGTTCCTCTAGTGAACTTGTTTGAGTAGAATCACGAACCACCAGCACAGAAAGAAGGGTTCTACAGTGGAGAAGAAGAAGAGATAATAAACGAGGAACATTCATAATCCTCTAGGGCAGAAGTAGGGAAGACTGAAGAACATTTCCAAAAAGAGTTAGAAACTTCAGGGACTGCACATACTATTGAAGTAAGTAATATTATGCCTCATGTTGTTTTAACACCATTAAGTAACTAGAGTAACCTAAGTTATCATAACACTCAGAGCACTGGTACAAGTGGTTTAGTGCATACTCAGTCAAGAACCCTAGGAAGATCTATGGTAGATGAGATGAGATTACCCACCTTTAGGGGAGATAGATATAAATATCCTGATCAACCTTGGTTCTTATGTGAAGCTGTATGGAGTATTGTTGGCACCAGGCTGAAGGGGAAAGAAGAACGATCATGGGAAAGAAAGCGTGCAGAAAACTGAAGTAACAACTGCCAAAACAAAAGCACATGCACATGCAAGAAAGTGTGCACAAAGGAAAGTGATAGCTGGAGGAAGAACAACATGCGCATGGGAGAAAGAACTAATGTAAGAAGGGTTAGGGTTTTGGTAATGTTCTGTAAAAGGTTGAAGAGCCCGAAATGTATAAATATAGAAACAAAAGTATCATATAGAGAGAGGATGGTTGTTGTTATTATTGTTGTTGTTGAGGGTTAGGCTTTGATTTTGTAAGCTGTTGAGAAAAGAAGATACGAGGGAAGGTAGATCTGAGGATTAGACCATAGGCTATAGAGCCTGGTGCGATCTAGTTCACCTCACATAGATCTTACCCAGTTTTGTGGATCATTGTAAGCGCGTGGCACCAAGAATGTAAAACTGCCATAATAAAAGAGCCAAGCGACAAATCTTTGTGGATGTATCCTAGGAGGGGGTGAACCATGGTAATACTTGTGTAATATGTTGAATGTATGCATGTCTCTTCTTTCTTTCAAGAATTAATGGTTAAGCTTGATGAATGAGTTATCACATTGTTATGAATCTGTTTATACTCTGCTGAAATTAAACTATGAAATATACAAATGCAACTTCAAAGGATAAGTAGTTTACCTTACATATCACAGTACCTAGGTTTAATCAAGAAACCCCTATCCCCTACTTTGTCCTAGGCTGTAAACACTTGAGTCTTATAGTCACCCATTTAAATCTATCTCGAGTGAGACTGCATAGTACCTTCCGGGTGCTGTGTTTCCTTCTGGTTCACTAGGAGGGCCAATAGTTTTAGAGGCTTTGTTGGAACCCCGAATGACATGAACCCTGGGTCAATAACTTAGACAACCCAAGAAGGGAAATAGTAAACCAACAAATGGTTCCGTTGCCGGGTTAATAGGAACAAGAGAGGATTGAGTAGATGAGATAGAATGAATAAGAACAGAAGGAGTGGAACAGAAGATTAATGAGCCATTAGAAGGGAGTTTTGAGACCTTGGAGTCCCATGAGAGAAGAAATCGAGGGCTGGTTGAGAACTAAAGAGCTAGAGTTTACACAGAAAGACAATAGAAACCCTAGGATCTCACTGCATAAATACCTGGATAAATACATATTTACGGATTTACACGAAGTCTTTTTCTGTGATTTTCCTCATCTACTACAGGAGTGGATCTTAAGGTTAAAGGATAACTAGACGACGAACTGGATTTGACAGCTAGATTGAAATCTAGTATAGATCCAACAGGTGAAGAACAAATTCACCCACACATTCGACTTTTGGCTTGACAGTATTGTGGCAGGCTTTATCACAAAATTTGTAGTATACACAACAAATTCATGTAGCACAACTGAGAAAGAGTTCCTACAAGGACCCAGAGGAAGGTACATTCGATCACTGTATACTTCTATCAAGATATTTCTATATAAAAAATGTGTAATGACAATGGAATTAGACAACTAGACTTCTTTGCATGCATGGGGGAAGGGGGGAAGCACTGACAGAGAGAGGAGGAATGGAAGGAGGGTAGGATAAAGAGAAGAAGGAGGAGGAACCCTTGGACCAGATCGTGATGGATGATGACCAACTTAAGTGTATATTGGCGTCATCGGGAATGATGCGTAGTGGAGCACCCTACAAATATAAGGTGAATACCAAGAAGAGAGTCATAGCCGAGAGGGAGGGCTTGACAAGTAATGAGGAAGAGGTAGAGGATCTCCAGGCTATGGAGAAGATTGAGGAAATCTTGCGTGCCATGTATGAGAGGAAAACAAGAGGCCCAAGAACAGGAGGAGAAGGAAACCAACCCTTTAATATTAATGTTAGTGTGGAACCCATAAACCCATGTGTGACCAATACACCAAAGAGAAAACCACCATTTAGACAACCAAAGTTTGGAGGAAGTCTGACAACAAGAAGTACATCGACACAAAGAGAAACAACTGGAGGAGCCAATTTAGGCAACCTTAGTCAAGTATCTACACCATATGGAGGAGGGAGTAACTCAATATTTGTAATGGCATGACATGATCCTACTATCATATTACCAAAGTTTCGAGGAGAATCAACAGAAGACCCTGAGAAGAATCTGTTCATTTTCGCAAAGATCTGGGAAGAAAAGAAGATCACTGATGAAGACACCAAACTCACGTAGCTAGTGATCACGCTAAGAGACCGAGCACTAGACTGGTACATGAGTTTAGACATGAACAGTGTTCCCAGAACGACAAGGACACTGGACAACATTAAGAAACTATTGATAAATGAGTTCTAGAAGTCGAGCTCAGAAGATCAATACATGAATGAGATGATTGAAATAAGATAGAAACCAGGAGAACCAGTATGGGAGATTGATCAAATATTCAAGTGATTAAACAGAAATTTAAAATACCTTATGACACATATGCAACAATGACACCTGTTTGTCAACTCACTACTCCCACACTTAAACTATCCATTACGCCAACATAAGTTTCAGACACAGGCAGAGGCTCTGTAAGAAACCTTGCAATTGGAAGAGAATCAGTACCAGCAGACAAACCCGACTATCAAAGAACTGGAAGATGATCTGAATAACTTAACATTTCAACTGAACCAGAATAAGAAAAAGGACAAAGGAGAAGCCATTTGGTGCACTACCTACAGGACAAAAGGACACCACAAGAATGCATGCCCAACATTCACACAGTATATAGCGACGGGGATGCCAAACCCACTACCATAGAGAGGATTATGGTGCGAAATATGCAAGAAACTGGGTCACGACCCTTACCACTGCATTATGATGAATAAATACCAAACAATTCCAAAGAAATCATATTGCACCTTTTGCAAGTTAGTCGGCCATGACGACAAAGATTGCAGAAATATGGAGCTGATGCGGGAAAGAACATCAGACGCATACAGGGTACAGGTAGAAATGATGACTGGGAAAGCATCACCACTGTTCACTCAATCCCCAGCCCCATACAACACCATGCAACAATAGTATAATACTGCACTACAACTGTACATTAACAAGCAACCAGAGTACAACCCGACACAGCCCCAGTACAATACCACGCAGTATAATTAGGGACCACAGTATAACATGTTGCGAGGTGATCGTGCAACTTATAGAGGAGCAGGACGAGCCAGAGGAGGTTTCAGACGTGGTAGAGGACCAGTCACATGTCACAATTTCTAGCAACCGGGACATTATGCACATGAATGCCCACTGCCACTAGCGGCTTGTATGTATTGTCGTGCATCAGACCATGATATAGAGGAATGTCTGACATTACTTGTAAATATCCAGGAAAAAAGGAATCAAAATAACCAGAATGTTCAGTGGATTTTAGCCGAAGCAAGGGATGACAGATGAAAGATCAACATAGTCAGTCAAGGAGGAACGAAAATAGGAAATGACGCAGTTCGACAAGAACCAACACATAACTAATGGGTAAAGAAGAACACTGACCCCAGGAAGCAGTTCAACGTGCATAAGGAGAAGGAAATCTTTACAGAAGCCCGATAAGAATTCCATAAGGAGAACATTGCACCAACTGCACAACAGAGCAAGGAAGCTCTGGAATATGAAATGTCGCCATCACTGGACCATACCAACAGAATAAAACCCAAGGAACAAGTAAGTACTATTAAATATTTTTTGAAATCATGCGTCAAAATGTTAAGTGATCCTTCATCTATCAAAATATTGCAAAACATCTTAGAAAAATGTAGCAGTGAGATGGAACATAAGCCAGAATTGAAAAATGTTAACCACTTACATACAAGAAGAAGAACAAGTAGGGAATTTAGACTAAATGATAACATTAAGGATTTCAATATGGGAGATTTTATACTAGATCTAGGATCCGAAGTGAATGTACTACCAAAAGCCACATGGCAATGCATGGGAGAACCTACAATGGGATACTCAACTATTCAATTAAAGCTAGCAAATCAACATAGAGTTATACCAATAGGTAGATTGAAAGGAGTGACGGTATATCTGGATGGTGTGCGCACTAAGACAGACTTTGAAGTCATCAAAATAGTAGACGACACAAAACCTTACCTAGCGCTATTTAGTCTGGATTGGGCGTTCGACAACCAGGCCATATTTAACTTAAAAACCAGAAAAATGACATTTGAGTCAGGGGACTACAGGGTCATAGCCCCACTCAACCTATCAGAAAGAGAGAGGTTCATCGAACCCACTTTTATGGATTTAGAAGAGATCGACCAGTTGTAAAAAACAACTGTGTGTGATGCGGACTATATAAACCCAACTGCAGATGGGGTACTCAGTTGGTGGAACATTACTTCATGTACAACAGACTCAGACATTGGGTTAGAAAACTGGCAGCAAAGACTACACAAAGTATCCACGAGAAGGTGTGCCAGAATAGATCGCGCAGTAAGGTGGATTGGCACATAAATCAGAGAACCACCCAGTTTTCATGGGCTAAATGATTTGGAAACTTTCTTGACACAATATGAAGGCGAAGTATTAGAAAACCAGAGATTGATAGCACTGGATTTATCACTAAAGGCTACACCCGCAATATGGTGGGGTGCACACAAAGAGACTATCACAGATTGGTACCAATGTAAGCGATTACTATGCATAAGGTTCGACGCAGAACAGACAGGTAACAAACAACAAAAATATGATAGACTAGGCACACCAGAAGAACACTTGGAGGCATGTAAAACACTGTGGAAAATGATGCCACCGGAGGAATGGTATCACCACTTAATTCATACTTTAGAGGTCATACCAGGAAATGCGTAAATGAACCAATACATGGGCGACACTCCAACAAAATTTTATAGTCACTTTCTCATTCGAGCATGAGAACCCCAACATAGACACGGCCCTGAAACATATCAGAAATGTCATATTCATTGAAGAACCAGAAGTAGAAGCTATCACAAAAGTACATCAGTGGACTAAGCAGACAGTTAAGGATATATTGTCATGCTACCACGTACAGGGGGAAGCCCCAGATGAACATGATCCACACGATATTCAGATAGAAGAAGTCGAAAGCGAGAGAGATGTGGAAGGACCACCCTTAGAGTCAGAGGTCATCGTTGCACCAATCAAGATAAAAAAGGTCAACATAGGGACCACCGAGCATCCCAAAATGGTCAGCATTGGAGATTACTAGGACGAACAGATAGTAGAAAGCATCACATAATTGTTGTGTGAATACAACGACGTTTTTCCCACAACCTTTATAGAGATGAAAGGCATAGCTAGATAATTAGGAGAAATGAAGATACCACTCAGACCTGATGCGAGACCCATTAAACAATGACCATATAGGTTGAACCCCATATATAAAAAAAAAGTTAAAGACGATATCAACAAGATGCTCAAGGCCGACATCATCAAACCAGTCAAAGAATTAGAATGGATAAGATCGATGGTAGTACAGGACAAGAAATAGGGAAGAGGGATCAGGATATGAGTTGACTTGAGGAAGTTGAATGATGCATGCCTACACGACCCATTCCCCACACCGTTCACAGAAGAAGTACTCGAGAACGTAGGATGCCACGAAGCCTACTCATTCACCGATGGATTCTTAGGATATCATCAGATTAAGATAACAGAGGAGGATAAACACAATACCATGTTCGCGACATAATGGGGATCTTATCAGTATACAGTCACGCCGTTCGGACTGAAGAATGCACCTGCAATATTTTCTAGAGTGGTCATCGCAGCATTTAAGGAATTCATCCATCAATTCCTCGAAGTATACCTGGATGATTGGAAAGTGTATAGATTACTAAAAAACCATGTGGAAGTTTTACAACTGATGTTAGAACGATGCAGACAGTGCCAGATATCACCTAATATCAAGAAATGCATATTTGGAACACCATTTTGGATACTATTGGGACACATAGTATGCAAACAAGGTTTGCTAGTGGATCCATCTAAAATCCCAGTCATTGTTAACCTACCAGCACCAAAAATAGTCCGCCAACTAAGAAAAATGCTAGGACATATGGGATATTACAGGAAATTCATGAAAGGCTACGCGCATATTACAACGCCAATGGAAAACCTATTAAGGAAGGATACAAAGTATCAATGGAATGACAAGTGCCAACACGGTCTGGATACCCTGAAGGAAAATATGGTCACCACACCAATATTAGTATTTCTAGATTGGGAAAAGACATTCCATGTACATGTAGATGCATCTGTGACAACACTTGGAGCTATATTAGCGCAACCAGGAGTAGGAGACTTGGATCACCCAAAAATTATTAGACTCAGAACATAATTATAACACGACAGAAAGAGAAGGCCTAGCTATGGTTTATGCACTACTGAAATATAGACATTACCGATTGGGAAAACACTTTAATATGTTTACAGATCACTCAGCCCTGAACTACCTAGTCAACAAGCCAGTGTTGGGGGGGAGAATCTGTCGATGGTTATTTCTATTTCAAGAATTCGACTTTGAGTTAATAGTTAAACCAGGAAAATTGAATGCAGGACCTGACCACCTATCGAGGGTCACAAATGGAGAGGAACCAACGAATTTAGAAGACAACTTTCTAGATGCACAACTATTCTCAGTACGGATTGATGACAATTACTTCATGGAGATCATCTAGTACTTGAGCATAGGTACTGCGCTACAAGAATATACCATTGCACAAAACAAGAACCTGGTAGTCCGCACAACCGACTATCAATTGATTGTAGGACATCTATACAATATGGGCGCATATAGCATATTTAGAAGATACGTACTAGACCACGAATGACCAAGAATTTTAGTAGAATCCCACGAGGGAATAACAGGAGGTCATTATGCAGGAAAAGATACCGTGTAGGATTATGGTGGCCAACGATCCACAGTGGCTCGAAAGAGTACTATCAGCAATGTGATGTCTGTCAAAGGGTAGGAAAACCCAACAAAAGGGATGATATGCCACTACGACCGCAAGTGAAACTTCAGAAATTCAACAAATGGGCAATAGACTTTGTGGGACCCATTAACCCACCAACCAAAATTACGGGGGTGAGATATATTATCACCGCGATGGAATACCTAACAAGATGGGTGAAAACCGCATAAGTAAAAGATTGCAGTGTAGAGACAGATGCACACTTTTTGTTTGAACAAGTAATTACTTGATTTGGGTGCCCAAGAATTTTGATGAGCGACCAAGGAACGCACTTCATAAACAGCACCATCCGAGTGATGCTCAAAGAGTTTGAATTTCATCACCAGAAAAACACACCGTATCATCCACAAGAAAATGGCATGGTAGAAGCCCTCAACAAAATTCTAGAGAACGCTTTAACAAAGATATGTAACGTCAACAGGGATGATTGGGACCTCAAGGTACCAACAATGTTATGGGCATATAGAACTACATGCAAAAATTTGACAGACCACACACCATTCAAGCTAGTCTATGTTCAAGAAGCAGTAATGCCGTTAGAATTTTTAATACCCAGTCTATGTGTAGCAACTATCACACACATGGCAGAACGAGGCGCAGTACATGAAAGACTGAATCAATTACTGTCGATGGAGGAAGACCGAATCTTTGAAGGATTCCTCCAACAAGTAAGGAAAATAAGAGACAAATCTTGGCACAACTGCCACATCAAGAGGAAGACGTTCAAGGAAGGAGATTTAGTATTTCTCTACGATAGTAAATCATTGCAGAACCCAGGAAATCTCAGAAGGCATTGGCTAGGACCATACAAGGTGAAATATGTCATGGAAAGAGGATTTGTATAGTTAAGAGATATAGTAGGTGTAGACCTCAGAGGAATGATCAATGAGAGCTGGCTGAAGCTATACAAGAACAGTCGACCACCCACCACGCAAAAAAAAAAAAAAACGAGAGAAACGATAACAACCATGTCGAAAAAGGAAACAAGCAGTAAAAGGAAAGTCAACAAAAGTAGGCTGATAGGACAACATGAGGCAGATTTAAAGCAAGGAAAGGAAGGATGGGATGTCACAATAAATGTGCCAACTGGAGATGACAGAGTAGGCGTAATGGAAAGTATGGAACCACTGCAGATGCATTGAACCCATAGTTATGGTTCATTAACCGCATGATGGAGGAAGCGTCCTTGACAAGATTCATGACAAGCCCATAAAACACATGAGCACATAAGTAGTTAGTTTATTCATGAAAGGAGAACAAAAAAAGACCAAAACAACTAGAACGAACAGAGAGAAACCAAAGAGCTCACCGAAGCCATTCAAACTCATTATGGCACCATCGAAGCTTGCAGAACCAGGCCAGAAAACCAGGGTTCAGACTAGGTGATGAGGACCACTGGACGAAAATGAGCAACAACCACCAGAGATCGTCTATATTAACGAAATCCCATTGCCATAGGAAATCCTAGTAGAGTCCACACCAATACTAGAGGAGATTCCACAACCACAAATAGAGGCCATGGAATAGGATACTCGAGAAGTGGTGCATGAGCCTCAGAACAAAGAAGAAGAAACCCACCAGGAAATACCACCAGAACATATTGAAGCAACCGTGGAAGTGAACAGAATGAGATAGCATCTGGGAGCAGAGGAGCAACCAGATGAGACGCAAGCACTCGGCTTAGATAACCCAGTCAAGGAGACCGCTGGAGCTACTTGGGCATGGAGTGGATGACAGGAGAACAACCAAGAGTTGCTGGAACTTCGAGCCAACCGACATAGCAGGAGGACTGAGTTCAGATACCGAGCTCACCTCGAGAGAAACCAACTGTAGAGATTATGCTACCTCGCATACCAAAGGGAGTACAGGTGGACCCACAGCTATTAGGTCATGTCGGGAAGCTCAAGTATTCCGACCATGATGTAGCAGACGAAACCAAATATCCAGAGCTTGCACCACAAGTCTTTATGCATAAAGTAGTTGTGAACCAACTTGGAGAAACCATCACTCAGCCACACCAGTGGGCAACTGGATTGGACAGAATAGGAATTATAGGATTGCTGAAGATACCACACTTTGGCAGAGGCCAATATGTGTCGGCATGCGTCAAGCAACTGCTAGCAGTTACAAATGGAGGGGATGTATGGCTGGACAAACCCGTCCCCATAACGGTCGAACTTATCACACAGATAACAGGCCTACCCATCGAGGGTATGGATCCCGTGCTAATTCTGGATGATAAGTCCAAGGAAAAAACATTGGCAGAAGAGATGAATAAGAAATATGGCACCGAAAGGGGAACAAGAGGCATTATAATCAAACGGGTCAACAATGCTGTGACACAATTGTGTGCAAAGATCTTAGCCTGCAAATTGCTAAGAAAATTCTGCAAAGACGAAGTGTCGACATGAGTCATTATTGTTGCAGCTCAGTGCGTAGAAGGCACCTCCATGAGTTGGGCGCATACCTATTAAAATTGTTCCAAGTAGACTGTAAATATGCGTAGGACGCAGGTATGGAATTTCATTACTCATGGTTGATCACTCTCATAGCTTTCATTGGATGGTGAGAACCAAAATACGCCATCTTTTTTACCACACCACAACCAGGAGGAGCATGATATCACGTCCTGATATCCGTGCCACTAACCAAGCATAAGAGGGGGAATGGAATTGTATTCTAAGCTAACCTATGAGAGATGCAGGAAGCCATCAACTGAGCATGGAGAATAACACCAGAGATTGTCGCACGATACGGGGGCATCGCCAATTTATGGGCTAGGTGAAAAGCCATGTGGATACAACCAAGGAAGAATCCGGATAAATAGTGACTACAGATGTGCTACTGCATCACCGAGGGAGATATTGACATGATCATCAGTGAATGGTATGATGAATGGAGGATTCCAACCATACCCAGAGAAGTACCGTGACAAACAACAGAAGGAGGGGCTGCACAGGCATAAACACAACCTCCACAAATCCCAGTACCTAAGAAATGAAGAACATGCCAAACCAAGTCGACTCAGGAAGACGACGACTCAGAGAAGATAGGGACCTTGAGGGGAGGACATAAACCACTTAGCCTACCAACGGACAATGAAGACTAGCTGAGGGAGCATATGAAACCGCATCGAACCCCATCACACAAGAACCAGGGATAACTAAGAGACCAGCGGTACAGGAAGCAGGTGTGTGCAAGAAAATGAAGGCACAATGACCACCACTGGACTATACAATCACGGAGGATGATGGAGATATGATTGCTAGAATGGTCCAAGACTACCTCGTAGAGGATTTCAATCATGCCGTGCACCACAGGGATAAACTGCAGAAGGAACTGATAGAAATGGGACAACTCCTTAAGAAATTCGGGGAAGCCTAGATCATAAGTAGCAGTAGAGGCATAGAGCCATCGACCACACAGACCATAGAAAGGGTGGAGGTAGAAGAACACGACCTAGTTCTTTTGATGCCACACACACATTCCACGGTCTACATAAAGCCTAACATGCTACAAATGGATGAAATTGTGGGATAGACACCACTGAAGGATTTGGATAATATCCAATTGGTCTTGACACAGATGGCATCAAGAGCATTATACAAACTACAAGTTAGCGTCAAACACGAGATGCAATCGTGAGCACATAAAACTTAGTCGAGCTACAACAAGAAACAAAGAAGCGTGAAGCGCTGGAAACAGTTTGTGCACAGGCCAAATCTGAAACTCAAGAAGAGAAAGAACACAGAAACGAGTTGGAACGTAGAGTGGAAGAAATTTTTGGGAAACTTCCAACTAATGTGCAAGGAAATGAACTCCCAACCACAAAAAATATCGATCAGATTGTGTAGATAATTGATCAGTATCAAAAGGAGATTGAGACTCTCCGTGGATAGAGTAGACCGACAACTCCACCAGTAGTGTAGGAGAAAAGGAAGCAGGAAGCAACAATGCAATTGCAGGAGTTGGAAAAACAGGTCAGAACGACAGTCAACTTGCTCGATAAAGCAGTACAACTTTGGACAAGGCTGGAAGAGGATCCATAGGTACATCATTGGGAAAAGGAGGAGGAGAGGATCACTGCAATGATCCAAGAACTCAAGCAGTGACAGAAGATGTTTATGGATAAATTCGTGAGTGCGGACACAGACCAATCTCCCCAAGATCCACCTGGATCTGGAACAAAACGTGACAGAATACTACTCTTTCCCTAGATCTAGCTATTGAATGGAACTAAGAGAAATGGATGGTATACATACCTTATGAACGCTCTCCTTTAATCTCTGTTATTCCTCGCTCTGCTCCGATGCTCTTGCGTCGTTCCAATCACAACAACACAAACCAATCACAGCAAAAGCATTAATCTATTCAATACCTAGTCTATACATGTGATCAAGGAATCATGTAATAAGATGACATCATCATTATGGGAAAGGGACATATTCATGTATTGCATTAATTGAAAGAGAAATATACAACCTGAGCCTTGATGTCGTATATCTCCTTTCGATGGCTCTTAGCTTTGACACACACACTTGCTCAAGCATGAAGAAGTTGAAACACATATGATGACCTTGCTGTTGTCTTTGCTGCTGTAGCTTCAATCCTTCACACAGTCTTGCACAAGTTCTCCAATCAATATCTTACTTCTTCTTCTAGCTTCTTACTTCTTAACCCTTTCCATGAGAAATCTCCTTAATATATAGGAGAAGATTGATTAGTTACTTGGATAGGGAATAATCCCAAGATATCTGGAAAGCCAGTATTTTGCCAACCATTCGAACTCCAACTCATCCTTCTAGAAGATTCCTTCTAGAAGGATCAAGAAATTATTCATTTTCCTTCTTTAGAAACAAGTTCGCACCTTGGCCTTGGACACAGTGCGAGAAGTTCGCAATCCAACTGAAAGCAGCCTGCGGAAATGAAGATTCTCGCAGGAGAGTATATATGCAGCCTGCGAACTTTCCCCAAAATATGATTTTGAGAAAATGATAAGTGTAACCTTCTTT
>ML803921.1:236298-255255 GCA_009831015.1 Picea engelmannii
AACTATAAGGATTCTCGCAAGCTGATAATTAGCACAGTGCGAGAATTCCTGTAAGTAAGGAAAAATTTGAAGAATCAAGCAAAATTCAAAATGGTTCTTTAACCCAGAAGGTCTCTCAGGGTATCCTAGAGACTCAGAAGTTTACAAATCAAGAGAAAAAGGCAACAAGAGCAAATGGCCACAACAAGTTCAAGGAACCAAAAACAAAAGGCTAATGATCCCCAGTGGAGTCGCCAATTTTGTTTATGGATAAATTCGTGAGTACGGACACAGACCAATCTCCCCAAGATCCACCTGGATCTGGAACAAAACGTGACAGAATACTACTCTTTCCCTAGATCTAGCTATTGAATGGAACTAAGAGAAATGGATGGTATACATACCTTATGAATGCTCTCCTTTAATCTCTGTTATTCCTCGCTCTGCTCCGATGCTCTTGCGTCGTTCCAATCACAACAACACAAACCAATCACAGCAAAAGCATTAATCTATTCAATACCTAGTCTATACATGTGATCAAGGAGTCATGTAATAAGATGACATCATCATTATGGGAAAGGGACATATTCATGTATTGCATTAATTGAAAGAGAAATATACAACCTGAGCCTTGATGTCGTAGATCTCCTTTCGATGGCTCTTAGCTTTGACACACACACTTGCTCAAGCATGAAGAAGTTGAAACACATATGATGACCTTGTTGTTGTCTTTGCTGCTGTAGCTTCAATCCTTCACACAGTCTTGCACAAGTTCTCCAATCAATCTCTTACTTCTTCTTCTAGCTTCTTACTTCTTAACCCTTTCCATGAGCAATCTCCTTAATATATAGGAGAAGATTGATTAGTTACTTGGATAGGGAATAATCCCAAGATATCTGGAAAGCCAGTATTTTTCCAACCATTCGAACTCCAACTCATCCTTCTAGAAGATTCCTTCTAGAAGGATCGAGAACTTATTCATTTTCCTTCTTTAGAAACAAGTTTGCACCCTGGCCTTGGACACAGTGCGAGAAGTTCACAATCCAACTGAAAGCAGCCTGCGGAAATGAAGATTCTCGCAGGAGAGTATATATGCAGCCTGTGAACTTTCCCCAAAATATGATTTTGAGAAAATGATAAGTGTAACCTTCTTTTGGAAATTGTTCTTAATAAAGAGTTTGATCTTCCATTATCATGACATGATCATAATATCATCTTGATAACCAAAAATGTGGATAACAGAAGACCATACCAATTCCAGAACGGGTCAAGGGAACACAAGAGTTGAAGAAGATGCAAACAAAACTTATAACTGTGCAAACATAGAAACAGGAGCGTCAGGATCAAATAGAACTATTACAGGAAAGAGTAGAAGAAGTACTTGCATAGGCAGAAGAAGCTAGAAAGAAGACAACACAGACTCAGCTAGAATGTGTGGGACTGATGAGCGAGGAAGTGGTAGCTCAGACAGTCGACACCATCAAGGAGAAAACTGTGCAAGCACTGACAAAAGAAACTGAGGTGCAGGAACAGTTCCAGACGATCACCAAGGAGACCGAGGAAGCACAGAGAAATTAGGTAACTCAGGAAGAGTCACATGTCAGTGATGGGGGCTTGTTGGCACCAGGACGAAGGGGAAAGAAGAACGATCATGGGAAAAAAGGCGTGCAGAAAACTGAAGTAACATCTGGCAAAAGAACAACAGACATGCATGCAAGAAAACATGCACAAAGGAAAGCGGTAGCTGGAGGAAGAACCTCACTTGCATGAGATAAATACCTAACGTAAGAAGGGTTAGGGTTTTGGTAATATTTTGTAAAAGGATGAAGAGCCTGAAATGTATAAATATAGAAACAAAAGTATCATATAGAGAAAGGATGGTTGTTGTTATTATTGTTGTTGTTGAGGGTTAGGCTTTGATTTTGTAAGTTGTTGATAAAATAAGATACGAGGGAAGGTAGATATGAGGATTAGATCACAGGCTGTATAGCCTGGTGCGATCTAGTTCACCTCACATAGATCTTACCCAGTTTTGTGGAGAATTGTAAGTGCGTGGTGCCAGGAATGCATAACTGCCATAATAAAAGAGACAAGAGCCAAATATTTGTGGGCATAGCCCAGGAGGGGGTGAACCACGATAATACTTATGTAATATGTTGAATGTATGGATGTCTCTTTTTTCTTTCAGCAATTAATGGTTAATCTTGATGAATGAGTTAGCACATTGTTATGAATATGTTTATACTCTGCTAAAATTAAACTACGAAATATACAGATGTGACTTCAAAGGATAAGTATTTTACCTTATAGCTCATGGTACCTGGATTTAATCATGAAACCCCTATCCCCTACTCTGTCCTAGGCTGTAACCACCTGATTCTTACATTCACCCAGTTAAAGCTATCTCGGGTGAGACTGCGCAGTACCTTCTGGGTGTTGTGTTGCTTTCTAGTTTACTAGGAGGGCCAATAGTTTTAGAGGCTTTGTTGGAACCTCGAATGACATGAACCCTGGGTCAATAAATTAGACAACCTAAGAAGGGAAATAGTAAACCAAAAAGTATTAAGAATGTCACCGATGAAGCTGTTAAGAGAGCTTAGTTTAGTACTACCTTAAGAGACTGTGCATTGAGCTGGTACATGAAGTTCATCCAAGGATTTGTCCAGCCGAAACCGCTGAATGAGATCAAGACTACATTGATTCTAGAATTCAAGAAACCTAAGTCAGAGTCGTAGTGCATCAAAAAGTTGAAAGAAATCAAGTAGAAAGTAGTGAAACCTGGTTGGGAGTTTGATCAGAGGTTTAAGACCCTGACAGGTCATTTGAGTTTTCAGATTCCAGATGTAATATCCCTAAGGCTGAACCCAATTGTAAATGTAAATGCAAATGTACTTAAGTTGGTGAGCCATCTGACATAATTTTTTATGCACCTTTCATGGCATAGTACGTGCATGTACTGCACAGTGAAATTATGAAGTGTGCACATTCCAGGATATCGCGCACAACATCTTAAGTGTGCGCGATTGTGAGGCCAATGAGCCTTTGTGTATATGGTATGTTTTATAGGCTGGTGAGTCAGTTATTATAAGCTAGGATGCTTATATTTTGATTAGGCCGGAGAGCCTAGATGTTAAAGGCCAGTGCGTCTATTTTTGTATATGTCTCATAATTAATATAAAATACATCGCTGCGCGTAGACCGATCACGATAAAAGAGATGGGGGACTAAACTCCACTGGTTAGAGAAAGGGAGGGGTTAAGTTAAGGAAAGGGGATAATCTAGGGAGCTTAAGCCAAAACGGAATATTATATTAATATTTCTTAAATATAAAGTATGGATAATTATTTTATCCTAAGTTCTAAAGTTGGGGACAAGTGGGCCAAAGTAGCTCCCAACATGACAAGTGTCAAGTTGAGGACATGCATACATATTGTTGGGACTTAGTTCATTTCCTATAATATTTTCCATCATTCTTCCCATCATTCCTTCCATCATTCAGTCATCCAATCAATCATCCATGAGCATGCACACACCCATTGAGCTATCTTTCCTACCTTCATCATTGTACCTGAACCTGTATCCATGGCCATTTTGTGAGGGTGTAGCTAGTTATCTTGGAAGGTAGATTGAAGAAGCCAGTTGTTTGGCCTGTAGGATATTGAAGAGGTGGGTTGTCAGCCCGTGAGAAATTCTCTGAGTGAGATAATTGTTGGGAATTGATTTCCTAAAGGTGATAAATGACAACTACAGTGCTCTGAGACTTCCTGTTTGGCCTGTTGCCGAAGCCCGAAAAGGAAGTGGGGTAGCCGAAGGACTATTGAGCAGAGAAGGGGAACACTTCCTGGGTGGGACAGGCATGTGGGAAATGAGGGACTATAGGCTTTCATTTTGAGTTGGCACCTGTGACGGAGTCTTTCCTGTTGTCTATGAGACTTTAGCCTGGTTAGGAATCCCTTTACCTGGGTGGAGTTTAGTCCTAGCTCGGGGGTGACTCACCGTTGAGAGTGATGAATAGTGTGGTATAAGGTTGGGAGGTTCATGGAGGGTCTGCATGCAGTTGGTGACATTATTACCAAGATAAATGTCAATTGTGTGATAAATTTACATGTTGCATTGTTATTTACATGCTTATTTTTATGGGTTGTCATATGTGCAGTTATAACTGTGTTTATTTTTATGGGTATTTCCCGTATATGATTCATGTATATGTTTACTGTTATTTCAGTGTGAATCCGTGTATTTACATATGTATTTGTATGTTCACATTTTATATATAATGCTTCCACAAGAGTTCTGTGTGTATGTATCTTAATTGCATGCATTTCACAAAATTTATGTGGCATAGTTCAGTTGGATACTGGGTATGTTGTAGTATGTTCCACAAAGATAACAGTAAGATTTCTCTGGCGTAGAGTGGCCCAGCATGGATGGACGGGGCCGTTACACCAGATGAACAAAATAAAGAATGGTTCATTGCTTCCCTCTTATCACACATCAGAGTCTCTCTGATGCAACATAAGATTGCTTCATAGGCTGAGGCGCTTGAGATCGCTATGAATCTAGAATCAACCCATATTGGAGAATCCAACTCAGGTATGAGTCAAATTTTGAGTTAGCTAACTAGCTTATCACTACAGGCCAAAGATATGAAAAAAGATAAGGGAAAAGATAAAAGAGAAGATATTTGGTGTATCATATGCAAATCAGAAGGCCATGACAAGGAGCACTATCCTCTATTTCATGAGTACTTGGCTTCAGGAGCCCTGAGCCCTTTAAAGAAGGTTACCCTACCTTGGTGCGAGGTATGTATAAATAGACATCACCCTGGAGAATGCTATTACATGCAAAAATATGTCCAGACACCTACCAACCTTTACTGCACATTCTGTAAATCTGTGGGGCATGATGAGTAATATTATAGGGCTTATGACCTATTGCATGAAAGATCAAGTGACACATATAGAATTCAAGGCGAAGTACAACAAGAAGGAAATACTACACAGTATAATTCCCCAGGAAGAGGAAACTTTAACCCTCGTGGAGGATTCAGAGGAAGAGGAAAAGGAGGAGGTATGGGTCGAGGTTGAGGTCAGATCATTTGTTACAACTGCACACAACTAGGTCACTTGGCAAGGGACTTTCAGAACCCTTGTACCACTTGCAGTTACTGCAATTCATTTGAACATGTCATAGAATATTGTCCTGCATTGTTAGCCAAGCTCCATGATAGATGAGGAGGGAACCAAAAAGTGAAAATACTCTCAGCATAACCTCGCGGAGTGGATCCTAGAGTCTCCATTATCACTAGAGGAGGCACTTCTATAGGAGAAGGCAGGGTGACTCCAGGGAAGATTACAGAAGAATCATGAGTTAGAAGAACTGCATAGAAGACACAGGAGTTTGATCCAAATAAAGAGAAGCAAACACTTGAAGAGGAAAGAAAATATTTTGAAAAAGATCAGGCTTCTTCATCAAAGTCACAAATAGAAGTGAGAGAATGTGGAATGCCCCTGGCCTTTGATCAGTCTGCTTCACCTGGAGAAGGAAAATAGGTAAGCAAACTTATGGAACTCTTATGTACTTGCATTAATTTGATTAAGGATGAAAAATCCATACACAAAATACAAAATTTGATCAGATAGTATGAGATAGGAAGGGTATATCCTCTACTGAATAAACCAGTACATCAACTATCCAAAAAGAGAAGGACAAAAAAGGAACTACACCTTAATGCTAAAAATTGGGGATTATGATATAGATTATGTGGTCCTAGACTTAGGGTCAGAGGTCAATGTTATGACGAAGCATACCTGGGAACTGATGAGAAAACCTAAGTTGATCTAATCCCCTATCAATCTTAGGATGGCTAATCAACAGGCAGTAATCCCCTTTGGTAGGATGCAACATGTCCCTATGGACATCGATGAGGTAAGAACATTTGTGGACTTCAAGGTGATTGAGATAGTGTATGATAGTTGTCCTTATTCCGCGCTGTTAGGAATTGATTAGGCTTTCAACACTTCCACTGTTTTTGATTTAAAGAAAAGAAGAATGACATTTGAAGGTGATGGCCTTAGGGTCATTGCCCCTCTGGATCCTGATGAAGGTTGAGGATACACATAACCTATCAGAGAATGATACCGCACATATGAGAAAGAGAATATATATAAATTGACAGCAAGACAACATGATTACATTAAACCTACACAAGATTGGAATTTAAGTTGATGAAGTGACAACGAACGTTCATCAGACTTAAAAGAAGCATTGGAGAACTGACATAACAAATTGTATGGAGTTTCTATGAGGAGATGTGCCAGATTGACCAGGGAAGTTCGTTGGATTGGCACATAAGTAAGTAACTTGCTCACATTTGATGGTCTAAATCATTTAGAAATGTTTTTACTGGAATTTGAAGAATTTGTACTAGTACAATAGATATTGTTAGCAATGGACGAGGCTTTGAAAGCTACTCCAACAAGATGGTGGGGGACACATAAAAAGAACATTGCAGACTGGATGCAATGTCACACTTTGATGAAAAAACGATTTTCAGACAACATTGAAGGATGCGAAGTTTGATACACAGGTCAAATCTGTCCAAAGGACGATGTGCGAGGGTGTGAGGAGGTCTGGAGTAGGATTCCTCAAGAGCAGTGGTGATCCAGATTATTTTCGGCATGAAATGAGATCGGAGATATAATAAAGAAATGCACAGAGATATCGCAGATATTCAATAATATAATAGAAATGTATCATAGATGCAACCATAAACACAAATATATGGTAATACATGATTTCTATTAATGAAATAAATGTACAGAGACTGTAAAAATACAGAGTGAAAGACTCGCTAGAATGGTGGCAGCTTATCTCTGAGAAGAGATGTGATGGCTACTCACATTCACAAGAAGATGATTACAATGAGGCTCTAAAGGAATTTTTTCAATCAACAAGAATGACCAAAACCCTAGACATTCAAAAGCTTAACCCTAGGAGATGAAGCGCCAAAATTCATGTGGGCCCCATTTGGGTAAGTTAGTACATCAACTTTCCGGGGTCTCAACTTTTGCATACGATCTCCGTTTTAGGCGTATGATAGCTTGTTGGAAAGGTATCGTCGAGGAGATTCATTTTGGGGTCACAATAGTGGAGAACCTCGATCTCAAAAAACCTTCATTTGGGCCCTCAAAATGGCCCTGAAAGTTAAAAATTGCTAAAAATTAGTAAATTGCCAAATTTGCCAGAAAACTGTTTTGAGCTAGTCGGAAAAGGTGGGTGTCCACCAATATCCACCTGGATCAAGTGGGTGCATAATTTCATCAATACTCTAGACAAAACTCCTATCAATTGGTATCTTCAAGAAGAACTACGCCTCACCACTTCAAATTGGTACGGTATGACTCAAAAATTTGTAGCTACATTTTTATTTGACAGTCAACATCCCACGGTGGACCAAGCTTTACAAGTTGTCAAACATAAAGTCTTTGGGGAGGCACCTAGCCTCCCTATGGAGCAAGAAGAGGATGAATGGACTGCGCCTCTTCAAAAACTGCGAGGATGTTACAATGTCAATGCTGATGAAGACAATGATCTTAGGAATGTGAACATCACAGAAACGAAAGGATAAAGAGACGTAGAAGGAATGAGAGACAAACTACCTTTCATTGGACAACTGATCAAAATCAAGAAAGTTAATATTGGAACAGAGCAAGAACCTAAGCTTGTTAATGTTGGGGATTACTGGGATGATGCCACCATTGATAAGATCACAAAATTACTGCATGAATATTAGGACTTGTTCCCAACCAAGTTCATTGAGGGAATAAAAGGGCCCATGGGAGAGATGAATATCCCCTTGAAACCAGATGCAAAACCAGTTAAGAAGAGACCCTATAGATTGAATCCAAAATATAAGGAAAAAGTTAAGATTGAACTAGATCGAATGCTAGAAACAAGAATCATAGAACTTGTGGGAGAGTCATAATGGATTAGTCCTATGGTGGTACAAGATAAGAAGAAATGAGAGATCAATATCTGTGTAGAGCTCAGAAAGATGAATGATTCTTGTTTACATGACCCATTCCCTACACCGTTTATAGACAAAGTGTTAGATAATGTAGGAGGATAGGAGGTATATTCCTTCACCGATGGATTTTCAGGTTATCACTAGATCATGATTGCCAAGGAAGATCGCCACAAGACCACATTTGCAACATAATGAGGTTCCTACCAGTACACAGTGATGCCTTTTGGATTGAAGAATTCACTAGCCATCTTTTCCAGGGTGGTGGTCGAAGCGTTCAAGGATTTTTTACATAAATGTTTGGAAGCATATTTTGATGATTGGAATGTTTTTAGCTTATTACAAAATCATATTGAATGTTTAAGACTAATGTTGGAAAAGTGTAGGAAATGTCAGATTGCCTTGAATCTCAAGAAGTGCATCTTATTTTCACCCTTTGGAGTGTTGTTGGGCCATATAGTGTGTAAGCAAGGGTTGCTGGTAGATCCGTGAAAGATTGCCAATATTGTTGATCTACCCCCTCCTACCTCAGTTAGACAGTTGCACACTGCGCTGGGACATAATGGATACTATAGGAAGTTCATTAAGGGATATGCACAGATTACAACACCCATGGAAAAGCTTCTGAAGAAATATTGTTAGTTTCAATGGACAAAATAATGTCAGCAGAGCTTTGACACACTGAAACAGAAAATGGTTACTGCGCCTATTCTGGTTTTCCCAGATTGGAGCAAGGAATTTCATGTGCACGTCGATGCATATTCTATTGAATTAGGAGTAGTGTTAGCACAACCAGGAGCAAGAGATATTAACCAACCATTAGCCTTTGCTAGCAGGAAGCTATCTACAACTGAGATAAATTACACCACCACTGAGAGAGAAGGTTTAGCCATGGTGTATGTGTTGTAGAAGTTTCGTCACTACTTGTTGGGAGGCCACTTTAAAATGTTCACTGATCACTTTGTGTTGAAATACGTAGTCAACAAGCCAATGTTGGGGGGAATAATATGCAGATGGCTACTGTTATTCCAGGAATATGATTTTGAGATTGTGGTCAAGCTAGAGAGAATGAGCAAGGGACCTGATCATTTATCTAGGTTGGACCATGGAGAGGAACCTACTAGTTTGGAGGATACACCACCATATGCACAGTTGTTGGCCATCAGAAGGGTTGATGAACACTTCATTGAGATAGTCCAATTCCTGTCAAGAGGAATGGCACCTAGTGAATATACAATCATCCAGAAGAAATAGCTAGTAGTGCACGCTGCATAGTTTTCACTTATAGATGGACAACTATACAAGATGGGACCTGATGAGATCTCGAGAAGATGCATTATGGAGGAAGAAATACCACTGATTTTAGCAGAAGCAGATGAAGGCATCACATGAGGACACTACACAGGGAAAGTTGTAGTGCAGAAGGTTCTTAGAGCTGGCCTCTGGTGGCCTACTTTACATAAAGATTCCAAGGAATACTATAAATCTTGTGATGTATGACAAGGAGTTGGGAAGCCTTCCCAAAGATATGAGATTCCTTTAGTACCACAACTGACTATGAAGGCATTTGAGAAATGGGAAATTGATTTTGTGGGACCTATAAACCCACCAGGGAAGCGCACAGGAGCTAGAGACATCATCACTGTGAAAAAGTGTTTGAAAAGATGGGTAGAAGAAAGAGAAGTTAAGGATTGTAGTGCAACTAAAACTGTATGATTTATATTTGAGGATATCATAACCAAGTTTGGATCCCCGAAGAACCTAATGAGCGATCAAGGAACACACTTTATTAATAAGACTATTGAAGCTTTGACATAGGAATTTGAAGTCCACCATTAGAAGAGTACTCCTTACCATCCACAAGAGAACGAGACGGTTGAATATTTCAACAAAATATTGGAGATAGTGTTGATGAAGAAGATTTTTAGTGTGAACAGGGATGATTGGGATTTGAGAGTACCAACAGTACTATGGGCCTATAGAACTACTTGCAAGAAGCTCACAATGTAGACTCCCTTTAAGTTGGTGTATGTCCTAGAAGCAGTTGTCCCTATGAAATATTGGGTTCCTAGTCTCATAATTGCAGCATTCAGAGATATGGATGACACTGGTGTTGTTCAAGAGAGGCTTGCACAATTGGTAGAACTAGAAGAAGACCGATTTATCACAGGATTCCATCAACAGGTACAAAAGGAATGAGAAAAATATTATCATGATAGGCACATCAAGAAGAAAGCCTTCAAGCAAGGAGATACTGTATTGGTATACAACAACAAGTTCATGAAGCATCCAGGGAAGTTCAGGACACATTGGCTTGGGCCATATCAGGTTGCTTACATTACAGAAGGAGGAGTTGCGCAGTTGAAAACTTTGAATGGAGAATGGAAGGAAGGTTTGATGAATGGGAGCCGATTGAAATTGTACTATGAGAACCAACTACCTCAAAACTGTCAGTAGAAGCATGAGAAAACAGGTCTAGGTACCAAGTGCAGTTGAAACTGAGTACCAGAAAAAGAAAAGACAATCAACACAAGGAAAGAAGGGTGGGATAGAGCAGAAAGCACAGGCTGCCCCACGCAGTCCGAAGACGAATAAAAATAGAAGGTTCAGACCTAAAGTGCCCCGAGACGAGTCACATATGAGTTTTGGGGGGCTGTTGGCCCTTGGTTATGGAAGGTTGCAAAGATTAAGGAAAGAAGCGCAAAGTGTGAACTACGCGGAAGACGAGTTGACTAAGATTGGGTTGAAGTGACCAAAAAAGTAGAAAAGATAGAGTGAAGTAACAGAAAGGAAGCCATTGGACGGGGAGATCGAGGAAGACAGATCAACAAGGAAGATGGATTGTGGATGACTCAACAAGGATAAAATGCCACCAATGGATTCTTTGGAGCACCTCACAAGAACGAAGGAAAGACAGGGTGGCGAAGCCCTAAAAATGTAGGTCAAGTTGACCTAGGGCTTTAGATACCTAGGGTTTTGACACCTAGGTTTCAGACTAAGGTTGGCTGAGAGTCATTGTAATGTATAAATAAAGGTCAAGAGGACCTGGGATGGGTTAGAGATTATGTATGATGAGTGATTGTTGTTATTGATGAGAGAGAAGTATTGTGTGGTGAGTGAAATTTGTATTGTAAGATCTTCAACTCAGTGAGAAGATCAACCCTGCAGCTGGGTGCACAAGGAGGGGAGAGAAGAGGAAGAAAGAAAGAGAGATATGCAAGGTAAGAGTGCAGATAGAACTGTATGCTTTCATCTAATATATTATAAAGAGCAGTTATGTGGACATAACCCTAGGGAAAGGGTGAACCACATATATCCTGTTGTTGTGTGTGATTGATGTTGTGTTATACTGATCTTTGATGTACTGTTAATGCAATATTGTGTTATATATGAGATATAGTTCATGCAGTAGGCTTAAGGAAGATAAATAATAACTAGATCCGTGTGAGAGTGTTTCCCTCGATCCACTTTGCATTTCCTCTGGTTGTAGATGCCTGTGTCCTGCAACCCCCTATATCTACTTCGAGTGAGACTTCATTTTCTTTGCAGGTGTTGCTGAAAGGGCCAATAGTTAGGGCTTGTTGGTGCACTGTTAGAACTAAACCCTGGGTCTGCGCTTGAGCCAATAGAGGCACAGTAAAAGAAAGAGTAAGTCAACTGATGAGCATGGAAGAATATATGATTATAGCAGGTTTTCACCAAGAAGTTCAGAAAGCAAGGGAAAAATATTGGCATGACCGACATATCAAGAGAAAATTTTTCAAGGAAGGAGACCTAGTCCTACTGTATGACAATAAGTTTTTTCAACATCCAGGAAAGTTCATAATGCATTGGTTGGGACCATATGAGGTCAATACTGTCACAGACAGAGGAGCTATACAACTGAAGGATTTGGAAGGGACAAAATTGAAGGGAATGATCAATGGGAGTCAACTGAAGATGTATAAGGACAGTTGACCACCCGCAACTTGACATTTACCGTGCAATATAAAAAAACAAAAAAAAATCCGCATGGAAATCCACATGTGCAACAGAGAAAATCAGTGCGACGAAAAGGAAAAAGAGTACACGCACACAAGTCAGCGAGTTAGAGCAATGAAATAATAATATTGTGCCATAAGCAAAGGGTATAGAAGCCAAGGACTCTATGCACCCATAAATCCCAATGCAATGGAAAAATGACCAATGGTTGGAAAGCGCGACAATTTGGAAAATGATGGCTATGGAGTGAGGTGCCAATTGGCAATGGCAGTTGGAATTGCAACAATCTGTACACAGAGGTAAATATCGTAGGGAAAGGGAAAAGTTTGAAAATAAGAAACAAAGGACAATAATTAACACATACAATGGTACCATGCATGGGATACACCGCCAAAAGTGAAAAAGGGACAAATGTCGGTGCAAAACAATTGTCACCTTGTCGTCCTGCTATAAATTTAGAAAAGGGGGGAAAAGAAGGTCATTGTGTCAATTGCTAAGGAGAAGAATGTAGAGCYGAGTGAAATAGAGATAGAGAGATAATTCAACCGAGCATTTGTCGAGTTCACAGATTTCAAGCCTAGACCCTGTTGCAATGTCACCACCACGAGTTGGATATCTGAGCAAGGCCGACAGGAACATGACAAGCACTAATTGCRTGACAGATGCAAGGGAGAAAGAGACACCTGTAGTGGTGGATGTGGATGAACTGCACACACCAGATTATGAAAAAAACCCAGTGACAGTAGAACAGGAGAAAAATATAGTGCGGGAGGTTGGGGAGATGGAGGAGGACCCTGAAATAATGGAGTTCGATACTTTGAGGGGACAAGGAAAATGATAGATTGAGTAGCCCATAGGTTTCATGCCATAGAGCCATGAACCAGAGGTAGCACCGAAAACAATACACGAGGGTGTACCAGAGGTGGGGGCCTCATCCCCACAAGAAAAATAGAAGGTCCAAGCTGAGAGAAGCGTGCACAGAGGGTCACAACTGTAGGTCAAAGGGACCCTATTTTTTCCAAATATTTTGAGCGGGGTTTGCATTGATGATGACATGGTCGGTGGAGTGACTTCCATAAAATACTCCAACCATGATGTGGCCTATGTTATGAAATTTCCAGACCTGGCATCCCAGAGCTATTTGGAGAGTAGGGGAGAAGGTTCATTAGGCATGCTAGTGCTTGAGCCGGCGCAATGGATCCTGGGGATTTACAACACCGGCATCATGAATCTGCCAGATGTCCCACACTTTGGGAGGGGAAATCATATCAATGCATTTGTCAAGCAATTGCTTGCACGAGTACATGGCGGAATCTTATGGATGGATAGGTCGATGCCTATCACTGTGGAGCTCATTATAGCAATCATAGGGATACCCACAGATGGGGAAAATATAGAGTAGTATCTAGAGAATACGACCAAAGCTAAGGCCATTTCAGATGAGATTAAGGCTAAGTATGGCACGGAGAGAGGAAACAAGGGAATAAAGATCAATGACATCAATGATCTTGCGACAAGGTTTTCCACCCAACTCCTCGGATGTAAACTAATGCACAAGTGTCGCAAAGAGGAAGTATCGACCGATGTGGTCAGCGCAGCTGCACAATGTGCAAAGGGGAGATCGATTAGTTGTGCCCCATATCTGCTAAATTCATTCTTGGAGGACTATACGGATACACAATATTGGGGCTCTGAGTTCCACTACTCGTGGTTACTCATCCTCATTGGCCTCATTGGTTGGAAAGAACCAGTCTACAAAAAGTATATGGAGAGACTAGGGAAGTGTGGCACAACAAGATACATCTCATTACAAAGTAGTGCAGACCCCAAGAGAAAGAAAAAAAACACATACATCTTTGTGAGGTACTTCATAGATATGCAGGACCTTATTGCGGACACATGGCACATTACACTAGAGACTATCCAGGAGTTTGGACACGTTGCCAACTTCAGGGAAACACACCATATTTTGTGGATGCAAGAAAGGGGAGATAAAGCCAAGGAATGGCTCCAACTCAACTACTGCGTCACATAGGAAGAAATCCAAAGAGAGGTCCAGGAGTGTCCCAAGGAATGGAAGGTACCGACGATTCCAACTACAGTACCAAGACCACAAACTCAGATGCATGGAATACCATCCCCAGCGCACCAAACAAGCACCAACAGGGTAGGAACCAAAAAGAGGAGTTCCCAAGGCCAAGTGGGGGGGGAATTACCCCAACCAAGAATAAAATGCACACATAGAATAGACCACCAAGGGGGTCTACACAGGCACCAGTGCGTGAGAAACAACCACCACTACACTCCACAGAAGAAGTGCATGCGGATGAAATAGGTGCAAGGACACATGCAATCCCCGAGGAGGAAGGAAAAGGGATAGGGACATAGGATATCCCTAAGGAGGAAGAACAAGGGAGAAGAACCTAGGAGATTCCTAAGGCCGGAGAACCAGGGACAACCACTGTAGGAGGAGATGCCCAGAGACCCACTAGTCTCGAGCCATCAACCACCCAGGAGAAGAGACCAGGCGAGCACACCAGTTGACGTTGAAAGAAGGTGAAGGCCCATAATACACATATCCATATATCACTAACCCCGGATGATGTGGAGTTAATTGCGACAATAGTCAAAGAGAGACTGGCTGAGGTCTGGGAAACTGCAGAGAAGAACAAGGCTTCAATTGCAGACCAAGTGTAAGAATTCAAAGCTGAGCTGGAGCAACTACAGATTGAGGCAACACATGCACCAAAATAAACACCCACACAGGCTAAGGAAGGAGTGTCAGTGCCTGCGACAATGCAGTTTACAACACAACTAAGTGCCAATTTCATCATCACGCTGAATATTATGTTCATTGATGAAGAAACAACGTAGAAACCCATCAAAGACATCAAGACATTGGATGTGGCATTGGACAATATTCCAACAAAAGCGTTGTACAAACTTCAGGTGAGCATCGCGTAGGAGATTCAGTCTAGAGAAAGAGCGGATGCCACAAAACTATAGGTAGCCCAGATAGAGAATATATTTATGAAGGAAGCCCTCAACCTGGAAGCGTAGCATAAAGAGTGAGCGTAACAAAAAGTGGAAGAGATGGAGCATCAAATCCACTTGTTGTTTCAAGCAATTCCTGAAAACACAAATGAGGAGGTAGGGTCATCGGAAGAGAAGCTGCACATGATAGAGAAGACTATCCAGGAATACAAGGAGAAGATCAAAGATTTGGAGGAGCATGTAACACCCACTACTCCTCTATAAGTCAGAGTGTAGCAAGAAAAAGAGTCAACAACAAATACAGAGGGAATCAACCAAAGCATACAGAAATTCACTAAGATGTTAGAGAAGAGCGCATAGCTCTGGACTCACCTCTTAGAGGATAGGAGCCTCTAGAAACTCTAAGAGAAGGAAAATCAACTCCACGCAACAATGGCGGAGGTGAAGCAATGACAAAAAATAGTGTCAATGCTGAAGAATATCAAAATGAACACCAAGCTGAAGGCCTTGCAGCTAGAAGAGAAAGTGCTGCAAGCGCAAAAGACAACAAGACAAGCGTTGGTGGATCCCCTGCAAGAAAAGGCGGAGCAGCTGGTCATGGAGAGTGACACAGTTGAAAAGAGCATTGAGGAGATCAGATTCGAAGGAGGAGAGATACTACAGTCTCCTATCACAGATCAGGTGGTCACCACTATGGCTGACAAGAGAAGTCAGTCTCAACAATAGTGCCAGTGAATAAGATAAATGTATGATGCACTACAACAGGCAGTATCCGAAGTAGGAAGCAAGCAGTGACTATTGCATAATTTAGGCAGTGACTCGGGGCGAGTCACTATGTCAGTGTTGGGGGCCTGTTGGGAACATGCCCATTTTGGGGAAAAAGGCACAATGTGGAGGAAAGACAGTTGGTAGAAAAGCATGTGAGGCACACATGAAAGAAGAAGGGAAAGAAAGACAACTGGTAGGAAAAGCAGTGGAAGAAACTGTGCATGCAGAGGAGAGAAACGAGCAAGGCCAGCATGCAAGAAGACCTAATTAGGTTAGGTTTTTGGTAAGAGAATGTAATGGCTGATGAGACGGAAGTAGATATAAATAGACACCTAGGAGGTCTAGGGGGGTTTGGTGTCTATTATGGTTGTTATGAGTTACTCACGTGAGATAGAGTAACAGGTCTATAACACAAATATAATTTGATACCTTGTAAGCTATTGAGATGTGGGAGGGAAAAGTGACTATACCTTGAGGGTTAGATTGCAGGTTGAGGAGCCTGGTGTGATCTAGTCAGCCTCGTAAAGCTCAAGGAGTCTGTTTTATGAATGTATTAATGTAGTTGTAGTGCGTGCATTTCCATATATGACAGAACCATAATAAAAGAGCCTTAGAGACAAATATTTGTGGGCGTAGCCCAGGAGGGGGTGAAGCACGGTAAATCATGTGTTGTGTGGAATGATTATTGTTTATGTCTTTACTGTCAATGGTTAGATCTTAGATGAATGTTTTGATGAAGTAGTTAGATATTTGATTTACATGCATGCATAAATAACTAATATAGATGAATGATATAATAATGGATTGAATATCACATATTACAATTCCATATCCCCACTCATTCCTAGGATGCAATCACCTGAGCATTGCAGTCACCCATAGAACTATATCAGATGAGACTGGACAGTGCACTCTGTGTATGACGTTGCCTTCTATTTTACCAGGAGGTCCAACAGTTTTAGAGGATTTTTTGGATCCCTAACAGACTTGAATCTGGGTCAATCATGTTAAAGGTATAATGCATATAAGCAACCAATAGTGATCCACTTGCCTTGGTGAAGTAGCTGCCCTAGTTTGATAACCCGATAAAGTTGGATCCTCTGCTGGCAAGTGCCATTGACCTATGTGTCCATGATCGGATCGGTGGATTCTTGTCTCATGCAATCATGGCTGAGATTTGTTGGTGTCAACTATTCTGCTATCTCTGATGTGTCCAATAATGGTGGAAAATATGGCTGAAGGAGATCCACATTAAACGCTAGGTGCAAGCCAAGGAAGGGGGTAATGTTGAGCTCAAAAGAATTGTCACCCACAAACTTCGTGATGGTGTAAGGTCCATAGTGGAGTGGACGAAGATTCTGATGGGGCCATGTAAGGCTTCCTTTTTGCAAGTGCAACCAAACTTTTTCTCCCACCTGAAACTTGTGGGGAACCTAGTGTTGATCATGGTGTTTCTTGTACTTGGCATTGGACTTCTGTAATATCCTGAACCTGTTGGCAGATGTGTTGGATCCGCTCAATAAACTGGGTGTATTTTTCAGCTTCAATTTGAGCATGGACAAGTCTTCCTGGGTGGCCGCAAGGGGCAGTGCAACATACATGGGACCTAATGGTTGAAATCCCAAACCCACCTAAAAGGGGCTATGGTAGGTTGAGCTATGTATGGTTTTGTTGTAGCTTTTTTGAACATAGGGAAGACTCTCATCCCATGTGTAGGGGTTCTTGGAATTGTACATGCAAAGGATATGCACGATCATCCAGTTGATGACTTCGGTTTGGCCATCCATCTAGGGGTGGAAGGAAGTGGATTTGGTGAGATTGTGTTAAGCCCTAATATTGTCTCATTACCCCTTAATTGGGGCATATTATATTAGTAATGTTATTTTATTTATGTCGGCTTTAGGCCATTAGTTGTAATTATACCTCCTAGTCTCCTATATATATACCAAGGAGACATTTTCATTTTGAATCATCTTGTACTTGAACATTTAAGTGGGATAAAAGGAGGTTTCCCCTTTGAAGAGGCTTATTATATGAAATTATCTTTTTTTCAAGGCGTTGAGTACTTTTTCTGAGGTTTTTCTATGCTATATTGATATTTGGTTCTTAACATATGGTATCAGAGCTCAAGGTCTTGGGGTTTCGCTGCTACATCTGTGACACCTTGGACTTTTCTCTATAACTTTTTTTCTACAATGTTTCAGAAGGAATGGCTTGGAGGATATTTAGTAGACAGATCCAGGTACGTGGGCTTCAAAATTCATCTCCCGAGGCCTTATAATTTTGGAGATAAAACTTGTACAAGATAGGGTTCTAGAATCATCCTGAACTGAGTCATTGCATAATTTTTTCTATAAAACCTTTTCTGTAATGTTTCAGAACCCGAACTCTGGAGGAAATTTACATAAATTAGTAGGGTATCTGTGGTAAAAATTTCAACTTTTGGGTCATCTTACATTTGTAGATACACCTTGTGTAAGATAGGCTATCTGACTAGTAATATTGACTAGTCTCAAGAAGGTGTTCTAGGTAAAAAACTCGTAACTTCTTCCTAGAGTATCCAAATTGAGTGGGACTAGTTGCATTGGATCGTGGATAGTCTGTAGTATTTTGGGTGTGATTTTCAGAATTTTATATCAATTATTTTTTGTGGGGCACGCTATACAAGTGAGACCTCCTGGAAAGGCCAAAATTCGACAAGTTGTGGGGAAGTTACCGTAAATTCCACTTGGCACATCCAATTTTGATCAGACCTATGGCATTGTAGAGAAGAAATATCAGAGAACTACATAAAATAATGTTTCATACCCAGAAGGTCCGAAACTTGGGAGATACAACAGAAGAAATATTTTCTAGCAGAACCACCTCAAAATAAAGGTTCAAAAGTGATACTTGGCCAACATGCCACCCAAAAAGGGAACTTCTACACCAAATAAGCCTCTATAAAATCCTACTTGGACTCTTGATGAAGGTGAAGAAATGCGTAGGGACATAAATGATTTACAAAAGAAGATAGTTGCAAAAGAAGAACTACAAGAGATGATGGAGGGTTTAAAAGGGGAGATGATGGAAGTATTGAAAAATTTCATAATAGAGAAGACACCTGAAAGTGAAAATGCATCCCATGAAATTCATAATGAGGACACAAGGAAGGTGAATCAAGAATGGAGAAACTCCAACTTTGGTTTGAAGACCAACCACGTTCCTAA
>ML803921.1:259249-271248 GCA_009831015.1 Picea engelmannii
TAATTGGGGCATATTATATTAGTAATGTTATTTTATTTATGTCGGCTTTAGGCCATTAGTTGTAATTATACCTCCTAGTCTCCTATATATACCAAGGAGACATTTTCATTTTGAATCATCTTGTACTTGAACATGTAAGTGGGATAAAAGGAGGTTGCCCCCTCGAAGAGGCTTATTATCTGAAATTATCTCTTTTTCAAGGCATTGAGTACTTTTTCTGAGGTTTTTCTATGCTATATTGATATTTGGTTCTTAACAGATTGGTGTCCAATAGTGACTAGAGGCTCAACCAAAATGTGTTGAGGAACCGACTATCCCGATATGAGATAATGGTTTGTGGTATCCCAAAATTTACCCACACTCATTCAAAGAATATCTTGGTAGTGGCCTCCACTGTGATTCTCTTCTTCTAGGTGACCAAAGTCGCCATCTTGGAAAAGCGATCAAAAACCGCAAAAACAAAGTCATTTCCTAGCTTTGTGGACAAAAGGCCCAACATGTAGTCCATTGAGATGGATTCCCAAGGCTTGTCAGGAGTAGGAAGAGGGGTGTAAATGCCTTGTTTCTTAGTGGCTGGTTTGGAAATAGATTAGGCAGTGTAGGAACTGATATACTTGCTGACATCCTGTCGAAGTTTTGACCAGTAGAAATGTTGTTGTAACATTGCTGCTGTCTTTTCTATGCCGAAGTGTCCTACCAAACGACTCTAGTGGGATTCCAAAATAATATTCGCTTTCTCACTTAATGGAACATAGATATGGCCTAGATGGCACAACAACCTGTCCTAAAGATATAAATGAGTGACAAATGTGTTTGCGCCCAACATCTGGTAGGTGGTGGTGAAGTCAAGATCTTTCTCGTAGAGTTGGGGCCATCTGGAGGTCTCGTGGTTGCAAGAGTCTAGCACCATGGTCAGTGCCGCAACTGAAGGTTGGTTGAGGAAATAAATGAATCTATTGGTACTTCCTTTCTTATACTTGATGTTGAGGTGGAACTACTGCAAGTATGTGGACCACTTCTGATGGCGGTCATTTTGCAATTTTCCTTGTGTCTGCATGAACTGCAATGATTTATGATCAGTTTGGATGACTATCACCTTCCTGAGACTATAATTCCTCCATTGGAGGCATACGTGCACAATGGAGTATATTTATTTTTCATAAGTAGGGTATGTACAAATGACATCAGATAGTGTCTCACTATGATAGGCCACGGGGTGGCCATGCTGAGTGAGAACTGCACCCAAAATATAGTCTGAAGCATATTTGTTGATCTCAAAGGGTTTTTGTAGGTCAAGTAATGAAAATACATGGGTTGAGCACAAGTGATTCTTCAAATCATCAAACTCTTGCTGTTGGGATAGGCCCCATAGAAAATTTTCCTTACCACCACCCCTCATTACTTGGTTGAGGGCCTATGCAATATGGGAGAATCCCAACATGAACCTGCGATAGAAATTGGTAATGCCTAAGAATCTATGAATATCAGTGAGTGTGGTTGGGGCTAGCCAGTAATGGATGACCTGGATCTTGGCTGGATCCACATGCACACCATGCTCATCAACAATGTAGCCTAGGTATTGGACCCTGTCCATGCCGAAGGAGCATCTTTCCAAGTTGGAATATATATTGTGTTGCCACATAGTGTGTAGAACCTATTGAATATGTTGTAAGTGTTCCACCCAAGTCTTGTTGTATATGAGGATGTCATCTAGATACACCAATACAAAAGAATTGGTTAAAGGCCACAAGATATCATCCATCATCCTCATGAAAGTTGTTGGGGCGTTTGTCAAACCAAATGGCATGTCCAACCATTCAAAAATACCTTTTGACTTGAAGGAAGTCTTCCATACATATGTCTACTCTATTGGGACCTGATGGTAGATAGACTTCATATTAATCTTACTGAATTATTTTCCCCCCTTGAGCTGATCAAGGACATCGTCGATTCAGGGAATCAGGTAGTAGTTCTTGACTGTGATTTTATTTAGGGTCTGATAATCAATGAAAAGTCACAAGGTTATGTATTTATTATACAAAAGCATGATTGGGATTCCACAAGGTGATGATATAGGTCAGACGTTCCCATTTTGGATATGTTCTTAGATCTAATGCTTGATCTCCTGGTTTTATAACAGAGAGCGGTGATAGACTAGCCCATTGGATAATGGTGTGACATGGGTCAGATCGATGGAATGCTTGAATTGACAGTGTAGAGGTACCCCATTAGATGAGGAGAAGATTTCTTTGTACTCTTCCATGACCTTATCCACTTTCTTTTTCTACATGGAGAGGTTGGTCGCAGAGGCCATGGATGTGGTTGCAATATTTCACTCACTTTGAGAGAGAATCACGAAGAAGACAAACTTCCTGGTATGAGAGATGAACTTCCTGCATTGCTTGGAAAAGATCAAGGAAATGGAACTAGGTAGGACCACCTCGGGTATCCTGTACAATTTCCTATCCAAAGTAATAATAAAACTGCGAGGCCTAGACTCATATACAACACGTCACTTCCATAAATAAGGTTGAACCAAAATAACATCAAAACATTCAAGGGGAGAAACATCACACAATACCTCATCTTTGAAGGGATTTATGCCATAGGACAGATGGAATTGTTGGTTGACACAAAGATCGCTTCCTTGGCAGATCCATCTGATGGTGTAGGGCAGCGGGTTTGGCTTCGTTGACAGGGCCAACCACTTCACTAGCTCTACTGAGATGAGGTTCTTCTAGCTACTGCTATCAATGATCAAGTGCAGTTGGGTGCCTTTCAACCACATCTGTGAATTAAAGAGGAATTCACCTTCATCTAGATCATTAGGTTCACTGGGATGGATCTTGGTGGTAGCAAAAGTGGCACTAGGTTCTGCGTCAATGATTCGTCTCCCCTTTTTTAGTTCTGAGTCAGAGTTGGAACCCACATTTGATTTAGAGGATTTCACCTCATCCACCAACGAATGCTTTGAGCAGAAATCAATAGTGTTATGCCAGAGGATCTTATAGAAGTCACACCACTTCTCGATATCTTTCTTCTTCTTTCCATTGTCCTTATTTGTTTCCAGCTTAGAGTGGTTTTCCTGAGGCTATCCATCTTTTCTCTTCCCTTTGTTATGCCGGTTGGGACTTCCCTTGCCTTGCTTCTGTTGTGAGGGGTTCCCAGACCCAAAGTTCTTTGTTGTTGAACAAATCATTTTTGGGAGAACAGTGCAACAAACAAGGAAGATTGGACCAAGAAGGAGAGCGTGCCACATTTTGAGGAAAAGCAGCGTGTGTGACAGTATTTGTGGAAATCCAACACAGATGAGGACAAACCTAGCCATGTTAGGGTTAGTGTTTTGGAATGCATTTTAAGGGTTTTCAACCCATTTTCGTAGTATAAATAGAAGAGGTCTAAGGTATAGTGTGAGATCTATATATGGATCTAATCTTGGTCATATCTTTTGGAGAGAACTACTTTGAAGAAATTTTTTGAGTTGAAGTCTATTTTGAGAGTTGTAGAGCTTAAATAGAGTCAATCCAGAGATGTAGCTGAGGGTCAGGTCGCAATTTGTGGGGCTTGGTGTGATCCTAGTCCTCCTCACTAATCTCTATTATGATGTAATGCGCACAACTCCTTTTGATGAATAAGAAAAGAAGCATCAGATCTTTGTGGACGTAGCCTCAGGGGGGTGAACCATGGTAAAACCCTGTGTGCAATGTGTATGAATGATTTACTATTTCTACAATTACGATTGATTGGTTAGATAGATGAATGAATGGTTTTACTTACAGTTCACACTAGAATAGATATGTAGAATTAATGTTATGAATGAATGAATGAATATGACAAATAATGTAATAGAGTGCATGGTTAAATATAAAGAGAAGTAATACGAACAACTCCAATCCCTTCCATGACAAAGACACCTGCACCCTGCAATCACCCAAAAATCATCTCGGGTGAGACTGCACTATGCACGATGTGCATGTGTTAGCGATTTTTCTTGTAAGGGGGTTAGAATGCAAAAGAATGGGTTAAAACCCACTTGTCCTAAGTTTTGAACGCAAATGTGCCTGTGGTAAGCGGAAAGCAAGTCCGAGTGGTAGTGATTCGCACGCCCAGATCAATGGTGCATATGGGATTCCAGACCCCCCCCGCATTTCTACCTTTAAGCGGAGGGGGGGGGTCTAGAATTGGGGGAGCATCTCTTCAACGGTCCATATCAGCGCGCCCGGATCAACGACGATAAAGGAAATTCCAGACCCCCCCTGCCTTTCTACCTTTAAGCGGAGGGGGGTGTCCGGAATCAGGCGCGCAACTTTCCGATGGCCGAGATCTTAGCGCCTAGATCAACGACGCTCGCGCGATCGCATCCTTCTCAGCTGCTCTGTGTTTAGCCAGCGTGGGCCCTTCCCCCATCATGTCATCTTCCAGAACCACCTTTCCCCTGGTGCCGTGTGTCATCTATCCTCCTCCACTCTTTAGTCCAGGTGGTCCTTTCCCCATCCCATCGTCCACTCACTACCTTCCACGTGTCCCGTTCCCTCCACATCAGCCTCCCACTAAATGCATCCATCACGTCTACTCTTCTGTTTCCTCTGCTTATGTCCTTTTTCCATGTGTCTCCCCTGTAACCTCTCTCACCCCCTCATCTCTTTAGGCCTCGCCCTCATAGCCTTGGCGCTACTACTCCCATTGTGCGCCCCATATTTCGCATTGGCCTCCACGTCTATGCACCATATCGCTCAGCCAATCCAGGTGGCAGCGCAAAAGGGTCTTCCACGTTGCAGAAGTGTCGAGTCAACCGGGCCATCCTCAATCTCGATGAAGAAGTTATTGAAGCGGTTGGTGGTGGTTAGACATCGCCTCCGCCATAATGGGAAAGCACGGAAATGAATTAAAGACACGTCGATTCGCCGTTGGAACTGTCAAAAGTTAGATTGCGTCTGACATAAGTTGCACGATATTTCAGATGTTGACTGTCAGAAGCCATGCAGACGCAAAGCTTTCAATGCAGTGTCTTGATTCCGCTGCTATTGTTGTTCTGAGTATATGTAGGCATTTTCGCCATTTTTGTATCTATCGATGGTAGAGCTAAGCTCTCGACTGTAAAGTTTCAGCAAACATTCTAGCTTTCTGGGCTGTGTATCTATGTTTGAGATTTCTTGTTTTATGACAAACAGTTCACCTTTTTCCATCTATGTTTTCATCTCATGTCAGAGAGTTCATGATCGAATGATTCGCGTGGATTGTTGCAGTTATGTTATGATAAAGGATTTGTTATGACATTATTGTATTCCTTGGTCTTCTGTGTTTGAATGTAAGAGGATCTTGCGTTCAAATGATTTCTTCTCCAGTCTGTTACAAACCTGATTTTTATGGTAGACCTTTGCACTTTTCTCATGCAAGTCTTCCCCCAATTCACCCTTACTACAACTCACTATTTGAAGTTTATCTAAGACATCACTCGCCCATGCATGCCTGGCCTAGTTTCTGAGTTGAGACGATATTGTTTCGAGTTTGCTTCCATTCAGTCACCCCTTATAAACAAATCGTGACATTAAACTGATGGGTGTCAGGCTCTGCTCTTGCAAGCAATCCAGGAGTGACTTCTGACGCTAACATTTTTGGCACCGTTGCCGGGGACGAAGTTGAATATTTTCCCCGGATTTGAACGACAAAGATCAACTGATTCTGAAGGTGCATCAGAAATCAGAACTTGAAGATTGCTACTGTGCACCTGGCGACTCCATTGTGACGACTCCGCTAGGGAGAACCTGCTCTATCAATTACGGCTTCGAGAGGCAGACACACGAGGTCTAATCCACACTTTCCTTTAGCTACACCAGAAGCTGACTCGGAAGCGGTGCGTAGAAAGGGAAAGAGCTCTGCGAAAGAAGTTTCCATCGCCGAAACAGGTAATGCGCCTTCCCCTTCTGTGAGAACTCCATTTTCTTATTCTCAGCTTCCTAGTCGTCCTTCCTCTGAGGTTTCCCATTTTCTAAATTTCGGGAGTGTTCCTGCTGAGTTTTCTCCTCCTGGTCTGGTATCAGAAAGAGAGATCCTTGTCACTCCCCCCTCCCTGGAAGTTGTGCCTCAACACAGACCTCAAGCCTCTGAAGGTTTCACCACCCCTCCTTTTATTTCTACTACTGCACAGAGAGAAGCGTCTGCACATTCAAGTCCCTTGGCTCTCTCTCTGTTTTCTCAGTTATCTCCTCCAAGAGCCTCTTCTCCAACATCTCCCGTCCACATTCTTTCTCCTCCGAGTTCTCCTTTACCCAATATTCCTATGGCTAGTGTTAATCCTCCTATGACCAGGATGGAAGCTATAATAGCCGCTAGGTATGCTCCCCTTGTGTTACCTCAGCCCCTCAATGCCCTCCCAGCAGATGGTTACCTCAAGCAACTACCCAAATTCATGGGTGAGGGGGATGTAACCTCAGATGAGCACCTAGAAGCCTTTTGCAGTTTCACAGATGACAATGTCATCATGCATGCAGATGTATGGATGAGGATTTGTTTCCACAGCCTCCAAGGAGAGGCTAGAAAGTGGTTCAAGGCCTTGCCTCCCGGATCTATTGATGGGATCAAAGTGCTAGACCATGCCTTTTTAAGGCAGTGGGGGGATAAAAAAGATTTCATGTACTACATGACAAAGTTCAGGTCGTTGAAGAGAAAGGAAGGAGAGTCTGTCTCTGACTTTTCCAAGAGATTTAATAAGATGTACAGCAGGATCCCTGCTGAGATAAAACCCTCCGAAGCCTCTGCAAAGATCACTTACTCCAGTGCTTTGGATCCCGATTTCCACCTACTGCTGAGGGAGAGAAGAGCCACTACGTTGGCCCACATGCAGGATGCGGCCGTGGAGGTGGAATCTAACATATTAGTTGTCAGCCGACTTAGGAATGCAGGTGATATAAGTAATTTCAAGAACAATTCCGTAGCTCCCTCATCCAGTTCCTCCCCCCTGCCCCATCAAACAGATGAGACAACTAGAACCCTAAAATCACTTGCTGCGAAGATAGAAAAGTTGGAATTATAAGGGAAGCCCATGTACAGAAATCCCCAGAACACGGATAATAGAGGTTTCAGACGACCTGCTAACAATATGCCTCAGGATTTCCCGAGGGAACAAAGGGGAAGGGACAGAGAAGACCAGAGGATCCAGGCCCCTTTTCAGAACAATTTGGTGGCCAATGAAGAGGAAAGAGAAACATATGAGCTTGATCCTAAAATCCACTTCTTAGAAGACACTCCTCTTTTTCCTCATCTCACTCAGACGACTTATGAAGAGTCTCTCATGGATAGTCAGCTAAATGAATTGAGCAAAGGAGACAAATCTAGTGGCGGTCGAGGCAGGTATAACCTGAGGTCCAACAAAAAAGCATCAGTACCTGACGTTCTCGAGCCATCAACTAGAACGGAGAAATCTGCTAATGAAGTAGCATATGCTCACAGAGGTAAGAAGGCTCAACCTCTCTCTCCCACTTTCCATAATCATGTTCCCGAAATAAAATAAATCCCAAAGTCTATATCTGCTTTCAATTTCAAACATGAGATTCAAAATATCAGAATTCCTGTGCCACTCACTGAGTTAATTAAACATGGGGAATTCAAAAAATGTTTCTCTAAGCTGATTAAATCTGAAGCCTCATACCCTCTCACAGATTCCATAAACCTCCAAGATGAAAGGCCTGCAGTTGTCCTAGGTCCCATGGTAGAAGATAGAGATGATACATCCCCTCCCTTCTACACATCCCTGAACATACATGATAAAGTATTGCATAATTGCCTTATGGATTCAGGGGCCTCCCACAACCTCATGCCCAAAAATGTCATGGAAGAGTTGGGATTAGAAGTCACCCGAGCCTATCATGACCTATATTCTTTTGACTCCAGGAGGGTTCAGTGTTTAGGAGTCATCAAGGACCTGGTAGTTTCCCTGTTTCAGCTGCCCATGAAGAGTATGGTCATGGATATTGTGGTAGCTGATGTCCCCCCTAAGTTTGGCATGCTGTTGTCAAGATCTTGGATAAAGAGACTAGGGGGAACCTTGCATATGGACCTCACATATGCCACCATTCCAGTGTTTGGGGGGGAGCATAGAAGACTATATAGGGAAGCCCAACTGGCTTACATAATCAGTGATGAAGCCAACCCTACCAATCGTCCCATCTATGCCTTGGACACTGATTTAGGCTCCAGTTTACTGCAGATCACCCACACCCATGAGGCTCCTTTGCAGATCAGAAAGTAGCTCAATATTAATCAGAATACCCCCCCTCCAACCACCTCTATTTGGAAGATGTTCTTTGATGGAGCTTCCTCCAGTTTAGGTGCAGGTGCCGGAGTGGTATTCATATCACCCCGTCGAGAGACCACATCTCTGTCATACAAGTTGGAATTCGAAATCACTAATAATGTGGTAGAATATGAAGCTCTGGTTCTGGGATTAAGAGCTACCAAGGAAATGGGAATTAAGGAGATGGTTGTGTTTGGAGATGCAGAATTGATTATCCAGCAGGTAAAAAACGTTTATCAGGCCAAGCATCCTCGACTCAAGAATTACAGAAACGAGGTATGGGACCTAGTTGATAATTTCTTCCTGGCTTTTAACATCTCTTTCATTCCAAGGGAGGAAAATGCTTCAGCTGACTTTTTAGCTGTCACAACTAGCTTGCTCGAAGTTCCTTCACCACCGGTGGTCAGTTCCAATGTTGAAATAAGATACAAACCTTCTATACCAGACAATGTCAAACACTAGAAGGTGTTTGAAGATGATCAGGAAATCGAGAAATTTCTCCAATCCATTGATGACTTTTCCACAATGCACATAGATGAGAATCCTGACGTGGAAGGTGACCATCACCCTCGGGAGTTTGTGAATGAAATTGTTGATCATGAGATCATTCAGCTACCGAGAAATTACATTCCGAAAGGACTAATCCCATTAGAAGGACTGTTCGATGGGAATGATGTGGAAGTGAAGGGTAAAGTTTCAGGTGATGATGATGACACAACTGAGTGTAACATAGGCACACCTGAGGAGCCTAAATTTGTCAAGCTGTCAAGGAGTTTGACTGAGGAGCAGAGATCCGGATATACTAAGTTGCTGAAGGAGTTTGCTGATGTGTTTGCATGGACCTATGAAGACCTCAAGACGTATGACCCATCATTCATTGAGAAAAAGATCCCACTGAAAGAGGAGGCTAATCCGTTTAAGAAGAAGCTGATACAGATAAATCCCATGTTGCTACCTGTCATGGAGAGAGAGGTAAAGAAGCTGCCGGATGCCCAGATCATTGTCCCCTTGAGATATTCTGAGTGGGTAGCCAATTTGGTCCCGGTGAGAAAGAAAAGTGGGGAAATTAGACTCTGCATTGATTTCAGGAACCTGAATAGAAGCTCTAGGAAGGACAATTATCCCCTGCCCAACATGGAACACATACTGCAGAGGGTAACCAGTGCATCTAGGATATCCATGATTGATGGTTTATCTAGATACAATCAGATATCAGTCATGACTGAGGACCGAGAAAAAACAGCCTTCACCACTCCTTGGGGCACATTCATGTATGCCAAAATGCCCTTCGGATTGATGAATGCGGGAGCCACATTTCAGCGAGCCATGGACATAGCCTTCATCGGGGAAAAATATAAGTTTGTGGTGATTTACCTAGATGACATAACAGTCTTTTCCAAGACTGATAAAGAGCACCGCTGCCACTTGAAGAAGGTTTTCCGGAAGTATCGAAGGTATGGCCTATCTTTAAACCCCAAGAAATCATTGTTTGCTATGCAAGAGGGAAAACTATTAGGCCATATAGTATCAGTAGAGGGGGTGAGAATTGATCCTGGCAGGGTAGAAGCACTTCAGACCCTATCACTGCCCAAATCTAAGAAGGAAGTCCAGGCCTTTTTGGGGAAGATAAATTTTCTGAGGAGATTTGTTTCAAATTTTGCTGAGTTGGTGAAACACATCACATCCATGCTCAAGAAGGGAAATGAAGTGAAATGGACTGCTGAACCCAGGGAATATTTTGTCCAAATAAAGAAAGCATTGACTGAGGCACCTGTGCTTATCAGTCCTGATTATTCTAAAGATTTCCTGATTTTTTCTTTTGCTTCCTGTGATACAATAGCAACAATCTTATTGCAGAAAAATGGTCAGGGGCGAGAAAAACCTATTTCCTTCTTTAGCAAGGCGCTGAGAGATGCAGAACTCTGGTACGAGATCATGGAGAAGCAGGCCTATGCCTTGGTGAAAGCTCTCAAAGCATTCAGAGTCTATGTCTTGCATTCAAGGATCACTGCATATGTCCCTTCAGCCTCTGTGAAGGACATTCTTATACAGCCTGACATAGACAAAAGAGGAGGTAAGTGGATTGCCAAAATTATAGAGTTCGATCTGGAAATCAAGCCCACCAAGCTAATAAAGGGGCAAGGTTTAGCCAAGTTGCTGGCTGAATCAAATTGCAAGGCCTAGGGAATCAATTTCATCAACGAGTGAGCTGAGTCATCCCACGCGCAGTCCCAAAATGCCTTACCACTAGCAACATGCACCTGGTACAAGGATATCTTATACTTTCTACAAGAATTGAGGCCTCCTGATGGAATGGAGAAAAGCAAGGCAAGAGCTTTAAAGCTCAAAGCAGTCAGATATTGCCTCATTGACCAAGCTTTGTATTGGAAAGACCCTCTGGGGTTATTACTAAGGTGTGTGAACCCCCAACAAGCCCAGAAGGTTATGTTCGACCTTCATAGTGGTCTCTGTGGAGGTCATCATTTTTGGAAGACCACAGCTCACAAGATCCTCCGGGATGGATACTACTGGCCCACCTTATTTCCCGATGTCTGCAGGGAAATCAGAGCTTGCATTAAATGCCAAAAATTCTCAGGAAAGAAACAACTCAAATCCCTGCCATTAAATCCTGTGGTAGCCTCGGCTCCCTTTCAGCAGTGGGGATTGGACTTCATCGGGGAAAGTCATCCTCCCTCAAGTGGCCAGCACCGATGGATTTTGACTGTGACCGACTACTTCACCAAATGGATAGAAGCTGTCCCTACCAGAAGCACTTCTCACAAAGTGATTATCAGCTTCCTGGAAGATATCATAGCTAGATTTGGCTGCCCTAGCAAAATTGTCACTGACAATGCCTCCCCTTTTCGGTCTGAGCCTCTGGGCAAGTTCTGTGAACGATTCAAGATTTCACTGATTCACTCTACTCCCTATTATCGTCAAGGAAACGGACTGGCAGAGTCCTCTAATAAAAGTCTGATCAAGCTTATTAAGAAGCTACTGGAGGACAATAAAAGGGCCTGGGACTCAAAGCTCAAATTTTCTCTCTGGGTTGATCGGGTGACAATGAAGAAATCCCTGGGCACCTCTCCTTTCCAACTTGTTTATGGAATAGAGGCCGTTTTCCCCACTCAGCTCGCCTTACCTGTGGTAAATCTCCTCCAGGAATTTGAAGGGGAACCTAACCATGTACTCATAAGGATTTATCAGATGGTGGAAGTGAAACAGATCAGAGAACAGGTCATGAATAGGGCCTACAATCATTAGCAGAAGATCAAGCAGGTTTTTGACAGGAAAAGAAAAAAGAAAGAATTCAAGCAGGGTGATCTGGTGCTCAAATGGGATGCACCCAGGCAGGAAAGGGGAAAACATAGTAAATTTGATGCCCTCTGGTTCAGGCCTTTAAATATCCTTGAAGTATTTGCAAACAACACTTACCGGTTGCAGGATCTGGAAGGCAAAGAAGTTTTTAGCAGCCCAGTAAATGGGCATTTCTGAAAAAAATGTTTTTTGTGAGCCGCAGTCGACTCTTTTGTTTTGTTTTGTAAATATTGTTATTGTTTTTTCTTTCAGCCTAATAAATGACTCCATAGCCCAACAACAAAGGCACTGAATCTGCAAAAGAGTTCTTAGAGCATCACAGGGACGACTCTATCCCCCATGGAGCCAAATGTTAGCGATTTTTCTTGTAAGGGGGTTAGAATGCAAA